>OX422219.1:106817724-107417724 GCA_949130495.1 Sambucus nigra
ACCAATGTAACTCGTAGGAACTGACCCCGCAGCAGCGGGACTCCCGGTTTGAGAATACTACGGTAATTTGCAAATTTCTAGACTTAGGCTTAAAAACATGGCGTTAGAGGGTGGTAACTCGAAACAGCCCCCGAACAGCCCCATGGGTGGCACCAACACCTCCCACGGGACCAATGTAACTCGTAGGAATAGACCCCGCATCCACGGTACTCCCGGTTTGAGAATACGACGGTAATTGGCAAATTTATAGACTTAGGGTTAAAAAACTGGCGTTAGAGGGTGAGAACTCGAAACAGCCCCCGAACGGCCCCATGGGTGGCACCAACACCTCCCACGGGACCAATGTAACTCGTAGGAACTCACTCCACAGCCGCGGGACTCTCGGTTTTAGAATACGACAGTAATTTGCATATTTCTAGACGTAGGCTTAAAAACATGGCGTTAGAGGGTCGGAACTCGAAACAGCCCCCGAACGGCCCCGTGGGTAGCACCAACACCTCCCACGGGACCAATGTAACTCGTAAGAACTTACCCCGCAGTCGCGGGACTCCTGATTTTAGAATACGAACATAATTTGCATATTTCTAAACTTAGGCTAAAAAACATAGCGTTAGAGGGTGAAAACCCGAAACAGCCACCGAACGGCCCCGTGGGTGGCACCAACACCTCCCACGGGACCAATGTAACTCGTAGGAACTGACCCCGCAGCCGCGGGACTCCCGGTTTTAGACTACGATGGTAATTTGCATATTTCTAGACTTAGGCTTAAAAACATGGCGTTAGAGGGTGAAAACACAAAACCGACCCCGAACGTCCCCGTGGGTGGCACCAACACGTCCCACGGGACCAATGTAACTCGTAGGAACTGACCCCGCAGTCGCGGGACTCTCGGTTTTAGAATACGATGGTAATTTGCATATTTCTAGACTTAGGCTTAAAAAGATGGCGTTAGAGGGTGAAACCCGAAACAGCCCCCGAACGTCCCCGTGGGTGGCACCAACACCTCCCACGGGACCAATGTAACTCGTAGGAACTGACCCCGCAGCCGCGGGACTCCCGGTTTAAGAATACGACGGTAATTTTTAAATATCTATACTTAAGCTTAAAAACATGGCGTTTGAGGGTGAGAAATCGAAACAGCCACCGAACGTCCTCGTGGGTGGCACCAACACCTCCCACGGGATCAATGTAACTCATAGAAACTGACCCCGCAGCCGCGGGACTCCCGGTTTGAGAATACGACGGTAATTTGCATATTTCTAAACTTAGGCTTAAAAACATGGCGTTAGAGGGTGAAAACCCGAAACAGCCCCCGAACGTCCCCGTGGGTGGCACCAACACCTCCCACGGGACCAATGTGACTCGTAGGAACTGACCCCGCAGTCGCGGGACTCCCGGTTTTAAAATACGACCATAATTTGCATATTTGTAGACTTAGGCTTAAAAACATGGCGTTAGAGGGTGGGAACTCGAAACTTCCCCCGAACGGCCCCGTGGGTGGCACCAACACCTCCCACGGGACCAATGTAACTCGTTGGAACTGACCCCGCAGCCGCAGGACTCCCGGTTTGAGAATACGACGGTAATTTGCATATTTCAAGACTTAGGCTTAAAAACATGGCGTTAGAGGGTGAAAACCCGAAACAGCCTCCGAATGTCCCCGTGGGTGGCACCAATACCTCCCACGGGACCAATTTAACGCGTAGGAACTGACCCCGCAGTCTCGGGACTCCCGGCTTTAGAATACGACGGTAATTTGCATATTTCTAGACTTAGGCTTAAAAACATGGTGTTAGAGGGTGAAAACCCTAAACAGCCCCCGAACATCCCCGTGGGTGGCACCAACACCTCCCACGGGATTATTGTAACTCGTAGGAACTGACCCCGCATCCGCGGGACTCCCGGTTTGTGAATATGACGGTAATTTGCAAATTTCTAGACTTGGGTGAAAACCCGAAACAGCCCCCGAACGTCCCCGTGGGTGGCACCAATACCTCCGACTGGACCAATTTTACTCGTAGGAACTGACCCCGCAGTCGCGGGACTCCCGATTTGAGAATACGATCGTAATTTGTATATTTCTAGACTTAGGCTTAAAATCATGGCGTTAGAGGGTGAAAACCCGAAACAGCCCCCGAACGTCCCCGTGGGTGGCACCAACACCTCCCATGGGACCAATGTAACTCGTAGGAACTGACCCCGCAGTCGCGGGACTCCCAGTTTGAGAATACGACCGTAATTTGCATATTTCTAGACTTAGGCTTAAAAACATGGCGTTAGAGGGTGGGAACTCGAAACAGCCCCCGAACGGCCCCATGGGTGGCACCAAGACCTCCCACGGGACCAATGTAACTCGTAGGAACTGACCTCGCAGTCGCGGGACTCCCGGTTTGAGAGTACGATGGTAATTTGCATATTTCTAGACTTTGGCTTAAAAACATGGCGTTAGAGGGTGAAAACCCGAAACAGCCCCCGAACGTCCCCGTGGGTGGCACCAACACCTCCCACGGGACCAATGTAACTCGTTGGAACTGACCCCGCAGCCGCGGGACTCCCGGTTTGAGAATACGACAGTAATTTGCATATTTCTAGACTTAGGCTTAAAAACATGGCGTTAGAGGGTGAAAACCAAAAACAGCCCCCGAACGTCCCCGTGGGTAGCACTAACACCTCCCACGGGACCAATTTAACTCATAGGAACTGACCCCGCAGCCGCGGGACTCTCGGTTTAAGAATACGACCGTAATTTGAATATTTCTAGACTTAGGCTTAAAAACATGGTGTTAGAGGGTGAAAACCCGAAACATCCCCCGAACGTCCCCGTGGGTGGCTCCAACACCTACCACGGGACCAATATAACTCGTTGGAACTGACCCCGCAGCCGCGGGACTCCCAGTTTGAGAATACGACCGTAATTTGTATATTTTTAGACTTAGGCTTAAAAACATGGCGTTAGAGGGTGGGATCTCGAAACAGCCCCCGAACGGCCCCATGGGTGGCACCAACACCTCCCACGGGACCAATGTAACTCGTAGGAAATGACCCCGCAGTCGCGGGACTCCCGATTATAGAATACGACGGTAATTTGCATATTTCTAGACTTAGGCTTAAAAACATGGCGTTAGAGGGTGAAAACCCGAAACAGCCCCCGAACGTCCCCGTGGGTGGCACCAACACCTCCCACGGGACCAATGTAACTCATAGGAACTGACCCCGCAGCCGCGGGACTCCCGGTTCGAGAATACGATGGTAATTTGCAAATTTCTAGACTTATGCTTAAAAACATGGCGTTAGAGGGTGAGAACTCGAAACAGCCACCGAACGTCCCCGTGGGTGGCACCAACACCTCCCACGGGACCAATATAACTCGTAGGAACTGACCCCGCAGTCGGGGGACTCCCGGTTTGAGAATACGACGGTAATTTGCATATTTATAGACTTGGGGTTAAAAACATGGCGTTAGAGGGTGAGAACTCGAAACAGCCCCCGAACGGCCCAGTGGGTGGAACCAACACCTCCCACGGGACCAATGTAACTCGTAGGAACTGACCCCGCAGCCGCGGGACTCCCAGTTTTAGAATACGACGGTAATATGCATATTTCTAGACTTAGGCTTACAAACATGGCGTTAGAGGGTGAAAATCCAAAACAGCCCCCAAACGTCCCCGTGAGTGGCACCAACAACTCCCACGGGACCAATATAACTCGTAGGAATTGACCCCGCAGTCGCGGGACTCCCGGTTTTAGAATACGACCGTAATTTGCATATTTCTAGACTTAGGATTAAAAACATGGCGTTAGAGGGTGAAAATCCGAAACATCCCCCGAACGGCCCCATGGGTGGCACCATGACCTCACACGGGGCCAATGTAACTCGTAGCAACTGACCCCGCAGCCGCGGGACTCCCGGTTTGAGAATACGAAGGTAATTTATCATATTTCTAGACTTAGGCTTAAAAACATGGCGTTAGAGGGGAGAACTCGAAACAGCCACCGAACGTCCCCGTGGGTGGCACCAACACCTCCGACGGGACCAATGTAACTCGTCGGAACAGACCCCACAACCACGGGACTCCCGGTTTGACAATACGACGGTAATTTGCAAATTTATAGACTTAGGGTTAAAAACATGGCGTTAGAGGGTGAGAACTCGAAACAGCCCCCGAACGTCCCCGTGGGTGGCACCAACACCTCCCACGGGACCAATGTAACTCGTAGGAACTGACCCCGCAGCCGCGGGACTCTCGGTTTTAGAATCCGACGGTAATTTGCATATTTCTAGACTTAGGCTTAAAAACATGGCGTTAGAGGGTGGGAACTCGAAACAGCCCCCGAACGGCCCCGTGGGTGGCACCAACACCTCCCACGGAACCAATGTAACTCGTAAGAACTGACCCCGCAGTCGCGGGACTCCCGATTTTAGAATACGACGATAATTTGCATATTTCTAAACTTAGGCTTCAAAACATGGCGTTAGAGGGTGAAAACCCGAAACAGCCCCCGAACGGCCCCGTGGGTTGTACCAACACCTCCCACGGGACCAATGTAAATCGTAGAAACTGACCCCGCACCCGTGGGACTCCCGGTTTTAGAATACGACGGTAATTTGTATATTTCTAGACTTAGGCTTAAAAACATGGCGTTAGAGGGTGAAAACCCGAAACAGCCCCCGAACGTCCCCGTGGGTGGCACCAACACCTCCCACGGGACCAATGTAACTCGTAGGAACTGACCCCGCAGTCGCGGGACTCCCGGTTTTAAAATACGACGGTAATTTGCATATTTCTAGACTTAGGCTTAAAAAATGGCGTTAGAGGGTGAAAACCCGAAACACCCCTCGAACGGCCCAATGGGTGGCACCAACACCTCCCACGAGACCAATGTAACTCGTAGGAACTGACCCCGCAGCCGCGGGACTCTCGGTTTGAGAATACGAAGGTAATTTGCATATTTCTAGACTTAGGCTTAAAAACATGGCGCTAGAGGGGAGAACTCGAAACAGCCACCGAACGTCCCCGTGGGTGGCGCCAACACCTCCGACGGAACCAATGTAACTCGTAGGAACAGACCCCGTAGCCACGGGACTCCCGATTTGAGAATACGAAGGTAATTTGCAAATTTATAGACTTAGGGTTAAAAACATGGCGTTATAGGGTGGGAACTCGAAACAGCCCCCGAACGGCCCCGTGGGTGGCACCAACACCTCCCACGGGACCAATGTAACTCGTAAGAACTGACCCCGCAGTCGCGGGACTCCCGATTTTAGAATACGATGATAATTTGCATATTTCTAAACTTAGGCTTAAAAACATGGCGTTAGAGAGTGAAAACCCGAAACAGCCCCCGAACGGCCACATGGGTGGCACCGACACCTCCCACGGGACCAATGTAACTCATAGAAACTGACCCCACAGCCGCGGGACTCCCGGTTTTAGACTACGACGGTAATTTGAATATTTCTAGACTTAGGCTTAAAAACATGGCGTTAGAGGGTGAAAACCCAAAACAGCCCCCGAACGTCCCCGTGGGTGGCACCAACACCTCCCACGGGACCTATGGAACTCGTAGAACTGACCCCGCAGTCGCTGGACTCCCGGTTTTAGAATACGACCGTAATTTGCATATTTCTAGACTTAGGCTTAAAAACATGGCGTTAGAGGGTGAAAACCAGAAACAGCCCCTGAACGGCACCATGGGTGGGACCAACACCTCCCACGGGACCAATATAACTCATAGGAACTGACCCCGCAGCCGCGGGACTCCCGGTTTGAGAATACGAAGGTAATTTGCATATTTCTAGACTTAGGCTTAGAAACATGGCGTAAGAGGGGAGAACTCGAAACAGCCACCGAACGTCCCCGTGGGTGGCACCAACACCTCCGAGGGACCAACGTAACTCGTAGGAACAGACCCCACATCCACGGGACTCCCGGTTTGAGAATACGACGGTAATTGGCAAATTTATAGACTTAGGGTTAAAAAACTGGCGTTAGAGGGTGAGAACTCGAAACAGCCCCCGAACGGCCCCGTGGGTGGCACCAACACCTCCCACGGGGCCAATGTAACTCGTAGGAACTCACCCCGCAGCCGCGGGACACTCGATTTTAGAATACGACGGTAATTTACATATTTCTAGACTTAGGCTTAAAAACATGGCGTTAGAGGGTGGGAACTCGAAACAGCCCACGAACGGCCTCGTGGGTGGCACCAACACCTCCCACGGGACCAATGTAACTCGTAAGAACAGACCCCGCAGTCGCGGGACTCCCGATTTTAGAATACGATCATAATTTGCATATTTCGAAACTTAGGCTTAAAAACATAGCGTTAGAGGGTGAAAACCCGAAACAGCCCCCGAACGGCCCCGTGGGTGGCACCAACACCTCCCACGGGACCAATGTAACTCGTAGGAACTGACCTCGCAGCCGCGGGACTCCCGGTTTTAGACTACGACGGTAATTTGCATATTTCTAGACTTAGGCTTAAAAACATGGCGTTAGAGGGTGAAAACCGAAAACTGCCCCCGAACCTCCCCGTGGGTGGCACCAACACCTCCCACGGGACCAATGTAACTCGTAGGAACTGACCCCGCAGTCACAGGACTCTCGGTTTTAGAATACGATGGTAATTTGCATATTTCTAGACTTAGGCTTAAAAACATGGCGTTAGAGGATGAAACCTGAAACAGCCCCCGAACGTCCCCGTGGGTGGCATCAACACCTCCCACGGGACCAATGTAACTCGTAGGAACTGACCCCGCAGCCGCGGGACTCCCGGTTTAAGAATACGACGGTAATTTGCAAATTTCTAGACTTAAGCTTAAAAACATGGCGTTAGAGGGTGAGAACTCAAAACAGCCATGGAACGTCCTCGTGGGTGGCACCAACACCTCCCACGGGATCAATGTAACTCGTAGAAACTGACCCCGCAGCCGCGGGACTCCCGGTTTGAGAATACGACGATAATTTGCAAATTTCTAGACTTAGGCTTAAAAACATGGCGTTAGAGGGTGAGAACTCGAAACAGCCACCGAACGTTCCCGTGGGTGGCACCAACACCTCCCACGAGACCAATGTAACTCGTAGAAACTGACCCCGCAGCCGCGGAACTCCCGGTTTGAGAATACTACGGTAATTTGCAAATTTCTAGACTTAGGCTTAAAAACATGGCGTTGGAGGGTGGGAACTCGAAACAGCCCCCGAACAGCCCCATGGGTGGCACCAACACCTCCCACGGGACCAATGTAACTCCTAGGAACTGACCCCGCAGTCGTGGGACTCCCGGTTTTGGAATACGACTGTAATTTGCATATTTCTAGACTTAGGCTTAAAAACATGGCGTTAGAGGGTGAAAACCCGAAACAGCCCCCGAACATCCCCGTGGGTGGCACCAACACCTCCCACGGGTCCAATATAACTCGTTGGAACTGACCCCGCAGCCGCGGGACTCCCAGTTTGAGAATACGACCGTAATTTTTATATTTTTAAACTTAGGCTTAAAAACATGGCGTTAGAGGGTGAAAACCCGAAACAGCCCCCGAACGTCCCCGTGGGTGGCACCAACACCTCCCACGGGACCAATGTAACTCGTAGGAACTGACCCCGCAGTCGCGGGACTCCCGGTTTTAAAATACGACCGTAATTTGCATATTTCTAGACTTAGGCTTAAAAACATGGCGTTAGAGGGTGGGAACTCGAAACTGCCACCGAACGGGCCCATGGGTCGCACCAACACCTCCCACGGGACCAATGTAACTCGTTGGAACTGACCCCGCAGTCTCGGGACTCCCAGTTTGAGAATACGACGGTAATTTGCAAATTTCTAGACTTAGGCTTAAAAACATGGCGTTAGAGGGTGAAAACCCGAAACAGCCCCCGAACGTCCCCGTGGGTGGCGCCAATACCTCCCACGGGACCAATTTAACTCGTAGGAACTGACCCCGCAGTCTCGGGACTCCCGGTTTTAGAATACGACGGTAATTTGTATATTTCTAGACTTAGGCTTAAGAACATGGTGTTAGAGGGTGAAAACCCAAAATAACCACCGAACGTCCCCGTGGGTGGCACCAACACCTCCCACGGGACCAATGTAACTCGTAGGAACTGACCCCGCAGTCGCGGGACTCCCAGTTTGAGAATACGACGGTAATTTGCAAATTTCTAGACTTAGGCTTAAAAACATGGCGTTAGAGGGTGAAAACCCGAAACAGCCCCCGAACGTCCCCGTGGGTGGCACCAACACCTCCCACGGGACCAATGTAACTCGTAGGAACTGACCCCGCAGTCGCGGGACTCCCGTTTTTAAAATACGACCGTAATTTGCATATTTCTAGACTTAGGCTTAAAAACATGGCGTTACAGGGTGGGAACTCGAAACTACCCCCGAACGGGCCCATGGGTCGCACCAACACCTCCCACGGGACCAATGTAACTCGTTGGAACTGACCCCGCAGCCGCGGGACTCCCGGTTTGAGAATACGATGGTAATTTGCATATTTCTAGACTTAGGCTTAAAAACATGGCGTTAGAGGGTGAAAACCCGAAACAGCCCCCGAACGTCCCCGTGGGTGGCATCAATACCTCCCACGGGACCAATTTAACTCGTAGGAACTGACCCCGCAGTCTCGGGACTCCCGGTTTTAGAATACGACGGTAATTTGTATATTTTTAGACTTAGGCTTAAAAACATGGTGTTAGAGGGTGAAAACCCAAAACAGCCACCGAACGTCCCCGTGGGTGGCACCAACACCTCCCACGGGACCAATGTAACCCGTAGGAACTTACCCCGCAGTCGCGGGACTCTCGGTTTTAGAATACGATGGTAATTTGCATATTTCTAGACTTAGGCTTAAAAAGATGGCGTTAGAGGGTGAAACCCGAAACAGCCCCCGAACGTCCCCGTGGGTGGCACCAACACCTCCCACGGGACCAACGTAACTCATAGGAACTGACCCCGCAGCCGCAGGACTCCCAGTTTTTGAATACGAAGGTAATTTGCATATTTCTAGACTTAGACTTAGAAACATGGCGTTAGAGGGGAGAACTCGAAACAGCCACCAAACGTCCCCGTGGGTGGCACCAACACCTCCCACGGGACCAATGTAACTCGTAGGAACAGACCCCGCATCCACGGGACTCCCGTTTTGAGAATACGACGGTTATTGGCAAATTTATAGACTTAGGGTTAAAAAACAGGCGTTAGAGGGTGAGAACTCGAAACAGCCCCCGAACGGCCCCGTGGGTGGCACCAACACCTCCCACGGGACCAATGTAACTCGTTGGAACTGACCCCGCAGTCGCGGGACTCCCGGTTTTGGAATACGACTGTAATTTGCATATTTCTAGACTTAGGCTTAAAAACATGGCGTTAGAGGGTGAAAACCCGAAACAGCCCCCGAACATCCCCGTGGGTGGCACCAACACCTCCCACGGGACCAATGTGATTCGTAGGAACTGACCCCGCAGCCGCGGGACTCCCAGTTTGAGAATACGACGGTAATTTGCAAATTTCTAGACTTAGGCTTAAAAACATGGCGTTAGAGGGTGAAAACCCGAAACAGCCCCCGAACGTCCCCGTGGGTGGCACCAACACCTCCCACGGGACCAATGTAACTCGTAGGAACTGACCCCGCAGTCGCGGGACTCCCGGTTTTAAAATACGACGGTAATTTGCATATTTCTAGACTTAGGCTGAAAAACATGGCGTTAGAGGGTGGGAACTCGAAACTGCCTCCGAACGGGCCCATGGGTCGCACCAACACCTCCCACGGGACCAATGTAACTCGTTGGAACTGACCCCGCAGCCGCGGGACTCCCGGTTTAAGAATACGATGGTAATTTGCATATTTCTAGACTTAGGCTTAAAAACATGGCGTTAGAGGGTGAAAACCCGAAACAGCCCCCGAACGTCCCCGTGGGTGGCACCAATACCTCCCACGGGACCAATTTAACTCGTAGGAACTGACCCCGCAGTCTCGGGACTCCCGGTTTTAGAATACGACGGTAATTTGTATATTTCGAGACTTAGGCTTAAAAACATGGTGTTAGAGGGAGAAAACCCAAAACAGCCACCGAACGTCCCCGTGGGTGGCACCAACACCTCCCACGGGACCAATGTAACCCGTAGGAACTGACCCCGCAGTCGCGGGACTCTCGGTTTTAGAATACGATGGTTATTTTCATATTTCTAGACTTAGGCTTAAAAAGATGGCGTTAGAGGGTGAAACCCGAAACAGCACCCGAACGTCTCCGTGGGTGGCACCAACACCTCCCACTGGACCAATGTAACTCGTAGGAACTGACCCCGCAGCCGCGGGACTCCCAGTTTGAGAATACGACCGTAATTTGTATATTTTTAGACTTAGGCACAAAAACATGGCGTTAGAGGGTGGGAACTCGAAACAGTCCCCGAACGTCCCCGTGGGTGGCACCAACACCTCCCACGGAACCAATGTAACTCATAGGAACTGACAACGCAGTCGCGGGACTCCCGGTTTTAGAATACGACCGTAATTTGCATATTTCTAGACTTAGGCTTAAAAACATGGCGTTAGAGGGTGAAAACCCGAAACAGCCCCCGAACGGCCCCATGGGTGGCACCAACACCTCCCACGGGACCAACGTAACTCATAGGAACTGACCCCGCAGTCGCGGGACTCCCGGTTTTCGAATACGAAGGTAATTTGCATATTTCTAGACTTAGGCTTAGAAACATGGCGTTAGAGGGGGGAACTCGAAACAGCCACCGAACGTCCCCGTGGGTGGCACCAACACCTCCGACAGGACCAACGTAACTCGTAGGAACAGACCCCGCATCCACGGGACTCCCGGTTTGAGAATACGACGGTTATTGGCAAATTTATAGACTTAGGGTTAAAAAACTGGCGTTAGAGGGTGAGAACTCGAAACAGCCCCGAACGGCCCCGTGGGTAGCACCAACACCTCCCACGGGACCAATGTAACTCGTAGGAACTCACCCCGCAGCCGCGGGACTCTCGGTTTTAGAATACGATGGTAATTTGCATATTTCTAGACTTAGGCTTAAAAACATGGCGTTAGAGGGTGGGAACT
This sequence comes from Sambucus nigra, assembly GCA_949130495.1. Lineage (NCBI taxonomy): Eukaryota > Viridiplantae > Streptophyta > Magnoliopsida > Dipsacales > Adoxaceae > Sambucus > Sambucus nigra. Next base: position 106,828,794 of record OX422219.1, read on the forward strand.
CGAAACAGCCCTCGAACGGCCCCGTGGGTGGCACCAACACCTCCCACGGGACCAATGTAACTCGTAAGAACTGAACCCGCAGTCGCGGGACTCCCGATTTTAGAATACAATCATAATTTGCATATTTCTAAACTTAGGCTTAAAAACATAGCGTTAGAGGGTGAAAACCCGAAACAGCCCCCGAACGGCCCCGTTGGTGGCACCAACACCTCCCACGGGACCAATGTAACTCGTAGGAACTGACCCCGCAGCCGCGGGACTCCCTGCTTTAGACTACGACGGTAATTTGCATATTTCTAGACTTAGGCTTAAAAACATGGTGTTAGAGAGTGAAAAACCAAAACCGCCCCCGAACGTCCCCGTGGGTGGCACCAACACCTCCCACGGGACCAATGTAACTCGTAGGAACTGACCCCGCAGCCGCGGGACTCCCGGTTTAAGAATACGATTGTAATTTGTAAATTTCTAGACTTAAGCTTAAAAACATGGCGTTAGAGGGTGAAAACCCGAAACAGCCCCCGAACGGCCCCGTGGGTGGCACCAACACCTCCCACGGGACCAATGTAACTCGTAGGAACTGACCCCGTAGCCGCGGGACTCCCTGCTTTAAACTACGACGGTAATTTGCATATTTCTAGACTTAGGCTTAAAAACATGGTGTTAGAGAGTGAAAACCCAAAACAGCCCCCGAACATCCCCGTGGGTGGCACCAACACCTCCCACGGGACCAATGTGACTCGTAGGAACTGACCCCGCAGCCGTGGGACTCCCGGTTTTAGAATACGACGGTAATTTACAAATTTCTAGACTTAGGCTTAAAAACATGGCGTTAGAGGGTGAAAACCCGAAACAGCCCCCGAACGCCCCCGTGGGTGGCACCAACACCTCCCACGGGACCAATGTAACTTGTAGGAACTGACCCCGCAGTCGCGGGACTCCCGGTTTTAAAATACGACCGTAATTTGCATATTTCTAGACTTAGGCTTAAAAACATGGCGTTAGAGGGTGGGAACTCGAAACTGCCCCCGAATGGCCCCATGGGTGGCACCAACACCTCCCACGGGACCAATGTAACTCGTTGGAACTGACCCCGCAGCCGCGGGACTCCCGGTTTGAGAATACGACGGTAATTAGCATATTTCTAGAATTAAGCTTAAAAACATGGCGTTAGAGGGTGAAAACCCGAAACAGCCCCCGAACGTCCCCGTGGGTGGCAGCAATACCTCCCACGGGACCAATTTAACTCGTAGGAACTGACCCCGCAGTCTCGGGACTCCCGGTTTTAGAATACGATGATAATTTGCATATTTCTACACTTAGGCTTAAAAACATGTTGTTAGAGGGTGAAAACCCCGAAACAGCCCCCGAACGTCCCCGTGGGTGGCACCAACACCTCCCACGAGACCAATGTAACTCGTAGGAACTGACCCCGCATCCCCGGGACTCCCGGTTTGAGAATATGACGGTAATTTGCAAATTTCTAGACTTAGGCTTAAAAACATGGCGTTAGAGGGTGAAAACCCGAAACTGCCCCCGAACGTCCCCGTGGGTGGCACCAATACCTCCCACGGGACCAATGTTACTCGTAGGAACTGACCCCGCAGTCGCGGGACTCCCGATTTGAGAATACGATCGTAATTTTTATATTTCTAGACTTAGGCTTAAAATAATGGCGTTAGAGGGTGAAAACCCGAAACAGCCCCCGAACGTCCCCGTGGGTGGCACCAACACCTCCCACGGGACCAATGTAACTCGTAAGAACTGACCCCGCATTCGCGGGACTCCCGATTTCAGAATACGATCATAATTTGCATATTTCTAAACTTAGGCTTAAAAACATAGCGTTAGAGGGTGAAAACGCGAAACAGCCCCCGAACGGCCCCTTGGGTGGCACCAACACCTCCCACGGGACCAATGTAACTCGTAGGAACTGACCCCGCAGCCGCGGGACTCCGGGTTTTAGACTACGACGGTAATTTGCATATTTCTAGACTTAGGCTTAAAAACATGGCGTTAGAGACTGAAAACCCAAAACCGCCCCCGAACGTCCCCGTGGGTGGCACCAACACCTCCCACGGGACCAATGTAACTCATAGGAACTGACCCCGCAGTCGCGGGACTATCGGTTTAAGAATACGATGGTAATTTGCATATTTCTAGACTAAGGCGTAAAATCATGGCGTTAGAGGGTGAAAACCCGAAACATCCCCCGAACGTCCCCGTGGGTGGCACCAACACCTCCCACGGGACCAATGTAACTCGTAGGAACTGACCCCGCAGCCGCGGGACTCCCAGTTTGAGAATACTACCGTAATTTGTATATTTCTAGGCTTAGGCTTAAAAACATGGCGTTAAAGGGTGGGAACTCGAAACTGCACCCGAACGGCCCCATGGGTGGCCCCAACACCTCCCACGGAACTAATGTAACTCGTAGGAACTGACCCCGCAGTCGCGTGACTCTCGGTTTGAGAATACGACGGTAATTTGCATATTTCTAGACTTAGGCTTAAAAAAAAGGCGTTAGATGGTGAAAACCCGAAACAGCCCCCGAACGTCCCCGTGGGTGGCACCAACACCTCCCACGGGACCAATGTAACTCGTAGGAACTGACCCCGCAGCCGCGGGACTCCCGGTTTGAGAATACGATGGTAATTTGCATATTTCTAGACTTAGGCTTAAAAACATGTCGTTAGAGGGTGAAAACCCGAAACAACCCCCGAACGTCCCCGTGGGTGGCACCAACACCTCCCACGGGACCAATGTAACTCGTAGGAACTGACCCCGCAGTCGCGGGACTCCCGATTTTAGAATACGACGGTAATTTGCATATTTCTAGACTTAGGCTTAAAAATAAGGCGTTAGAGGTTGAAAACCCGAAACAGCCCCCGAACGTCCCCGTGGGTGGCACCAACCCCTCCCACGGGACCAATGTAACTCGTAGGAACTGACCCCGCAGTCGTGGGACTCCCGGTTTTAGAATACGACGGTAGTTTGTATATTTATAGACTTAGGGTTAAAAACATGGCGTTAGAGGGTGAGAACTCGAAACAGCCCCCGAACGGCCCCGTGGGTGGAACCAACACCTCCCACGGGACCAATGTAACTCGTAGGTACTGACCCCGCAGCTGCGGGACTCCCAGTTTTAGAATACGACGGTAATTTGCATATTTCTAGATTTAGGCTTAAAAACATGGCGTTAGAGGGTGAAAACCGAAAACAGCCCCCAAACGTCCCCATGAGTGGCACCAACAACTCCCACGGGACCAATGTAACTCGTAGGAATTGACCCCGCAGTCGCGGGACTCCCGGTTTTAGAATACGACGGTAATTTGCATATTTCTAGACTTAGGATTAAAAACATGGCGTTAGAGGGTGAAAAATCCGAAACATGCCCCGAACGGCCCCATGGATGGCACCATCACCTCCCACGGGACCAATGTAACTCGTAGGAACTGACCCCGCAGTCGCGGGACTCCCGGTTTGAGAATACTAAGATAATTTGCATATTTCTAGACTTAGGCTTAAAAACATGGCGTTAGAGGGGAGAACTCGAAACAGCCACCGAACGTCCCCGTGGGTGGCACCAACACCTCCGACGGGACCAATGTAACACGTAGGAACAAACCCCACAGCCACGGGACTCCCGGTTTGAGAATACGACGGTAATTTACAAACTTATAGACTTAGGGTTAGAAACATGGTTTTAGAGGGTGAGAACTCGAAACAGCCCCTGAACGGCCCCGTGGGTGGCACCAACACCTCCCACGGGACCAATGTAACTCGTAGGAACTGACCCCGCAGCCGCGGGACTCTCGGTTTTTGAATACGACTGTAATTTGCATATTTCTAGACTTAGGCTTAAAAACATGGCGTTAGAGGGTGGGAACTCGAAACAGCCCCCGAACGGCCCCGTGGGTGGCACCAACACCTCCCATGGGACCAATGTAACTCGTAAGAACTGACCCCGCTGTCGCGGGACTCCTGATTTTAGAATACGATGATAATTTGCATATTTCTAGACTTAGGCTTAAAAACATGGCGTTAGAGGGTGAAAACCCGAAACAGCCCCCGAACGGCCCCGTGGGTGGCACCAACACCTCCCACGGGACCAATGTAACTCGTAGGAACTGACCCCGCAGCCACGGGACTCCCGGTTTTAGAATAAGACGGTAATTTGCATATTTCTAGACTTAGGCTTAAACACATGGCGTTCGAGGGTGAAAACCCGAAACAGCCCACGAACGTTCCCGTGGGTGGCACCAATACCTCCCACGGGACCAATGTAACTCGTAGGAACTGACCCCGCAGTCACGGGACTCCCGGTTTTAGAATACGACCGTAATTTGCATATTTCTAGACTTAGGCTTAAAAACATGGCGTTAGAGGGTGAAAACCCGAAACAGCCCCCGAACGGCCCAATGGGTGGCACCAACACCTCCCACGAGACCAATGTAACTCGTAGGAACTGACCCCGCAGCCGCGGGACTCTCGGATAGAGAATACGAAGGTAATTTTCACATTTCTAGACTTAAGCTTAAAAACATGGCGCTAGAGGGGAGAACTCAAAACAGCCACCGAACGTCCCCGTGGGTGGCACCAACACCTCCGACGGGACCGATGTAACTCGTAGGAACAGACCCCGCAGCCACGGGACTCCCGATTTGAGAATACGACGGTAATTTTCAAATTTATAGACATAGGGTTAAAAACATGGCGTTAGAGGGTGAGAACTCGAAACTGCCCCCGAACGGCCCCGTGGGTGGCACCAACACCTCCCTCTTGACCAATGTAACTAGTAGGAACTGACCCCGCAGCCGCGGGACTCTCGGTTTTAGAATACGACGGTAATTTGCATATTTCTAGACCTAGGCTTAAAAACATGGCGTTAGAGGGTGGGAACTCAGAACAGACCCCGAACGGCCCCGTGGGTGGCACCAACACCTCCCACGGGACCAATGTAACTCGTAGGAACTGACCCCGCAGTCGCGGGACTCCCGGTTTTAGAATACGGCCGTAATTTGCATATTTCTAGACTTAGGCTTAAAAACATGGCATTAGAGGGTGAAAACCCGAAACAGCCCCCGAACGGCCCAATGGGTGGCACCAACACCTCCCACGAGACCAATGTAACTCGTAGGAACTGACCCCGTAGCCGCGGGACTCTCGGTTTGAGAATACGAAGGTAATTTGCACATTTCTAGACTTAGGCTTAAAAACATGGCGATAGAGGGGAGAACTAAAAACAGCCACCGAACGTCCCCGTGGGTGGCACCAACACCTCCGACGGGACCAATGTAACTCGTAGGAACTGACCCCGTAGCCGCGGGACTCTCGGTTTGAGAATACGACGGTAATATGCAAATTTATAGACTTAGGGTTAAAAACATGGCGTTAGAGGGTGAGAACTCGAAACTGCCCCCGAACGGCCCCGTGGGTGGCACCAACACCTCCCTCTTGACCAATGTAACTCATAGAAACTGACCCCGCAGCCGCGGGACTCTCGGTTTTTGAATACAACGGTAATTTGCATATTTCTAGACCTAGGCTTAAAAACATGGCGTTAGAGGGTGGGAACTCGAAACAGCCCCCGAACGGCCCCGTGGGTGGCACCAACACCTCCCACGGGACCAATGTAACTCGTAGGAACTGACCCCGCAGCCGCGGGACGCCCGATTTTAGACTACGACGGTAATTTGCATATTTCTAGACTTAGGCTTAAAAACATGGCGTTAGAGGGTGAAAACCCAAAACAGCCCCCGAACGTCCCCGTGGGTGGCACCAACACCTCCCAAAGGACCAATGTAACTCGTAGGAACTGACCCCGCAGTCGCGGGACTCCCGGTTTGAGAATACGACAGTAGTTTGCATATTTATAGACTTAGGGTTAAAAACATGGCGTTAGAGGGTGAGAACTCGAAACAGCCCCCGAACGGCCCCGTGGGTGGAACCAACACCTCCCACGGGACCAATGTAACTCGTAGGAACTGACCCCGCAGCCGCGGGACTCCCAGTTTTAGAATACGACGGTAATTTGCATATTTCTAGACTTAGGCTTAAAAACATGGCGTTAGAGGGTGAAAATCGAAAACAGCCCCCAAACGTCCCCGTGAGTGGCACCAACAACTCCCACGGGACCAATGTAACTCGTAGGAATTGACCCCGCAGTCGCGGGACTCCCGGTTTTAGAATACGACCGTAATTTGCATATTTCTAGACTTACGATTAAAAACATGGCGTTAGAGGGTAAAAAATCCGAAACATGCCCCGAACGGCCCCATGGGTGGCACCATCACCTCCCACGGGACCAATGTAACTCGTAGGAACTGACCCCGCAGCCGCGGGACTCCCGGTTTGAGAATACGAAGATAATTTGCATATTTCTAGACTTAGGCTAAAAAACATGGCGTTAGAGGGGAGAACTCGAAACAGCCACCGAACGTCCCCGTGGGTGGCACCAACACCTCCGACGGGACCAATGTAACACGTAGGAACAGACCCCACAGCCACGGGACTCCCGGTTTGAAAATACGACGGTAATTTACAAACTTATAGACTTAGGGTTAGAAACATGGTTTTAGAGGGTGAGAACTCGAAACAGCCCCCGAACGGCCCCGTGGGTGGCACCAACACCTCCCACGGGACCAATGTAACTCGTAGGAACTGACCCCGCAGCCGCGGGACTCTCGGTTTTTGAATACGACGGTAATTTGCATATTTCTAGACTTAGGCTTAAAAACATGGCGTTAGAGGGTGGGAACTCGAAACAGCCCCCGAACGGCCCCGTGGGTGGCACCAACACCTCCCATGGGACCAATGTAACTCGTAAGAACTGACCCCGCAGTCGCGGGACTCCTGATTTTAGAATACGATGATAATTTGCATATTTCTAGACTTAGGCTTAAAAACATGGCGTTAGAGGGTGAAAACCCGAAACAGCCCCTGAACGGCCCCGTGGGTGGCACCAACACCTCCCACGGGACCAATGTAACTCGTAGGAACTGACCCCGCAGCCACGGGACTCCCGGTTTTAGAATAAGACGGTAATTTGCATATTTCTAGATTTAGGCTTAAACACATGGCGTTAGAGGGTGAAAACCCGAAACAGCCCACGAACGTTCCCGTGGGTGGCACCAATACCTCCCACGGGACCAATGTAACTCGTAGGAACTGACCCCGCAGTCACGGGACTCCCGGTTTTAGAATACGACCGTAATTTGCATATTTCTAGACTTGGGCTTAAAAACATGGCGTTAGAGGGTGAAAACCCGAAACAGCCCCCGAACGGCCCAATGGGTGGCACCAACACCTCCCACGAGACCAATGTAACTCGTAGGAACTGACCCTGCAGCCGCGGGACTCTCGGATTGAGAATACGAAGGTAATTTGCACATTTCTAGACTTAGGCTTAAAAACATGGAGCTAGAGGGGAGAACTCAAAACAGCCACAGAACGTCCCCGTGGGTGGCACCAACACCTCCGACGGGACCAATGTAACTCGTAGGAACAGACCCCGCAGCCACGGGACTCCCGATTTGAGAATACGACGGTAATTTGCAAATTTATAGACTTAGGGTTAAAAACATGGCGTTAGAGGGTGAGAACTCGAAACTGCCCCCGAACGGCCCCGTGGGTGGCACCAACACCTCCCTCTTGACCAATGTAACTCGTAGGAACAGACCCCGCAGCCGCGGGACTCTCGATTTTAGAATACGACGTTAATTTGCATATTTCTAGACCTAGGCTTAAAAACATGGCGTTAGAGGGTGGGAACTCGAAACAGACCCCGAACGGCCCCGTGGGTGGCACCAACACCTCCCACGGGACCAATGTAACTCGTAGGAACTGACCCCGCAGCCGCGGGACTCCCGGTTTTAGACTACGACGGTAATTTGCATATTTCTAGACTTAGGCTTAAAAACATGGTGTTAGAGGGTGAAAACCCAAAACAGCACCCGAACGTCCCCGTGGGTGGCACCAACCCCTCCCACGGGACCAATGTAACTCGTAGGACCTGACCCCGCAGTCGCGGGACTCCCGGTTTTAGAATACGACTGTAATTTGCATATTTCTAGACTTAGGCTTAAAAACATGGCGTTAGAGGGTGAAAACCCGAAACAGCCCCCGAACGGCCCCATGGGTGGCACCAACACCTCCCACGGGACCAACGTAACTTATAGGAATTGACCCCGCAGCCGTGGGACTCCCGGTTTTAGAATACGACGGTAATTTGCATATTTCTAGACTTAGGCTTAGAAACATGGCGTTAGAGGGGAGAACTCGAAACAGCCACCGAACGTCCCCGTGGGTTGCACCAACGCCTCCGACGGGACCAACGTAACTCGTACGAACAGACCCCGCATCCACGGGACTCCCGGTTTGAGAATACGATGGTAATTGGCAAATTTATAGACTTAGGGTTAAAAAACTGGCGTTAGAGGGTGAGAACTCGAAACAGCCCCCGAACGGCCCCGTGGGTGGCACCAACACCTCCCAATGGACCAATGTAACTCGTAGGAACTCACCCCGCAGCCGCGGGACTCTCGGTTTTAGAATACGACGGTAATTTGCATATTTCAAGACTTAGGCTTAAAAACATGGCGTTAGAGGGTGGGAACTCGAAACAGCCCCCGAACGGCCCCGTGGGTGGCACCAACACCTCCCACGGGATCAATGTAACTCGTAAGAACTGACCCCGCAGTCACGGGACTCCCGATTTTAGAATATGATAATAATTTGAATATTTCTAAACTTAGGCTTAAAAACATAGCGTTAGAGGGTGAAAACCCGAAACAGCCCCCGAACGGCCCCGTGGGTGGCACCAACACCTCCCACGGGACCAATGTAACTCGTAGGACTGACCCCGCAGCCACGGGACTCCCGGTTTTAGACTACGACGGTAATTTGCATATTTCTAGACTTAGGCTTAAAAACATGGCGTTAGAGAGTGAAAACCCAAAACCGCCCCCGAACGTCCCCGTGGGTGGCACCAACACCTCCCACGGGACCAATGTAACTCGTAGGAACTGACCCCGCAGTCGCGGGACTATCGGTTTTAGAATACGATGGTAATTTGCATATTTCTAGACTAAGGCTTAAAAACATGGCGTTAGAAGGTGAAACCCGAAACAGCCCCCGAACGGCCCCGTGGGTGGCACCAACACCTCCCACGGGACCAATGTAACTCGTAGGAACTGACCCCGCAGCCGCGGGACTCCCGGTTTAAGAATACGATGGTAATTTGTAAATTTCTAGGTTTAAGCTCAAAAACATGGCGTTAGAGGGTGAGAACTCGAAACAGCCACCGAACGTCCTCGTGGGTGGCACCAACACCTCCCACGGGATCAATGTAACTCGTAGAAACTGACCCCGCAGCCGCGGGACTCCGGGTTTGAGAATACGACGATAATTTGCAAATTTCTAGACTTAGGCTTAAAAACATGGCGTTAGAGGGTGAGAACTCGAAACAGCCACCGAAAGTTCCCGTGGATGGCACCAACACCTCCCACGGGACCAATGTAACTCGTAGGAACTGACCCCGCAACCGCGGAACTCCCGATTTGAGAATACTACGATAATTTGCAAATTTCTAGACTTAGGCTTAAAAACATGGCGTTAGAGTGTGGGAACTCGAAAGAGCCCCCGAACAGCCCCATGGGTGGCACCAACACCTCCCACGGGACCAATGTAACTCGTAGGAACTGACCTCGCAGTCGCGGGACTCCCGGTTTTAGAATACGACTATAATTTGCATATTTCTAGACTTAGGCTTAAAAACATGGCGTTAGAGGGTGAAACCCCAAAACAGCCACCGAACATCCCCGTGGGTGGCACCAACTCCTCCCACGGGACCAATGCGACTCGGAGGAACTGACCCCGCAGCCGCGGGACTCCCAATTTGAGAATACGACGGTAATTTGCAAATTTCTAGACTTAGGCTTAAAAACATGGCGTTAGAGGGTGAAAACCCGAAACAGCCCCCGAACGTCCCCGTGGGTGGCACCAACACCTCCCACGGGACCAATGTAACTCGTAGGAACTGACCCCGCAGTCGCGGGACTCCCGGTTTTAAAATACGACAGTAATTTGCATATTTCTAGACTTAGGCTTAAAAACATGGCATTAGAGGGTGGGAACTCGAAACTGCCCCCGAACGGCCCCGTGGGTGGCACCAACACCTCCCATGGGACCAATGTAACTCGTAAGAACTGACCCCGCAGTCGCGGGACTCCTGATTTTAGAATACGATGATAATTTGCATATTTCTAGACTTAGGCTTAAAAACATGGCGTTAGAGGGTGAAAACCCGAAACAGCCCCCGAACGGCCCCGTGGGTGGCACCAACACCTCCCACGGGACCAATGTAACTCGTAGGAACTGACCCCGTAGCCACGGGACTCCCGGTTTTAGAATACGACGGTAATTTGCATATTTCTAGACTTAGGCTTAAACACATGGCGTTAGAGGGTGAAAACCCGAAACAGCCCACGAACGTTCCCGTGGGTGGCACCAATACCTCCCACGGGACCAATGTAACTCGTAGGAACTGACCCCGCAGTCGCGGGACTCCCGGTTTTAGAATACGACCGTAATTTGCATATTTCTAGACTTAGGCTTAAAAACATGGCGTTAGAGGGTGAAAACCCGAAACAGCCCCCGAACGGCCCAATAGGTGGCACCAACACCTCCCACGAGACCAATGTAACTCGTAGGAACTGACCCCGCAGCCGCGGGACTCTCGGATTGAGAATACGAAGGTAATTTGCACATTTCTAGACTTATGCTTAAAAACATGGCGCTAGAGGGGAGAACTCAAAACAGCCACCGAACGTCCCCGTGGGTGGCACCAACACCTCCGACGGGACCAATGTAACTCGTAGGAACAGACCCCGCAGCCACGGGACTCCCGATTTGAGAATACGACGGTAATTTGCAAATTTATAGACTTAGGGTTAAAAACATGGCGTTAGAGGGTGAGAACTCGAAACTGCCCCCGAACGGCCCCGTGGGTGGCGCCAACACCTCCCTCTTGACCAATGTAACTCGTAGGAACTGACCCCGCAGCTGCGGGACTCTCGGTTTTAGAATACGACGGTAATTTGCATATTTCTAGACCTAGGCTTAAAAACATGGCGTTAGAGGGTGGGAACTCGAAACAGACTCCGAACGGCCCCGTGGGTGGCACCAACACCTCCCACGGGACCAATGTAACTCGTAGGAACTGACCCCGCAACCGCAGGACTCCCGATTTTAGACTACGACGGTTATTTGCATATTTCTAGACTTAGGCTTAAAAACATGGCGTTAGAGGGTGAAAACCCAAAACAGCCCCCGAACGTCCCCGTGGGTGGCACCAACACCTCCCACGGAACCAATGTAACTCGTAGGAACTGACCCCGCAGTCGCGGGACTCCCGGTTTTAGAATACGACTGTAATTTGCATATTTCTAGACTTAGGCTTAAAAACATGGCGTTAGAGGGTGAAAACCCGAAACAGCCCCCGAACATCCCCGTGGGTGGCACCAACACCTCCCACGGGAACAACGTAACTCTTAGGAACTGACCCCGCAGCCGCGGGTGTCCCGGTTTGAGAGTACGATGGTAATTTGCTTATTTCTACACTTAGGCTTAAAAACATGGCGTTAGAGGGTGAAAACCCGAAACAGCCCCCGAACGGCCCCATGGGTGGCACCAACACCTCCCACGGGACCAACGTAATTCATAGGAATTGACCCCGCAGCCGCGGGACTCCCGGTTTTAGAATACGAAGGTAATTTGCATATTTCTAGACTTAGGCTTAGAAACATGGCGTTAGAGGGGAGAACTCGAAACAGCCACCGAACGTCCCCGTGGGTGGCACCAACACCTCCGACGGGACCAACTTAACTCGTAGGAACAGACCCCTCATCCACGGGACTCCCGGTTTGAGAATACGACGGTAATTGGCAAATTTATAGACTTAGGGTTAAAAAACTGGCGTTAGAGGGTGAGAACTCGAAACAGCCCCCGAACGGCCCCGTGGGTGGCACCAACACCTCCCAATGGACCAATGTAACTCGTAGGAACTCACCCCGTAGCCGCGGGACTCTCGGTTTTAGAATACGACGGTAATTTGCATATTTCAAGACTTAGGCTTAAAAACATGGCGTTAGAGGGTGGGAACTCGAGACAGCCCCCGAACGGCCCCGTGGGTGGCACCAACACCTCCCACGGGATCAATGTAACTCGTAAGAACTGACCCCGCAGTCACGGGACTCCCGATTTTAGAATACGATCATAATTTGAATATTTCTAAACTTAGGCTTAAAAACATAGCGTTAGAGGGTGAAAACCCGAAACAGCCCCCGAACGGCCCCGTGGGTGGCACCAACACCTCCCACGGGACCAATGTAACTCGTAGGAACTGACCCCGCAGTCGCGGGACTCCCGGTTTTAGACTACGACGGTAATTTGCATATTTCTAGACTTAGGCTTAAAAACATGGCGTTAGAGAGTGAAAACCCAAAACCGCCCCCGAACGTCCCCGTGGGTGGCACCAACGCCTCCCACGGGACCAATGTAACTCGTAGGAACTGACCCCGCAGTCGCGGGACTATCAGTTTTAGAATACGATGGTAATTTGCATATTTCTAGACTAAGGCTTAAAAACATGGCGTTAGAGGGTGAAACCCGAAACAGCCCCCGAACGGCCCCGTGGGTGGCACCAACACCTCCCACGGGACCAATGTAACTCGTAGGAACTGACCCCGCAGCCGCGGGACTCCCGGTTTAAGAATACGATGGTAATTTGTAAATTTCTAGGTTTAAGCTCAAAAACATGGCGTTAGAGGGTGAGAACTCGAAACAGCCACCGAACGTCCTCGTGGGTGGCACCAACACCTCCCACGGGATAAATGTAACTCGTAGAAACTGACCCCGCAGCCGCGGGACTCCGGGTTTGAGAATACGATGATAATTTGCAAATTTCTAGACTTAGTCTTAAAAACATGGCGTTAGAGGGTGAGAACTCGAAACTGCCACCGAACGTTCCCGTGGGTGGCACCAACACCTCCCACGGGACCAATGTAACTCGTAGGAACTGACCCCGCAACCGCGGAACTCCCGATTTGAGAATACTACGATAATTTGCAAATTTCTAGACTTAGGCTTAAAAACATGGCGTTAGAGGGTGGGAACTCGAAAGAGCCCCCGAACAGCCCCATGGGTGGCACCAACACCTCCCACGGGACCAATGTAACTCGTAGGAACTGACCCCGCAGTCGCGGGACTCCCGGTTTTAGAATACGACTGTAATTTGCATATTTCTAGACTTAGGCTTAAAAACATGGCGTTAGAGGGTGAAAACCCAAAACAGCCACCGAACATCCCCTTGGGTGGCACCAACACCTCCCACGGGACCAATGCGACTCGTAGGAACTGACCCCGCAGTCGCGGGACTCCCGGTTTGAGAATACGATGGTAATTTGCATATTTCTAGACTTAGGCTTAAAAACATGGCGTTAGAGGGTGAAAACCCGAAACAGGCCCCGAACGTCCCCGTGGGTGGCACCAATACCTCCCACGGGACCAATTTAACTCGTAGGAACTGATCCCGCAGTCTCGGGACTCCCGGTTTAAGAATACGACGGTAATTTGCATATTTCTAGACTTAGGTTTAAAAACATGGTGTTAGAGGGTGAAAACCCAAAACAGCCCCCGAACGTCCCCGTGGGTGGCACCCACACCTCCCACGGGACCAATGTAACTCGTAGGAACTGACCCCGCATCCCCGGGGCTCCCGGTTTGAGAATATGATGGTAATTTGCAAATTTCTAGACTTAGGCTTAAAAACATGGCGTTAGATGGTGAAAACCCGAAACAGCCCCCGAACGTCCCCGTGGGTGGCACCAATACCTCCCACGGGACCAATGTTACTCATAGGAACTGACCCCGCAGTCGCGGGACTCCCGATTTGAGAATACGATCGTAATTTGTATATTTCTAGACTTAGGCTTAAATTCATGGCGTTAGAGGGTGAAAACCCGAAACAGCCCCCGAACGTCCCCGTGGGTGGCACCAACACCTCCCACGGGACCAATGTAACTCGTAGGAACTGACCCCGCAGCCGCGGGACTCCCAGTTTGAGAATACGACCGTAATTTGCATATTTCTAGACTTAGGCTTAAAAACATGGCGTTAGAGGGTGGGAACTCGAAACTGCCCCCGAACGGCCCCATGGGTGGCACCAACACCTCCCACGGGACCAATGTAACTCGTAGGAACTGACCCCGCAGTCGCGGGACTCCCGGCTTGAAAGTACGACCGTAATTTGGGTATTTCTAGGCTTAGGCTTAAAAACATGGCGTTAAAGAGTGGGAACTCGAAACTGCCCCCGAACGGCCCCATGGGTGGCACCAACACCTCCCACGGGACTAATGTAACTCGTAGGAACTGACCCCGCAGTCGCGGGACTCTCGGTTTGAGAATACGACGGTAATTTGCATATTTCTAGACTTAGGCTTAAAAACATGGCGTTAGATGGTGATAATTCGAAACAGCTCCCGAACGTCCCCGTGGGTGGCACCAACACCTCCCACGGGACCAATGTAACTCGTAGGAACTGACCCCGCAGCCGCGGGACTCCTGGTTTGAGAATACGACGGTAATTTGCATATTTCTAGACTTAGGCTTAAAAACATGTCGTTAGAGGGTGAAAACCCGAAAGAACCCCCGAACGTCCCCGTGGGTGGCACCAACACCTCCCACGGGACCAATGTAACTCGTAGGAACTGACCCCGCAGTCGCGGGACTCCCGATTTTAGAATACGACGGTAATTTGCATATTTCTAGACTTAGGCTTAAAAACATGGCGTTAGAGGGTGAAAACCCGAAACAGCCCCCGAGCGTCCCCGTGGGTGGCACCAATACCTCCCACGGGACCAATTTAACTCGTAGGAACTGACCCCGCAGTCTCGGGACTCCCGGTTTAAGAATACGACAATAATTTGTATATTTCTAGACTTAGGCTTAAAAACATGGTGTTAGAGGGTGAAAACCCAAAACAGCCCCCGAACGTCCCCGTCGGTGGCACCAACACCTCCCACGGGACCAATGTAACTCGTAGGAACTGACCCCGCATCCCCGGGGCTCCCGGTTTGAGAATATGATGGTAATTTGCAAATTTCTAGACTTAGGCTTAAAAACATGGCGTTAGATGGTGAAAACCCGAAACAGCCCCCGAACGTTCCCGTGGGTGGCACCAACACCTCCCACGGGACCAATGTAACTCGTAGGAACTGACCCCGCAGCCGCGGGACTCCCGGTTTAAGAATACGATGGTAATTTGTAAATTTCTAGGTTTAAGCTCAAAAACATGGCGTTAGAGGGTGAGAACTCGAAACAGCCACCGAACGTCCTCGTGGGTGGCACCAACACCTCCCACGGGATCAATGTAACTCGTAGAAACTGACCCCGCAGCCGCGGGACTCCGGGTTTGAGAATACGACGATAATTTGCAAATTTCTAGACTTAGTCTTAAAAACATGGCGTTAGAGGGTGAGAACTCGAAACAGCCACCGAACGTTCCCGTGGGTGGCACCAACACCTCCCACGGGACCAATGTAACTCGTAGGAACTGACCCCGCAACCGCGGAACTCCCGATTTGAGAATACTACGATAATTTGCAAATTTCTAGACTTAGGCTTAAAAACATGGCGTTAGAGGGTGGGAACTCGAAAGAGCCCCCGAACAGCCCCATGGGTGGCACCAACACCTCCCACGGGACCAATGTAACTCGTAGGAACTGACCCCGCAGTCGCGGGACTCCCGGTTTTAGAATACGACTGTAATTTGCATATTTCTAGACTTAGGCTTAAAAACATGGCGTTAGAGGGTGAAAACCCAAAACAGCCACCGAACATCCCCTTGGGTGGCACCAACACCTCCCACGGGACCAATGCGACTCGTAGGAACTGACCCCGCAGTCGCGGGACTCCCGGTTTGAGAATACGACGGTAATTTGCATATTTCTAGACTTAGGCTTAAAAACATGGCGTTAGAGGGTGAAAACCCGAAACAGGCCCCGAACGTCCCCGTGGGTGGCACCAATACCTCCCACGGGACCAATTTAACTCGTAGGAACTGATCCCGCAGTCTCGGGACTCCCGGTTTAAGAATACGACGGTAATTTGCATATTTCTAGACTTAGGTTTAAAAACATGGTGTTAGAGGGTGAAAACCCAAAACAGCCCCCGAACGTCCCCGTGGGTGGCACCCACACCTCCCACGGGACCAATGTAACTCGTAGGAACTGACCCCGCATCCCCGGGGCTCCCGGTTTGAGAATATGATGGTAATTTGCAAATTTCTAGACTTAGGCTTAAAAACATGGCGTTAGATGGTGAAAACCCGAAACAGCCCCCGAACGTCCCCGTGGGTGGCACCAATACCTCCCACGGGACCAATGTTACTCATAGGAACTAACCCCGCAGTCGCGGGACTCCCGATTTGAGAATACGATCGTAATTTGTATATTTCTAGACTTAGGCTTAAATTCATGGCGTTAGAGGGTGAAAACCCGAAACAGCCCCCGAACGTCCCCGTGGGTGGCACCAACACCTCCCACGGGACCAATGTAACTCGTAGGAACTGACCCCGCAGCCGCGGGACTCCCAGTTTGAGAATACGACCGTAATTTGCATATTTCTAGACTTAGGCTTAAAAACATGGCGTTAGAGGGTGGGAACTCGAAACTGCCCCCGAACGGCCCCATGGGTGGCACCAACACCTCCCACGGGACCAATGTAACTCGTAGGAACTGACCCCGCAGTCGCGGGACTCCCGGCTTGAAAGTACGACCGTAATTTGGGTATTTCTAGGCTTAGGCTTAAAAACATGGCGTTAAAGAGTGGGAACTCGAAACTGCCCCCGAACGGCCCCATGGGTGGCACCAACACCTCCCACGGGACTAATGTAACTCGTAGGAACTGACCCCGCAGTCGCGGGACTCTCGGTTTGAGAATACGACGGTAATTTGCATATTTCTAGACTTAGGCTTAAAAACATGGCGTTAGATGGTGATAATTCGAAACAGCTCCCGAACGTCCCCGTGGGTGGCACCAACACCTCCCACGGGACCAATGTAACTCGTAGGAACTGACCCCGCAGCCGCGGGACTCCTGGTTTGAGAATACGACGGTAATTTGCATATTTCTAGACTTAGGCTTAAAAACATGTCGTTAGAGGGTGAAAACCCGAAAGAACCCCCGAACGTCCCCGTGGGTGGCACCAACACCTCCCACGGGACCAATGTAACTCGTAGGAACTGACCCCGCAGTCGCGGGACTCCCGATTTTAGAATACGACGGTAATTTGCATATTTCTAGACTTAGGCTTAAAAACATGGCGTTAGAGGGTGAAAACCCGAAACAGCCCCCGAGCGTCCCCGTGGGTGGCACCAATACCTCCCACGGGACCAATTTAACTCGTAGGAACTGACCCCGCAGTCTCGGGACTCCCGGTTTAAGAATACGACAATAATTTGTATATTTCTAGACTTAGGCTTAAAAACATGGTGTTAGAGGGTGAAAACCCAAAACAGCCCCCGAACGTCCCCGTCGGTGGCACCAACACCTCCCACGGGACCAATGTAACTCGTAGGAACTGACCCCGCATCCCCGGGGCTCCCGGTTTGAGAATATGATGGTAATTTGCAAATTTCTAGACTTAGGCTTAAAAACATGGCGTTAGATGGTGAAAACCCGAAACAGCCCCCGAACGTTCCCGTGGGTGGCACCAATACCTCCCACGGGACCAATGTTACTCGTAGGAACTGACCCCACAGTCGCGGGACTCCCGATTTGAGAATACGATCGTAATTTGTATATTTCTAGACTTAGGCTTAAATTCATGGCGTTAGAGGGTGAAAACCCGAAACAGCCCCCGAACGTCCCCGTGGGTGGCACCAACACCTCCCACGGGACCAATGTAACTCGTAGGAACTGACCCCGCAGCCGCGGGACTCCCAGTTTGAGAATACGACCGTAATTTGCATATTTCTAGACTTAGGCTTAAAAACATGGCGTTAGAGGGTGGGAACTCGAAACTGCCCCCGAACGGCCCCATGGGTGGCACCAACACCTCCCTCGGGACCAATGTAACTCGTAGGAACTGACCCCGCAGTCGCGGGACTCCCGACTTGAAAATACGACCGTAATTTGGGTATTTCTAGGCTTAGGCTTAAAAACATGGCGTTAAAGAGTGGGAACTCGAAACTGCCCCCGAACGGCCCCATGGGTGGCACCAACACCTCCCCCGGGACTAATGTAACTCGTAGGAACTGACCCCGCAGTCGCGGGACTCTCGGTTTGAGAATACGACGGTAATTTGCATATTTCTAGACTTAGGCTTAAAAACATGGCGTTAGATGGTGATAATTCGAAACAGCCCCCGAACGTCCCCGTGGGTGGCACCAACACCTCCCACGGGACCAATGTAACTCGTAGGAACTGACCCCGCAGCCGCGGGACTCCCGGTTTGAGAATACGACGGTAATTTGCATATTTCTAGACTTAGGCTTAAAAACATGTCGTTAGAGGGTGAAAACCCGAAAGAAGCCCCGAACGTCCCCGTGGGTGGCACCAACACCTCCCACGGGACCAATGTAACTCGTAGGAACTGACCCCGCAGTCGCGGGACTCCCGATTTTAGAATACGACGGTAATTTGCATATTTCTAGACTTAGGCTTAAAAACATGGCGTTAGAGGTTGAAAACCCGAAACATCCCCCGAACGTCCCCGTGGGTGGCACCAACCCCTCCCACAGGACCAATGTAACTCGTAGGGACTGACCCCGCAGCCGCGGGACTCCCGGTTTGAGAATACGACGGTAATTTGAAAATTTCTAGACTTAGGCTTAAAAACATGGCGTTAGAGGGTGAGAACTCGAAACAGCCCCCGAACGTCCCCGTTGGTGGCACCAACACCTCCCACGAGACCAGTGTAACTCGTAGGAACTGACCGCGTAGCCGCGGGACTCCCGGTTTGAGAATACGATAGTAATTTGCAAATTTCTACTTGGTTACTTATAATTTTAACTCATATATGCAATTTTTCTGCTTGATTAAATTTTTTGTAAAACTACTTGGTTACTGATATTTTTTTTTTTATATATCCCATCATTTGTAGGATTTTTGCACGTGGAACAAACGAAGGAGGCAATGGTCTACAGCATGAAGATTGTTTATAGGTTGTGGACATTCAGGATTTTGATTTTTGTGTTACAGCCGTGTGGGCTTTTATTGCTTAGTTTTATGGCCGTGCGGGCTTTTATAATTTGATTGTTGAATTTTATAGCCGTGCGGGCTTTATAATAACTAGGTTTTACATTTACAGGTTTTGGAATGTCTAGAAAATAGAGGAAACTCTGCCCAATTTTTTTTTTGGTCTGTGAATTATTAAGACGTGTAATTTTTATAAGTTTGTATATATATTTGTTTATTAACAACGTTCTCGATTCGCAATTTGTGATTTTTTTATTGTTTTGCCAATAATAAATATTTGTAACACCTCGTACGCGTCAAACGTTACACGTAGCAACTGATGGTGCACTCACTGGACCCCCAATTTTAGGATTGGACCAAAAAATACATTTTTTTTAAAATTGTAGTTAAATATGGTCATGGACTTTGTCTATGACCATTTTTATTTTTTCGTCACGCATAAAAATGGTCACGGCCAAAATCCGCGACCATTTTTTTCGTCACGGTTGTGGGTCACAGATCAGGGCCGCGACCAATTTTTTTTTTTTTTTTTGTCACTGTCGTGGGTCGCGGACTTTGGCCGCGACCAATTTGTCACGGTTGTGGGTCACGGATCAGGGCTCCGACCAATTTTTTTTATTATTTTTTTGTCACGGTCGTGGACTTTGGCCGCGACCAATTTGTCACGGTTGTGGGTCACGGATGAGGGCCACGACCAATTTTTTTTATTATTTTTTTGTCACAGTCGTGGGTCGCGGACTTTGGCCGCGACCAATTTGTCACGGTTGTGGGTCACGGATCAGGGCCGCGACCCGTCACGACATGGGTCACGGCCTAAGTCCGCGACCATCTGCCGTGACCCCTCTCGGCCGTGACCATTTGTTGGTCACGGACTTGGGCCGCGACCCACAAAAATGGTCATGCCAGAAATGGTCACGGCCCAAGTCCGCGACCCACAGCTTTGGTCAGGGATTTTGGCCGTGACCAATCGCCAGTTTTGGTGTAGTGACTTGAAGTGGACTCCCTTGCCCTAGGTTGTTTTCTATAGGATCAAACTTGGGTGAAAGGTCCATTTAAGGTGAGTCCCCTCGTACTGGGCTTTCCTTCATTAATATCAAACTTGGGTAGAGGGGATACTTAAGTTGAGTCCCCTCGCCCTGAGATTTTCTTCATTAATATCAGACTTAGGCAAAGAGGCCACTCAAGGTGAGTCCCCTTGCCCTGGGATTTTCTTCAATAATATTAGACTTGGGCAGGGGAGGCACTCAAGGTAAGTCCACTCGCCCTGAGCCTTTCTTCAGTAATATCAAAAATTTGGGCAAAGGGGTCACTCAAGGTGAGTCTCCTCGCCCTGAGCCTTTCTTCATTGGCATGTCAATCTAAATTAGTTGTGAGAATTGGGGGTGGATATACATCCCTTGATTCATTCTCTCATTTAGTTACATTTTACTCATTTTCTTCACTCATTAGCTTATATTTTTCACCCTTTTACTTTAGTTGAATTAACATTTTCTATTTAGTTCCTAGTTTAAAATTCATCTCATTCTCAAAATTATTTTAATATTAAAAAAAATAGAAAAAGAAAAAGTCCAAAAAGAGAATAAAATTTGAATTACATTTGAATTTGCATCTGGTTTCATTCCCTTGTTTGGATTGGTACCTTACTTACCACTACACTTTAGTTTATTATATTTTGTAGGTATTTGAGATTTTTTATTAGAGGACTTTCAAGAAATGACGAAAATACCGAAAAGTCATCTCTATCAGAGACAATCACTATGACACTTAGAGAGAGAAAAGGGATATAATACATGTCTGGTGTAAAATTCACAAAGTAACGGTGTAACTTTAGTTTCTGTTATGACTTAACCTTACCAAATGCTCCAATTTATAAGTGTTTACCAGGGCTGATTTGGTCCTTTTGGCCGCCAAAAATGAGAGGAAATATGAAAGACAAGGTCTGCAATGTACATTTTTTCCCTATATGTCTATAGTTGTATGTCCCCTCTAATAAGCGATACCTGGTGCAAACCAAAGTTAAAAAGAAAATACGTCACCTAATGGTGACAAAATATGTGACTTGGTAAATATCATTTCAAACGGTAACTTGATGTATAAACTTTGTAAAACTTATGAGTGACCTTGAGGGCCATCCTCTCTAAAACCATTTTGTAAAAGTGTTTTTCCTTATGAGTAGCCTCTTGGCTACTCACTTTAGTTATAACTAAGTGTGGGTTGTGTAAGTTCTCGCGTGACTCTTAGAGTCCCTCAAGTAGTATTCTCTATATCTTAAAGTGTCAAGTTCTTGAGGTTATTGAACGAACCTTGTCTCTCAGGCACCAAATAAAAACTCTCAGGAGATCTCAACTGGCTTGCTTGAACCATGCTTGCTTAACAAGACTACTTGTATAAAAAAGTAATCATTAGTATTTTGTTACTTAGAAAGAAAATGATTCTTGGGTAGAGGGGCTACTCGTGGTGGACCTCCTCTCCGTATGTCATTTATGGGTAATAGTTTGTAGAAGGGGCCATTATGAGTAGAACCCCTTGCGTTGAGTAGTTTTCTTTGAAGTCAATCTTGGGTAGAGAGGCCACTCATGGTCGACTTCCTTGCCCTTGGTCATTTTTTTTAGTATCAATCTTAGGTAGTGGTGCCACTCCAAGTGGACCCCCTTGCCCTAAATCATCGTTAACGCTGTCATAATATATTCAGGAAGTGGGAACCACTCCAAGTGGACCCCCGCACCCTAGGCTATTTTCAATAATGAGTTAACTTTGGGGTAGTGGAGCTACTCGAAGTTGACTCCCTCTCCCTAGGATATTTTCTAAGTATCAAACTTGCGTGGAGGGGCCACTCAAGGTGAGTCCCCTCGCCCTGGGCCTTGTTTTAATAATGTCAAACTTGGGCAGAGAGGCCACTCAAGGTGAGTCCCCTCACCCTAGGCCTTTCTTCAGCAATATCAAACCTGGGTATAGGGGAAACTCAAAGTGAATCACTTCACCTTGGGCCTTTCTTCAATAATATCAAACTTGGGCAGAAGGTCCACTCAAGGTGAGTCCCCTCACCCTGATCCTTTCTTCAGTAATATTAAACTTAGACAAAGGGGCCACTTAAGGTGAGTCCCCTATCCTTGGGGATTTCTTCACTGGCATGTCAATCTTGGGCAGTGGGTCCACTCTAAATGGACCCCCTCGCCCCAGTCTTCTAAAATTCCTTTAGTGACTGAGCACCCCTCATAACATGATTAAAAACCCCATAACATGTTTTACGATCTTTTGGGGAAGAGTTAATCATCATAAAGCTAGGTATTGTAATTAAAAACCGATGATTATGTGGGTAAAACCCAAAAATACCTTAGCCTTAATGGTTGGTATAATCACCCAGGATAGGCTAAGATGATTTACTAACTATTCAACAATCAAATTGTGGTTCTATCCCAGGGCATGTGATTTAGAAAAATGTACAGAAGATGGAATCACCGCATTAGAAGATCATGTTGGGCCATGTTAATCACGGTGGATAACCTCTAACGAAGGAAAAGACCCATGGCCTTAGTGCATATAGCTTAAATTCATAGCCTTAGTGTGATAGGCCTTTTCCCAATGTTATCATCCGTTCAATATTATGGTTGTGCCTTTTCTATGACTCTTGGATTTCTTATTTTATTAATTTCATTTCAGAGAAAAGAACGATTTTCTCAAAACTAACTATTTAAAAAGAGGACCACATGGAAGGCAGCCTAGAAAACTTGTAAACTAAAGACATGGTACACCTCATGGCATGCATCAACCACCTATATGAAGGGATGGAAACACACTAGGGCTAGATCAAACTCCTCATCCAGAATATTTTGATGTTAGATTCCATGGCCATAAACAATATAAAAAAAAGTCCAAGGACCCAAAGGAAAAACAAACCAATGCCAAGACCTCAAAAGGAATGAAAGTGGTGAAAAAAGTGGAAAAGGTGAAAAATAAAGAAATCAGGAGGATTATCTAGAGAGACTAGATGAAGAGTTAACTCCTCTTACTTATGAATTAAAGACCATTATTCTCACCATCATGGTGAAAAAGTTCATCAAGTGGCCTCCAAAAATGAAGACCCCTCGCGGCAGAAAAAAGGCAAAAACATTATGTGAGTTCCACATTGACAACTACCACACAACCAATGATTGCCTCGGCCTAAAGAATGAACTCGAGAGGCTGATAAGGCAAGGAATGATAAGGTGGTTCACATGGATCATGGCCTATAACTAAGAACTAAATAAAATGTGGCCCAAAAAAGTTTGAGGGATAAGTTTGGTAATCCCATATTTTTGTGATTACTAGAAGACCACAGTTAGGATGAAAAAGCAAATAATCTACTCCCTCAAGATGAAATTAATTAATAGTTCGTAGTTTACTCAATTCCTTTGCATGTTTTTTAACATGTTCTCATCAGGTCTTCCATTACCTAAAGACAACTACAAAGGCTGAGACCACTAAGTTAAAGTAGAAAGTAAGAGCATTAAACTGCCACGGCCATGAAAGGCCAAGAGTTATTCAAAGCTTGCGGAGGCATTTATGCCCAAAACTATGGAACTAAGAGATGATGATAACTTCATCTTAGATATTAAACTCTAGGTCGTAAGAAGCATATTAGTGAGGTTACTCGATACATGTGAGGGACCAGGTATGGCAGGACCTGGGAGAGATTTTATGCTCTATCGAGCAACCTCACTTGGGAACCTTTGAGGAAACTGGTTTGGAGGATTGAGGAGAAAGGCGATGTTAAGGCATGACTTGGCCATTTTAGATACATCAGGTAAAAAACCTAGATTTTCCTGAGAGATCACATTTAAGCAACCATGAGCTTCTAATATTGTGCTTACTCTGCCATAACCATTAATGATTTTGTCCAAGTCCATACCAAGAACTTAAGCATTCATTGATATTTGACCATTATTCCTTTTTACGTTGGCATTTGAGCTACCTACCTGAGGTGCATATAGAGTACTTTCTTTTTTCTCCCTCTAACTACATTCTTTTGAGGTTCATTTGACAAACACTTGTATTGAATATTTATTTATTGATTTATACACGTGAATTTGTTCATTATCATTTAATATTACTTTTACTATTATATTCATTTCTATTGATATGGGTTATGCCTCTGTTTATCTTTAAACACACTAGATCAAGAGAATTACCCTCTTACATTTAGCGCCTCTACTGGGGAGTCATTATCTTTGGAATGGCCAATTAATATCACAATCGCACTCTAAACTTTGATAAAACTTAACATCATGAGGAATATAACCTTATTTTTGCTCCCGTGATTCCTCCTATGGAAGTTCCTCTAGTTTCTACCATCACAGGAAGTGTTCCGATGGAGTAAGCTTCCACGAAATCTGCAATGCACTCCAATCAAATGATCAACCTCATGGAAAAATTTATGGATTTTTACAAACTTAATCTGGTATGGATATGTTTGGGGTAATGATGAACTCAAACTCTTTGTCACACCAGTGGTATCACATATGGTTCCTTTACTGGGAACACACGTTCTACCTGCAAGACACACTAGTCCCTCGTTAATCAATCCAGTTGCAACAACAACCATTGAAGAACCTATTGTTGTCACCGTTTTACCTGTGGTTACTTTACTAACCATTAAGCCAGTGGAGCTAACTCCTCACCCATTTTTGCCATTGAGGATGTCAAGATAGAGATGATGAAAATTTTAGCATCATCCTCACAAACTTCTAGTGAGGTTGCCTTCATTTATGATGCTTTTCGTACTCCTTACCCAAATGACTACAACAACGAACCTTACCCAAAGGAGTATGTTCCCCAATTTTTTGTAAGTTCAATGGTAAAGGGGAAACATGAATTATCACCTGAAGAGATTCATTGAGCACCTTGGTGATAATTGCAATAATAAAAAAAGTTTCATCTAATGGAGTTTTTAAATCCCTTACCCACCGGGCTTACACATGGTACTCCTACTTATCACCATGGAGTGTGGCTACATGGGATGATATGCACGTTTACTTTCTCCTTAAACTTTTTCTAGCAGAAGATGAGTTCACTTCATCCCATCTTGACTAAGAAAGGTAATAGCCAGGTGAAGAAGTGATGAACTACATCATACAATTTAGAAAATGATCGTTGAACGTGAGAGAAGATGCTATGGGGAGCAAGCTTTTACAAATTTACGTGGAATGATTATTTTCATAGTATTTTTTTCATCTGATAAACTAAACTCAAGAAGTTACATTGAAGGCTTCCGCGATATCATCTCAAAACATCTCCCTAGCGATTTTCCATAACCCTATTATAGCAAGGAAGCCATAGGCTATCCAAACAGTTAGAGGAGGCTATGCTTTGCGAGTTAACTACACGGATAGTGGCGATGGAGTTGAAGTTGGTGCAGAGGAAAATAATAAAAACAACAAGAGAAAGTTTGACAAGGAAAATCCGCCCCCATTGCCTTGTATTATTAAGTAGGCAATAAGTTATTACAACACCATGGTCATCAATGGCCTAGTTTATCCACCGAAGAATGCTCCACAATAGCCTCCGAGGGCAGATGTTCGGTATGATCCTAAGTATTGACACATCCATTGGAACATTCTCCACCTAAGGACATTATGTTTTACTTTGAGGAGGATTATTAAAAAGCATATGTTGGCTGGAACCTTGCAAATTCCTCAAGTTAATGTCAACAATAATCCTTTATCGGCACACGGGGCACATATGTTTGTGCCATTTGATAAGGAAGTTGAAGGTGAAACGAGAACAAAGAGATGAGATAAGGAAGAGGTTCAAGACATATACAAAAGTTGTTTATTAAGAATGGACAGTGTAGACACCTCATCCTTAGACCCCCTAAGAACCTCCATAGGTCCCTAGCACTCATTCATTCACCGTAAACCCTAGGTCATACTCTAAGTTCCGATCTAGAGACCATCGGGAGCTCTCGAACCCCGTTTCACTTTGATTAACTTTCTTTAAATGTTTAATTAATCCTCGAATGGGATTTGAATCCCCTTTCTAATGGTCTACCCCGTGCATAAATCGGCCTTACGATTTGGACGAACGGTCTGTTTTATGATCAAAAACTGACCTAGAGGCCACCAGGCGCTCCCGGGCCCCATTTGACTCTGGTCAATTTCCTCGCCTTAGTTAAATCTCAATGAATCTTCAAACTTATCTAACTCCCCTTTTCTAATTATCTGCCCCGTGCACGAATCGGCCTTACAGTTCAGGTAAACGATCCATTTTACTTCAAAAACTGATCTAGAGGCCACCGGGCACTCCAAAGCCCCATATGACCCTGGTCAAATCTTCAGCTTGAACGAATCCAAATGAATCATCGAAGGGCACTGAATCCTCTTTCTAAATGTCTACCCCGTGCATGAATTAGCCTTACGGTACGGAAGAACGACCCATTTTATTTCGAAGGGTCATTGGGTGCTTTCGGGGCCCATTGCACCTTGGTCAACTCTCCTAACTTAACAAAGTTGAATGAAATATTGAAAGGCATTGAATAATCTTTCCAATGGTCCGTCCTATTTATGAATCGGCCTTATGTTTCGGACTAACAATTTGTTTTCCTTTGGGAATTTCCTGTCTAGAGACCAATAAGAGTTTCCGGGCCCTATTTGACTTCGATTAACTCCTAATCTTGGGAGTGGCTCAATGTATTCTTAAAGGGATCTAAATACCCATTCCAATGGTCCACCCTGTGCGTGATTCTGACTTAAGATTCGCATTTTACAACCATTTTTCTGAAAAACTTGCCTCAAACTGCTGAATGGAAACCCCATGATCCTTCTTATCGGCAATGTGTCTGGGGTTCTATGTCAATAGGTAGGTCAATGACCATGCCGATTGCCACCCCTTTTACTTATAAATAAAGGCCATGACCTCACTTTTAAAGTCACCCCGAATAAGATTTTATTGAATTCAAAGTTGTCCCCCCTTAAAAGCCTATTTCCCACATTCCTTCCATCCATTTCATACTCTTTTGAGTAAATTATCACCCATCTCCTCATACCACTATCATCTCATCGTGAGATCAACGCATTTACAATCAAGATCAACTTCAAGTCTTCATAAGGACGTCTAATTCTTCCCCCTTTGTGTTTAAATTCTCTTATTTTTGCATTTGTTACTTTATTTTTACTTTAGTACTTTGATAGATTACATCACATACCTTAATTTCAAACTTTTTATTATTAGTATTTTTATATAGTTTATTTCATAAAAAAAAAGATTTATTCGTAAATTTCTCACCATATTTTCTCACACTAAAACACCCTTTTCTACATACACACATATAAGCAAATTCCCCGGTTAGATTTATGGGTTAAACCCCACCTTGTATTTTTTTCAAACTACGTGGACTTTGATGCCCTCTCGGGCTACATAGGCGTCTTGGGTAAATCCCTAGACTCGAATCCCCCCACATACATTTGTTACTTTGTTCTTATCATATATTCATACTATATATATATATTTTATATACTTGTTTGCTTGTGTCTTGTCCAATATATGCAGTTCTATAATGATTTGTGAATTGACAAACACTTACATTATACTTTAAATTACTATTTTGGGAACACTCCTAAGGATGACCTCGCTCAGCCTTTATCCACGATGCGAGTCGAGAGATTCCATCCTTCATTTATATTATGCATATAAGCACACACATCACAGAGTTTAATTGGAGAATATTAACACATGCCCATGCGTAGACACCACATTATAGGACCCCCCCTAAAAATCTCCTTAGGTCCCTAGCACTTCCTACCTCACCATAAAAACTAGGTCACACTCCGAGTACTGATCTGGAGACCACCGGGGTGCTCTCGAGCTCCGTTTGATTGTGGATTAACATTATCACCTGAGCGACAACTCATTGGATCTTCGAAGGCCCTGAATCCCATTTCTAACGATCCACTCCATGCACAAATTGGACTTACGGTTTAGATGAATGAACCACTATCCCACGAAACGGATATAGAGGCCATCAGGTGGTCCCAAGCCCCGTTTGACTCCGATCAGCTATCCAACTTTAGCAAAGCTCTTTAGATCCTCGAAGATCTCTGAATTCCCTTTCCAATGATCCACCCCGTGAATGAATCGGCCTTACGGTATGGACAAACAACCCATTTTACTCTGAATGGTCACTAGGCGCTTTCGGGACCCACTTGAACTTGGTAACCTTTTCTAACCGAGTGAATCTCTTTAAAACATCAAAGATCCCTGCGAAAAATTTCTAACAGTTCATCATGTGCATGAATCAGCCTTATGGTTCGAACGAACGATCCATTTTCCTCTTGTCCAAAAGACTAATTGGAGCCTCTGAGCCCCATTTGACCACAGTCAATTTCCAAAACTGGGAGTGTCCCAATGGATTCTTAAAGGGATTTGGATACGCTTTTGAACAGTTCATCCCATTCGTAATTCGGACTTACGGATTACGTTTTACGATCATTTTTTTTAAATCGACAGAGGACTGTTGAATGGAAAACCCATTTCCCTGCCTATCGGTAGTATGTCTGGGGTTTCCTGTTGATAGGCAGGAGAAGGACAATGTCGATCGTCACCCCCTTAACCCTATATAAGGAGATTATGATCTCACTTCGAAAGGCACCTCAAAAACATCTCAGTGATCTTAGCAACATTCTCTCGATGTCAGCGTGGTTTTCATATTGAAACCTCTCCTTACCCAATTTGGAAAATTCCCTTCTCTGTCATCCTACCACCTTCATCCACTTGCAAGAGCAACCCTTTAACATTCAAGATCAACTTTAAAGCTTCAAAAGAAGGTCAAATCTTCCACTATCTCTTTAAATTCTCTTATTTTCGCATTATCTACTTAATTCTTATTTTAGCATTCCGTTTTTATTATATTGCGAATATTAATATCTAACTTTTTATTATTAGTATTAAACATACTATACTTTCTATTAAAAAAAGGTAATAAATAAGAAAAAAAGGGTTTTCTTGAAAATTCCAAAAGAGGATTTCTCACTCCATCTTCTCACACCAAAACATCCATTTTACACACACATATAAGAAAATTCCTTGTTGGATTTATGGGATAAACACCTCCCCATATTATATGCGAACTACATGGACTTTAATTCCTTTTTAGGCTACGTAGGCATCTCGGGTAAAAACTAAGATTCGAGTCCTCTCATGTTTTTGTACATATATTATTTTCATATTATATAATTTTGATTCATGCTTGTGTTTTGTCCAACTGATAGAGTAAGCTTTTAGTACGTCGTTGTTGTTTAAAGTTCATCTAATCAAAAATCTCAATTACCTACAAAAATATAAAACAAACTAGAATATAGTAGTAAGTGGGGTATTAATCCAAATCTAAAGGTAAATCATGCAAGAGAGAATATATGTAATTCATTTGTTTATTTAATTTCTTTTTTGATTTTTTGATTTTTCTATTTTTATGCTTTTTTCAATATTAAAATAATTTGGAGATGAGGTGAAATAAGACTACACTAAATGAAAGATATAATTACTAACTAGAAAGTAAGGAAGAAACTAAGTAAATCTTACTAAATAAAAATCTAAAATATGAGATGAGTGAGGAAATAAAAGTGAGGACTAACAAGGGATAGGATGACACCTTATATTCTAGTTAATCAAAATTAATTAATTCATTAAAATTAATTATCCCACATTAGTAACAAAATCACAAATCAACTCTCGTTGCAAATGTAATTTTAATAATAACATTTAAAAAAATTAAATTTAGCATTCCTACAACTCTTGAAATGTAGATCCAAACATCATCTAACGAATTACCCGCTAAGATCGATTTATCAAATTAGTTTAAATCATAAAAGTAAGCTTAGAGTTGAAATTAAAGGAATAATACCACACTTGAGAAACCCATATCTCTAGTTCGAATCTAAAATAGGTATTATAACTAGAATTTCTATTTTCTCTCGATAATCATTTACCCTCTCTCGAGGCGTAAATTAAAATGTAAGAGTGCAAAGTTAATCATCAAAGGGACATTTTATTTAAATTAAATAATTAAATTAGGATTAACATCAAATAATGGGTCACCCCACCCCTTAAAAGGGGTTTTAGACTAACATGATAAACAAACATTCAATAGGCATTTAATATAAAAGAGTAGAGAGAAGAACAATCAAACCAATCTCTTGAATTCAATTGACTTCAATCCTTGGATGAGAAGCATACAACCCTCCAAGTGAGTGGTCAACAAAAATATAAATGAAAAATTCACTCAACTTGAATCTTACAAATTTAATTTCACAATAATCTCTAAAATAAAAGAAAATAAAAATAAAAATAAAAACTACTCTAAAAAAATAAAAAGTCCCTCTCTCTAAAATTTTATCTCTAAAACCCTAGATTATCCCCCAAATGAGCTTTGGGTCTTCATTTAAAGTGTGGCGCATGGAGCTAGGGGTAATTTGGGTAAGGAAAGGTTAGGGGTGCGCATGTGGGAGATGTGGTAGTTAGGATGAGTTGGGGTTATTTTAGGTAATAGGGGAATAAAAGGGTATTAGGCATTTAACATGTGGGTTGTTATTTGATTTTGGTCTTATAATTAGTTGGGATTTGGCAGATGCGAATTTTTTTTGGAAAATGGGTCTTGGTTTTGGGTTATTTTATTTGGTTAGAATGAAGGTGGGTATGGGTTGGAGATGGAATCGGAGCTTCAAGTTGACTCCGGATTTAATTGCAGTTTTGGTAGGTGGGTCGAAGCTTGGGTCAAATCGGGTAGGAGTTGAAGCACCTTATACTCTTGACTTACTTGAGTCTACATTGTATAAGTGCTCATCTAGTTTGGAAATTGTGATAGAATTTGAGTCCCATCCCCTAGATACCAAAGAACCTCAGATTCTACACATGATGCCGAAATTAATTCATTTAAAGGTAAATTATCAACCATGTACACACACTAGGATTGCATACATAATATATATATTGCATTAATTGCTTGTGTGAGTTAATTCCCTTTTAAAATAAGTTTTTACTAATTTTGAGTTTTTTAAACAATTTTTAAATCTTTTTCTTCATAATAAAAGTTGGGTTTTAAAAACATTTGGGGTCATTTTGTGATTATTGGTTTTATCTAAACTTGTATGAATGTTTGGTTGGGTAGAATTCGAAAGCACTTGAGACTTGAGTGTGTGCTTGCAATTAGTTTTAAAGCACGCGTTTTGGCTTCATCTAAGCCTTACACATGTCAACGTTATGATGGGTTGATTTGTGTTTGTTGTTGGACTCAGAACTTGTTCGAAATCTCAGCCCTTGGATCTATTTAATTAACGAATTGCATGCGTTTTATCCCAATCCATGTGAACCCTCTTTAGACCAATCAGCTTACATTTAATCCACCGTTGTTGTTAAACCGTTGGATGTGAGTCAACCGCTAAAGACTTAATCTCAGCCATTAGATTAGAGCTGATGTTCTCGATCCTTCCTTGATTAGTATAAAATGAGGTTGATCCTATGCATTTTGGAACTTTTTCCAGTTAGTCAAACTGAGAGAAAGGAGAAGAGAGAGAGAAGCCAGAGAGAGAAAACCCTAAACTCGTCCAAACCCTAAAAGATTTTTCAAACCCTAAACTCATTTTAAATCAAAAATGAGTTTAAACCCAAAACCAACCCTGAGTGTTTGAGAGTTGTTTTGGAGATGGTTTGAACCTGTTCGTGGGTTGAATCCTCTGAGTTTGAGATATTTTAACCAACTTAGACCTTTTAAGTTTGACCTCTATTTCTTTTTATAGAAACTGTAGATCTTGCTATTCTATGTCATATATCTCTTAGATCTGCATTATTTCGTTTCTCATCTTGAGAAATCATATTTGTTTATTATTTTCTTCTGTAAATGTTTTTCACAACTCAAGAATCAACAAATTTATTTTCTGTTTGTAGTTCTTATGAAACAAGACTTATGATCTGGTTGGAATCGCAATTGGTGATTTATAATTTCAAAAACATTTTCAAAACCCTCTGAAATTGTTTAAGACCTTGGCCGTCTTTGGAGCATGGTATCCTTGGATTCTGGGTTAGTTTGAAAGATCAAGAAAGTCTGTTGTTTCTAAAGAAGAGAGAAACTGAAAACCTTAATCATTTAGATCTTTCTATAATTTGATAGGACTTGTTTGTATAAATAAGTGTGCGTGTGTGCATGCATGTGTTAGAAAACTATCACAAACACTTGACACACTACAACACAAGAAGTCTTGGCGAAAATATCTTGAAACATTAAGAGTCGACGTAAAGCTGTAACAAAGTGTTGAGAAGTTAGCAAGCTGGGAAAGTCACATCAACATCAGAACTGCAAAGAAGTTAGAATCAAACTAGTGGGTACATATTCTAAACTTTTATAGGTCTGTTTTGTTTGAATGTGTGTTAAATAGCTTGTAACTTGTATATTTTGTTTTAGTGGATTTTTAGTTTGTGACTTAGAAGTCACTGTGGTGTTTCCTCAGTTAGGTGAGGTTTTACCAAGTTAAAAACGGTGTGTACTTAATCTTTCTACATCTCCTCATATCATTTTTGTTGGTGTGCTGATTTAACTGATTTAAACTGTTTTAGTTTTTTTCCAAAACTAGTTACATAATCTTGAACATATCTCGTACATATTTTTATTAAACACATCTTGTGGTTAATCTGTTTGATTTAAAGAAAAGAGTTTCCCAAAAAAATAGTTCGGAGTTACTTAGACAATTTAATCTTGAATTAAACGACTTAAGTGATAGGTTTTCAATTAGTATCAGAGCTTTGAAAATTTTCTTTAAAGATCTTGTGTTTCTGAAATTGTTTTCCTAAAATCAAATAATGGACGAGAAATATGAAAGATTTGGTAGCTTGTCCAGACCCCCTCTCTTTGATGGAAATAACTTTCCTTACTGGAAAGTAAGCATGGTTGCTTTCATACAAGGAAATTTGGGAGATGATGTCTGGGACATTATAGAAAATGGATATATTTATCCTACTAAACCAACCACTGAAGGAAGCAATGAGAGGATTAAGAAAGTATTAAGTTAATTCACTCGAGAAGAGAAGCAAGCCTCTCTAGACAATAACAAAGGCAAGAATGCCATTTTTATGTCTATAAATGAACATGAGTTCAAAAGGATCTCATCTTGTACCACTTCTAAGGAAGCTTGGGATACACTAGTTACTGCACATGAAGGAGACATTAGAGTTAAGGCTGTTAAAACACATATGCTTATCCAGTAGTATAACTCTTTAATTATGTCAAACTCTGAATCATTTGATGACTTTTACATGAATTTGACTGACATTGTGACCAAATTATATTCTAATGGGATAAACTATGATAGGCATGAAATTGTCCCGAAAATTCTAAGGTCATTGCCACAGAAATTTAATAACAAAATATATGTTATTGAGGAAATGAGTGATCCAAATCTCACTCCTGAATTACTCAGTAGTAAACTGAGAACTGTGGAAATGGAACTAGAATTCAAGAAATAATTAACCCAGTCCCATAGGATACAGACTAGTTACAACTTGAGTTTTTCTTCTAAGCTGATAAAACCTGAGCTTAGTATTCCCAATAATGATTCTGATGAGGAATGTGATATAGATAGTTTGGATAATCATATTGCCTTTATGTCAAAGAAGTTTAAGAAGATTGTGAAATTTAGAAATAAAATGGCAACCAGACAAGGCAAGCCAAATTATCCAACTCAGTCTAATCACAAACCTCATGAGAAAGGTCAAGACAAACATCACAAGGACATTCATACGAGACCTAACAAAGATTTTAAGAATATTGAATGTTTTAAATGTGGAAAATTGGGTCATATAGCACAAGATTATAGAGTTAACTTGAACACGACCAGTAAACATACTAGGGCCAACATTTTCAAGACATGGGATGATTCAAGTGATTATGATAATGAGGAACCTGAGTCATCTCATGTTTTTTATCCTTGCATGTCTTTCTTTGCCAAGATAATCTATAATGATGATATGCATGTGCCTAAGTATGAGGATGATGCTAATAGCTTTACTTCTGTTGTTATGAATCATGCTGCTACAAGTTAAGATGCTTTAATTTCTGAGAACATTGCTAGTTCTATAGCGGGGTGTGTGAGTCAAAGGGAAAGTGATAATGACAATATCAATGTGTGTGTAAGTTCAAGAATTGAATCCTTAGGGGTCACTTCACACACTACACTTTGTGATTCAGACACTGAAGACCTCCCTGATGTTCACACACTTTATGCCAAAACTCTTAAGAAAAGCTCTAGACTAGAGAAGATAGTGAAAGACCTCACCAAGAAACTAGAAGGCATAAGTCTAATGGTTAAACTTAACGCTGAAGAGTATACTACCCAATGTCTAACTCATAAAAATGAAATCAAAATTTTAGATCAAAAATTGAAAAGTTTGATTGAAACAAATGAAACTCTGGAGAAAAAATATAAAGGGACATTATTAGAATTGGAACAAGCTAAAGAAAAGACAGCAACTGTTTTCAAAAAAATTGCTAAGTTTGAAAATAGTTCCAATTGTTTTGATGATTTTGTTGTTGAACCAAAAACCAATTCTGATGATCGAACTGGAATAGGATTTTTCCCAAATTCAAAGACACAAATTAAAAACTTTGAACCAATCAAGTTTGTGTCAGGTGGCAAAAGACCTATGGAAACCTATCCAGATTTTCAATCCGTAAATGATGAGTTTAATAAAAAAAAAAGTTGGATATTAGGGAATCAAGTCACTATAAGTGTGATAGTCTACCTAAGGCTAAATACGTCTGCCCTCAGATTAGGAAGAGTGATTCTGCGTTTCAGACTGTACTCCCTAGGAATAAGGTTCAACGTCAAAATATAATGAAAAACCTATGTTTAGAGACTTTCCTAAGGAGATACCCTCTTCAAGCAATATGTATTGATCCTATTGTGACATATACGGACATTCTTTCGAAGGTTACTACTCTAGACGTTTAGTTAATCCTGTCTGTAATACTCCTTTATACCAAAACTTTAACTACTCTAGGAGAAGTCGTAACAATTATGTTTTACCTAGATAACCAGACAAAAACTCTAACTATAGAAAGAGAAAGACCAGACCTAAAAGATCATTTACAAGAAGAATTCCTAGGCACTTTCTTAAACCAAATGCTCATATCCTCCATAAAACTCAAATGCATGCACTAAATATTTTCCAACAAAAATCTAATGCTCGCAAATTTTATAAAATGAGAGAAAATATGCGCAAAACAAATACAAGAGCTATTTAGGTTAGAAACGATGAGATATTACCCCAGATGAAGTGTAACATTGTGATTACTGCTTTAAAGCTAAATGCACTCCTTCTGGTTAGTATTTGGACTCTGGGTGGTCAAAAAATATGACTGGGGATGATACAAACTCTTAAACAAAACTAGCTTTGCTGGAGAAAAATTTATTTTCGGTGATGGTGTATCATCTCAAATAATTGGTAAAGGAACACTCCAAGAAGAAGGTTTGCCTGTGCTTAAAAATGTTCTTCTAGTAAAAGGTCTTAAGGCTAATCTAATCAGTATCTCGCAATTTTATGACTCAAATCATATTGTGACCTTTTCAAAGAATAATTATAATATTTTAAATGAAAAAGGTGAGTGCATACTTACAGGACTCGGAACTCTCGACAATTGTTATTTTGTCCAGAACAGTATTGAAGTCGGTAACATTGCCAGAATGGATGACAATGAAATATTGCATAATAGGATGGGTCACATCCATTACGATTGTCTTCACAAGAAATAGTTAGAGGAATTCCAAAGATCAAACCAATCTCTAACATTGTCTGTGGATCATGTCAGGAAGGAAAAATTGTTAAGGCACCTCATAAGAAAATTAAAGATATCCTTACCTCTAAATCCTTGGAGCTCATCCATATGGACCTAATGGGTCCTTCTCATACTGTTAGTCTATGTGGACACAGTTACATTCTAGTTATGGTCGATGACTTCACCAGGTTTACTTGGGTGGCCTTCTTAAAACAAAAGTCAGACACTTTCAGAACTTTTTGAAAATCTTAATTCGTATTGAAAATGAGAAGGACACTCAAGTAAATAGAATTCGTAGTGACAGAGGAGGAGAATTCATAGATACAGGTATTATAGAGTATTGTGACTATAATGGTTACAAACATGAATTTCGTGCTCCTAAGACTCCTCAACAAAATGGAATTGCTGAGCGAAAGAATCGTACCCTTTAAGAGATGGCACGTGTTATGATTTAAGCCAAGTGTTTACCTAAATATTTTTCAGTATAATCAATTCGTACTGCGTGTCACATTATTAATAGGGTCTATCTTAGGAAGAATTCTAAACAAACTCCTTACGAACTATGGTATGGGAAAAAGCCCAATCTTAAATACCTTATAACTTTTGTTAGTACATGTTACGCCTGTAAAAATAGAGAACTCTTATCCAAATTTGAGACTCGTGGAGATAAAGCTATCTTCCTAGGATATTCTCCCGATAGTAGAGCATACCGTGTCTATAATCTTCACACAAAGACTTTAATGGAATCCATAAACATTATTGTAAGTGACACTACTATTGAGAGTAAGACTAGAGAACCAACTATTTTGGAAGAGTCTGAAATTGTTATAAAAAATGACTCTCCAGAAATAGATTATTCTTTACTAATTGAGAAACCTGAAGTACCTAATTGGGTTTCTAAAGATCATCCCATAGATAACGTTGTTAGTAACCCTTGTGATCCTGTACGTACAAGATCCCAATTAAGAAACTATGCTCATTATGTATGATTTGTTTCCCTTGTGGAACCAAA
Organism: Sambucus nigra; assembly: GCA_949130495.1. Classification (NCBI taxonomy): domain Eukaryota; kingdom Viridiplantae; phylum Streptophyta; class Magnoliopsida; order Dipsacales; family Adoxaceae; genus Sambucus; species Sambucus nigra. Next base: position 106,865,855 of record OX422219.1, read on the forward strand.
GAATGTAAATGAGGCATTGAATGACCCACAATGGATTTTTGCCATGCAGGAAGAACTTCTTCAATTTTTCATTCATGATGTTTGGTATCTTGTACCTAGGCCTGGTCATAAAAAGGTCATTGGCACGCGTTGGTTATTTAAAAATAAAACATATGAAAGTGGGATAATCATTAAAAACAAAACCAGATTATTGGCTCAAGGATATTCTCAAATTGAAGGAATAGATTTTAACTAGACGTTTGCTCCTATTACTCGCTTATGTTATGTTCGTCTTCTCTTTACCATAACATGTTACTTGCACTTTATGATTTACCAAATGGATGTAAAATCAGTCTTTCTTAATGGAATCTTGACTGAAGAGATCTATGTTGAATAACCCAAAGGGTTTATTGACCCTCGGTATCCAAATCATGTTTATCGTCTTAAAAAGGCATTGTATGGTCTGAAACAAGCGCCAAGAGCCTGGTATGAACGTCCAACTTTCACTTGGATAAAGGTTTTAGGAGAGGCGAAAATGATCAAACTCTATTTGTCAAACATTTTGACAAAAATATTATTATAGCTCAAGTATATGTCGACGATATCATTTTTGGATCAACTTCCCCTTCAGAAGTTAAATCATTTTCTGAAATTATGCATAAAGAATATCAAATGTCTCTTATGGGGGAGTTGCAATTTTTCTTGGGTCTTCAAGTCAAATAGAATTCAGAAGGTTTATTTATTTCCCAATTGAAATATGCTTTAGAGATTGTTAAAAAATTCGGGCTTGAAAGTGCCAAAGAAGCTAGAACTCCCATGAGTACTATGGTCAAATTATCTAAAGATGAGAGTGGAAAATTCATAGATCCTACTCTATATCTTAGTATGATAGGAATCTTACTATACCTTACTGCCTCGTATCCTGATATTATGTATGTTATTTGCGTGTGTGCCCGTTATCAAAATAATCCTAAAGAGAGCCACTTAGTATGTGTAAAAAGAATCATTATATACATAAAAGGCACTCTAAATTTGGGACTCTAATACACCAATGATACTCCTAGTACTATAATAGGATACACTGATGCCGACTGGGCAGGGTGTACTGATGATAGTAAGAGCACATCAGTAGCGTGTTACTTTATTGGTAACAATTTGATAGGATGGAGTAATAAGAAATAAAATTGTACTTCATTATCTACAGCTGAATCTAAATACATTGTTGCTGGTAGTTAATGTGCCCAATTACTTTGACTTAAGCAAATGCTAAATGATTATGGAATTCAAGAAGACCAACGGCATCTCTATTGTGATAATCAAAGCGCAATTAATATCTCTACAAATCCTGTTCCAACACTCGCGAACAAAACATATAAAAATTAGACATCATTTTATACGCGAATTAGTTGAAACTAAGGAATTAGAAATTAATTATCTTCCTACTGATTTGCAGCTCGAAGATATGTTTACTAAACCTTTGGATTACAATAGATTTCATTCTTTGCGAAAATCGATAAGAATGGTTTGTGCTGAATAAATATGTGTGACTTAAGTATTTTTTCCCTTTGTCCATTTGAGACAAAATGGGGGAGAAATTTGAGTCTTATGAGTTCATTTTTCTTGTACATATCTCTTAAAAGATTGATCTTAGTTTTATTTGCAGGAATCTGTATCGTTGTCGACAACATATGATATTAGGGTATTGGTTTGTATTTAGTTGAGTTGTGTAATTTTCTTTTTCTAGGATATGGGTAGATAGAATTTTGTATAGGAATAGGTTTTTCTTATTTTTTCGTATCCCTACGAGTCCTAGTTGACTCAAAGGAGATTTTATCTCATATTTGAAGCACCTTATACTCTTGACTTACTTGAGTCTACATTGTATAAGTGCTCATCTAGTTTGGAAATTGTGATAGAATTTGAGTCCCATCCCCTAGATACCAAAGAACCTCAGATTCTACACGTGATGCCTAAATTGATTCATTTAAAGGTAAATTCTCAACCACACACACACACTAGGATTGCGTACATAATATATATATATATATATATATATATATATATATATATATATATATATATATATATATATATATATATATATATATATATATATATATATATATTGTATTAATTACTTGTGTGAGTTAATTCCCTTTTAAAATAAGTTTTTACTAATTTTGAGTTTTATTAAACAATTTTTAAATGTTTTTCTTCATAAAAAAGTTCGGTTTTAAAAACATTTGGGGTCATTTTATGATTAGTGTTTTTATCTAAACTTGCCTTAATGTTTGGTTGGGTAGAATCCGAAAGATTTAGACTTAAGGGTGTGCTTGTAACTAATTTTAAAACACGCGTTTTGGCTTCATCTGAGCCTTACACCTGTCAATGTTATGATAGCTTAATTTATGTTTGTTGTTAGACTCAGAACCTGTTCGCAATCTCAGCCCTTGGATCTATTTAATCAACGAATTGCATGCTTTTTATCCCAATCCATGTGAAACCTCTTTAGACCAATAAGCTTACATTTAATCCACCGTTGTTGTTAAACCGTTGGATGCGAGTAAATCGCTAAAGACTTAATCTCAGCCATTAGATTAGAGCTGATGTTCTCGATCCTTCCTTGATTAGTATAAAATGAGGTTGATCCTCTACATTTTCGAACTTTTGCCAGTTCGTAAAATTGAGAGAAAGGAGAAAAGAGACAAAAGCCAGAGACACAAAACCCTAAACTCGTCCAAACCCCAAAAGCTTTTTCAAGCCCTAAACTTATTTTAAATTCAAAACCAGTTTAAACCCAAAACCAAACCTGAGTGTTTGAAAGTTGTTTTGGAGATGGTTTGAACCTATTCGTGGGTTGAATCCTCTGAGTTTGAGATCTTTTAACCAACTTAGACATTTTAAGTTTGATCTCTATTTCTTTTTATAGAAGCTGTAGATCTTGTTGTTCTATGTCATATATCTCTTAGATCTGCATTATTTCGTTTCTCCTATTGAGAAATCATATTTATTGATTATTTTCTTCTGTAAATGTTATTCACAACTCAAGAATCAACAAGTTTATTTTCTGTTTCTAGTTCTTATGAAACAAGACTTATGATCTAGTTGGAATCTCAATTGGTGATTTACTACTTCAAGAACATTTTCAAAACCCTCTGAAATTGTTTAAGACCTTGGCCGTCTTCTGAACAAGTTAACCTTGGATTCTAGGTTAGTTTGAAAGATCGAGAAAGTCTGTTGTTTCTACAGAAGAGAGAAACTGAAAACCTTAATCATTTAGATCTTTCTATAATTTGATAGAAATTATTTGTATAAATAAGTGTGCGTGTGTGCATGCATGTGTTAGAACACTGTCACAAACACTTGACACACTACAACACAAGAAGTGTTGGCGAAAAGATCTTGAAACATCAAGAGTTGACATAAAGCTGGAATAAAGTGTTGAGAAGTTAGCAAGCTGGGAAAGCCACATCAACATCAGAACTGCAGAGAAGTTAGAATCAAACCAGTGGGTACATATTCTAAACTTGTATAAGTCTGTTTTGTTTGCATGTGTGTTAAATAGCTTATAACTTGTATATTTTGTTTTAGTGGATTTTTGGTTTGTGACTTAGAAGTCACCGTGGATGTTTCCTCAGTTGGGTGAGATTTTACCACGTTAAAAACTGTATGTACTTAATCTTTCTACATCTCCTCATCTCATTCTTATTGGTGTGCTGATTTAACTGATTTAAACTATTTTAGTTTTGTCTTTCAAAACTAGTTACATATTTTTGAACATATCTCGTACAGATTTTTATTAAACACATCTTCTGGCTAATCTGTTTGATTTAAAGAAAAGAGTTTTCCCAAAAAACAGTTCGGAGTTACTTAGACAGTTTAATTTTGAATTAAACAGTTTGGAGTTAATTTGGGTTGTGACTTAAGTGACAGATTTTCTGGAGTTAATTTGGGTTGCTGGTTTGAGATGGATACCAGTGAGTTTAGGACGTTGGGGGTTTTTCAATACCCGATTTGTATTTGGGCAGGTTAGTTTATGGTTGAATTTGAGCAGGTCGAGCGCGGGTTTGAATGGTTTACCATGTTCGAACTGGGTCGGGGATTGTCTTAGATTGGATGGGGGCTGCCATAGGATAGCTGGTCTGAGGTGGGTCACCGATGTGGTGTTAGATATTGGTGACAGGTCGATTTAAGGGTGGTAGGTAAAAGGGTTAATAGATGGAGGTAGGGGTTATGGTGGTATAAGGTGGGTTTAATTGAAATGGGTTTGTGGATATAGAGGATAAGAGATGAGAGAGATTGAGTGGGTTTAGTGGATCAGATGATGGGGGTTGTTTTGAGTGTATGAGGGTGTATATTAGTAAAGGTGTGTGGTTGAGTGAGTTGTGTGTGTGTGTTCAAGTTTCTACCCTCGACCCACTGAATTGTTCATCCCCAGCACAACTTGAGATTTAACCTCGACCCACTAAAATAGGTCATCCTCGTCTCCTTAGGTCTCGAGAATCAATCGTGACCCATTGAATTGGTCTCCTTAACCCTTAGAACCAATCGTAACACATCCTCAACCCTGTTGAATATCTCATCTGCATCTCGTTAGGTCCTCAAATTTGACATCGACCCTTCGAATCGGTCAATCCCATTCTATAGGTACTCATAATTGACCTAAAAATTCTCTCCCCAACGTCGATGTGTTTTCAATCATTCGATGGACTTCACTTGTTCCAAGCTCACACATCAAGAGGCTCTCTATAGAGACCCTATCCTGGGACCTCCTTAGGTTCCTAGCACTCACTCATTTACGATAACTCTTAGGTCATACTCCGAGTACCGATCTAAAGGTAACGGGTGCTCCCGGGTCCCGTTTGACTCCAATTAACATTCTCTCTCGAGAGAAAACTAAATAAATCTTTGAAGCGCTTTGAATACCCTTTCCAATAGTTCACCCATGTGCAAATGGGCATTATGGATCGAACGAACGGTCTATTTTACTATTGAAAATCCACTATAGAGGCCATCGGGCGCTCTCGGGACCGTTTGTCTCTGGTCAACTTCCTCGCCTAATTGAAATCTCAATGAATCTTCCAAGGGCCCTGAATTCCCTTTTCAACATTCCACGACGTGTGAAATTGGCCTTACGGTTCGAATGAATGGTCCATTTTACCCCAAAACTGATCTGGAGGCCACTTGGTGCTTTTGGGACTCGTTTGACGTCGGTCAACTCTTCATCTTGAATAAAACCAAATTAATCTTTGAAGGGATTTTAATACCCTTTCCAATTGTCCACTTAGTGTGAAAATTAACCTTATGGTACGGAAAAATGACCCATTTTACTTTGAACGACACCGGGCACTTCCGGGCCACGTTTTTCCTAGGTCAACTCTCCTAATCGAAAAAAGCTTAATGAAATATCAAAGGGCAATGAATAACCTTACCAACGGCTTTTCCCATGTGCGAATCAGCCTTACATTTTTGGCGAACGATTAGTTTTCCGCTAGAAATTTTCTATTCGGACACCAACGGGAGCTTCTGAGTCTCATTTGACTTCTCTTGTAACACCCCGACCCAAATATATCGGTTACCCATGGTCAACCCGATTCGACTCAAGCATTAGGTGTGAATTCCAATGAACAATTTATATAATGTTGTTGATTCAGTTTTATTCTAATTAACGTTTCACTTCTTAGCATGTGATTCCAATTCCAATTCAAATGACGCGAGGGATCCAAGGGAGCACCCGTGAGTCCAATCATACAGAGCTACTAACATAAAATCAAAGAAACTACATACCTGTATAATGCTCTCAAAATATGAACCCGCACGCAACCTGTCGTAACAAAACGAGGAAGTTAAGCAAACGCTCAGTGGAAAATATACAACAATGCAATATAGAATCGAAAGGCAGAAAGAAGACTCTAAACACGTTATTTCTGTGTGCACATGCAACTACTTTATACATCTATATACACACATATACATATACTTGATGAATGAAACAGTTTTACTTTCCGAAAACCTTATTTATCTAGATGAATTCACCTTAATCTTGTAAAAGACTTCCTTGTTCTCATTTTGACAATTGTCACTTTATTTAACATGCATGGTTAAATATTTGAAACAAATACACTTGGTTTGACCGATATTCATTTCTTTATTGAAATTACCCTTTTCATTTCAACCAATCTACATTAATATTTTCATTGAAAATCACCTTTCAACACACGTGAACACCGTGTTATAAAATATTCATTTAGTCTTTGAAAACCATTCACAACACACCTTTATGCTAATTGGAGTTAAACCTCTTAGGTTGCTAAACCACCCATTACCCACTTACTTTACCCATTTCTATACCTTATCCACATTAATTAATTACACATTCACTTGTCCACTTTATCCTTTATCGGAACATTTATTACTTCAATCAAGTTAGGTTGTCTTAACACATTTTCACCACACAACCCATTTCTTGATATGTTCCTTATTCCTTTATCTTTTTCTCGGAATCTTCAAATAACCACATACATTAGTGGGCTCCACATCGCCGGCAATGCGCACCATATGCTCTAACCAGTAGTTTTGGGTCTTTCACCCCAGGGCTCCGGGCACACCTTAATTTTTTTGGTATCATCTGAGTTCCTTTTTATTGTGTTTTAACTTTTTGCGAATGTCCACATTATTCCACCTTTCTTTTTACCTAGGCAAATCCAAACTCGAGGTTCCACCCCAACTTGTGTTACACTTTGAAATTCATCATTTCATGTCCTTTACACTTTAGCCTTGATTTATATTCCAAAAATCATATTCATTAGGACTATCATGTGTAACACCCTTTCTAATATTTTTATTTCATAAAATCATTCTACTTTATGTAAAATTACCATTTTGCCCATTTATTTCCAAATTCACCTTTTACTCAAATTTTATAAGTGTTAAATTTTCCAAAACACCATTAAGTAACCGACACTAAGTTCTTAAGTGTTTTAACACCTTTTTAAACCCTTTGGAGTAATATTCTTCTCAATTGGAAACATGTTCTTTTCAATACTTTTATTTTCAAGAATCATTAAACATATAAGACTATTTTATAAGAAAATACTATTTATTAATTAACACTCATAGTCTTGAAACTTTACATTTTCAACACATCACGACACCCATTACGCACACCTTAAGGGCTGAATTTGCTTATTTCTTCATTTCATGTTTAAACCCAATAAAACCTTCATTAGACTTGTTTTTATGTCCATTATCCAAATACTACAAGTTTATACACACGAGGAAATGAATTTTAGATCTGAAAATCCTATCATACGGCTTAAACATACATTTCATTCTAGAAATTCATAATACCTGCAAAAATATACTTTCAAGGCATAAAAGACATTTTACTTCCTCAAACTCAACAAATGTCCATTTTCATAAAATCTTCATTTTTTCAAGAAAATTTGGAACATTATTTCACCAAATATTTTTGCAAAAATCAACATCATATCCAAACATTTTATGTCAAAAAATGTTTAAAATCAAACTTCTAGAAAATAGACCATTTTCATAAAATCCCAATCTTTATTTCAAGAAACTTTGAAATATGTACTCTTCATTTATCTCAACAAAATAGCATTTTTCCAACATTTTTATTTCATAAAAAAATTTATTATTAATTTCTAGAAAACCCATCATCGTTTTCCTAAGCATACTACTGTTAATATTCGACAGTCAAGGCTATAAATAGATGAAATAGAGTCTTAATTTGAGAGTAGATTTTTCCCACCTCAATAAAGCTCCATCAATGGTAGGCGTGGAAGATCTAAGAAGGTAGAAATCCCCCTCCTCCTAAGGTGGCCTAAAGGAGGTTGCCCAACTCAAAAGCATGCTCCATCTAGTTTCCAAGCAAGACTCCTTCAAAACCCTCTTCAAACTCCATGAAAGCTTCCATCTCCGTCTTCAAGAACCCCCAACAAAAGCTCTAAACTTTCGTAGCTCTCCTTATCCATGGTGGAAATGGGTATCTTGGGTGTGGAGATGGTGAAGACTAGACGAATATGATTCTTTACAGTGGAGGAATGATGGTGGAATGATGGTTTGTGGTGGAAAGAAGCTCAACAATGGTCCACCTATTTCTCTCTCTTTTCTTCAAACTCAAAATCAACCCAAATAAAACAAACAACCCTTATAACCCCCCCCCCCCCCCCCCCCAAAACTTCCAATTCTCATTTTTTCCCATCTGGGCTTATTAGATTTCGATAACTCAACAGTCCAAGGGCTAAAAACGTGACAGCGCACAAGGGCAAGTCGAACTAAAAATTCCTGCATAACCTCATTCGAAAGAGATTCACCCCCCGTTCGAACGAAAAGGGTGTCTCATTTGATCCCTCGCTTCTAACGACCTTGAACAATTATAAAGTGGGTCTACTTTAAAGCTCGTTTGATCCCTTACTTCAAACGAGCCTTGATTCTCATTCGAACGAATCTTCTTATATTTCCTTAATTTTTCTCTAATATTTACCCACAACTTCCACTAATTATCATCACGCTTCCAAAAATAGTCAAATCAGATTATAATCACAGTTATAATTATCCAAATCTGAAGGTTCTCATTTTAATACGAATTATGCGGGAAAATAATTAAAATATTAGGGAGAGGTATTAAAAACTTCCCTCATTGGGGAATTTAGTCCCCAAAATTGTCAATCCGTAAATTCGTCAAATTCATGGGGTTTAACAACTCTCATTCTAATTCATAGAACCCTCTAAGAAAACATCATTGAAGTCCTCAATAGCTAAGATCAGATCACATGTCCTTACATGGGGTTTGTCGCCAACGGCTCAACATGCTACATTCTCTAACGCTCACCATTTCACTAGCCACGCTCATCACATAACCGACTCCGAGTCTACACTCCCTTGATGATCATTCTTAATCAAGTCCTAGGATTACCTTTGCTAATACCCAAGAATACTTGCGCCTTCAGAAGAAACCCTCTCTACTGATTGACACTCACCCAAGAGTGAACCACAATACGAGAAATCATCAAATTCATCAGCAAGAACCATTTCCAATCATAGGATTACACATCCTGTGTCCCACAACGTTTCAAGTTATCCTGACTACACAAATTTTTCCTGAGCTTGACATTTTATCTGCACTTTGATAATTTCTCACTCCGAGAAGTAATACACCAACCAAATCATCATCGCGCATTTGGCGTACATCTTTCGTTGCGTCACTCTAATGACTCTAGTAATACTGTAGGCATCTTACCTTTGAGAACTCACATGAGCCTCACACCATTCCACTCACCATCGCAAAGCAACATCGTGTGCTATGTTTCCTCAAGTTCTAACACTACACAATATCCTCAAGTCATCATCCTCCTCTTTTCAACCTGAGCCACTGACTGCCATATCAGACAACCGAAGGGTTGTTAATCCTAAGAAAAGAAATTACTACGAGTGGGATGTGTTGTAAAAGTGTAGCTACCCGCACACTGAACTTTAGGCAATAGCAAGAATACCTTAGATAGGTCGCACTCAGTTACCAATCTGCATTGACCAGACTCGGTCCACCTCGCTCTACCAAGACCAACCACACCGCACAATGACATGGTACTAATCCGGGTCACCACATTCGTAGGAGTATCGATCCTCAATTATCGAAGCCGAAAGGGAGACGCAAGAGTCAGAAGGAACACGTAACCGTTCTAAAAAAATCCCGCCCATACATATTAGACTATAATTTACGAAAATGAACCTACACCATATGCTCTAATTCTTATCACTCATCCCCAATATTCTCATTGGGTACTAATCCTAGACATACACCCTGGCTTAGGTCACCAACCATGGAGAATCGAATCACAACCATTCACTCTCATAAGACAAAAATAATGTACAAGATCGTCATTCTCTTAGAAAGCCAAATGCCCCGCCTCCCTCCTTAGGAGGAATGCATTTCCCCTTACATCCTTGGCACACATGAACCACCCCGATTGGCAGATGCCTAACACCCATGGCTACTCTAACCTTGTCCATTTAATAGTGACGACATTACCAACCTAGTTCACCTTAACTACTGTCTGCCTTATCATATCGGGATCGAAACCCTAAAATTCCCTTAGGTATTATCTCGTTTGAGAGAGACATTCACCGTATTATATCCTTTGACTATACGAGATTGTCACTAAGCTTACTTTCAGGTTCTACCCAAACTGAATTTACGTGATGGCCACATGGGCCGACATTGTCATTCTAAGGGTAGTAAGTACTACACATGGCTACATCTTCTAATACGTACCGGCATGGCAGGATGTGCTAAGAACTAGTCCTTACCTTGATAAGTCTATCCAAGCATATACAGTCGACACGCGCCAATATTCTAATCATGCTTCGATATTACCCCACTTTGGTTGCCATTTTTAACTTTCCACATGGCATCATCAACTAAGTGTCGGATGCATCTCTTAATATTCCTCAAAATCAAGTGTAACACCTTCACTACCAATCATTCCATGACACTCGGGCATCATGCCTCATAATGACATGAGCTTCTAACTACTCCTTAGAGGATACACCACCCATCTGTGCCGATTCGAGAAACCGCACCCGTCACGTACACTATTCGACTCTTATAAACCTTGATCGGTAACCTAATATCATCATCTAACTCTCAACACAATCACTACTAGGACACTATTGCTTCTACATACTAGACTTAACTGGTCTACAAAGGACACTAAACACATCCTTGAAAAGTCCCCAAGACCATACAAGATTTCATCATCCACACTTTTGTCATTGTAGGTGCGCTCTACAAACCTTTCAATACCCATGTCGTGATTACTAGGTTCTCACAAATGCACTAGTCTATGAGCTTTGACATATGGTGCACCTTAACCATAGATTACCTTAGGACTTCATAACAAGTCGATTTCTATCCCCAATGACACCACACACAATTAGTCCTATAGACACCCTAAGATGACCTTAAGCCACACTCACACTAAGATTACCTCGCATCTAGCCATTACCTCAGCGGATAAACGAGCCTTAACACTTAGATAACGATCTTATCTCTCTTTTAAGCGGATTTGACCATAAGCTAAGTACCAAACCGCAACCAATACTACTAAGGATTCTGGTAGGATATAGGACATCACCCACGACCTATATAAACCTAAGTTTACATCACCGACATCACTAACGATCTTGTTCCCTGAAATCACATCATATTTTATAAAACCCCGACATATAAGAATACCTACAGTTCACTCCTAAGTCTCCTTAACCATTGTCATTGCATAAGTAATATACTCATTGCAATTTGTCAGTAACTCTCAGAATACCCTACGGGGTACAACCTCTAATCAAAAATCACCAGGACACTTATAACAATATTATCTCACTGACTTAGAACGAGTAATCATCCCGAGTTTTTAACAACACGGTTCATCATTACCACTAAACCATCAATTGACTTACAATTATTTACTATCCTAAGGATCAAATTCGACTAATCACATCATTGGTACTAACTACCCGAAAGTACCTAGTTAGAGAATTGAACGTCTTCCTATCACAAATCAACACTGTTTAGGTATGACGCACTAGCCACCTAATCTTCATAATTGACCTTACATGATCCATGTTTCTATTTAATAGACGTCATTCACCATTCTCTACCACCCAGTTGGCTTCTTATATCCTCATGGATTAACACACAAGTACCTCACATTAAAAACCTGCGGTGTCGCCACTACCTTTTTACATGGACACTCAGAAATTACTAACATATCTAAAAACTAAGCGCGGAAGTGATTACTAATGACTAACTTAGTCACCTTCCACTTGGAAATGAATTCACCCGCCGTGCTAACCTCTTTGACTTCACCGTCGAGGACACGAACCAAATCGTCACCAAAACTACCGTGACCAGACCAAACCAACACCGACATTGAAAAGTCCACTACTGACCTCACCACGTCACTCCCGAAAGGAACCTTAAACCTAGAGCTCTGATACTATCTGTAACGCCCCGACTCGAATTTATGGATTACTTGCGATCAATCCGGTCCGACCCGAGCATTAGGTGTGAAGTACAATGAATAATCTATATAATATTGCTAATATAGTTTTGTTTTAATTGACGTTTTACTTGTTAGCATGTGATTCCAATTTCAATTCAAATTACGTGAAGGACCCAAGGGAGCACCCTGGAGTCTAAGCATACAGAGCTACTAATGTAAAATTAAAGAGAGTACTTACCTATACAACACTCTCAAAATACGAACATGTACCCAACTTACTGTAACAAAATGAGGGAATGAGTTGAATGCTCAGTGGTAAATATACAACAATGCAATATTGAATCTAACGGCAGAAAGAAAACTTTAACACGTTACGCCTACGTGTGCATGCAACTATATATATATATATATATATATATATATATATATATATATATATATATATATATATATATATATATATATATATATATATATACATAATGGATGAAATAATTTTACTTTCGAAAACCTTATGTATCCAGATTAATTCACCTTAATCATGTAAAAGACTTCCTTTTTCTCATTTTGACAGTCGTCACTTTATTTAACACGAACGATAATTACTTGAAACAAATACACTTGGTTTGACCGAAAGCCATTTCTTTATCGAAATTACCCTTTTCATTTAACGAATCCACGTAGTGTTTTCATTGAAAATCACCCTTTCCACTAATATGAATACCGTGTTATAAAATGCTCATTTAGACTTTGTAAACCTTTCACAACACACCCTTATGCTAATTGTGAGTAAATCATCTTAGGTTGTTTAACCACCCATTACCCACTTACTTTACCATTTTCTATACCGTGTGGACATTAATCAATTACACATTTACTTATCCATTTTATCCTTTACCAAAACATTTATTACTTCATTCAATTTAGGTTACCTTAACATATTTTCACCACACAACCCATTTCTTGACATGTTCCTTATTCGTTTATCTTTTTTTCGAAATCATTCAATAACCGCATACTTTAACGGGCTCTACACTGTCGACTGTGAACACTATATGCTCTGGCCAATGATTTTAGGTATTTCACCCCAGGACTCCGGGCCCACCTTAATTTTCCCAGTGTCATCTGAGTTCCTTTGTAATGTATTTTAACATTTTACGAATTTCCACATTATTACACAATTCCTTTTATCCGGACAAAGCCAAATCCGGGGTTCTACCCCAACTTGTGTTACACTTTGAAAATCATCATTTCATGTCCTTTATACTTTAGCTTTGATTTTTATTCCCAAAATCATATTCATTGGGGCTATTATGTGTAACACCCTTTATAATATTTTTATTGCATAAAAATATTCCACTTTACGTAAAATTACAGTTTTACCCATTTGTTTCCAAATTTACCTTTTACTCCAATTTTATAAGTATTAATTTTCCTAAAATATTATTAAGCTACCCACACCAACTTCTTAAGTGTTTTTAACACCTTAACACATTTTTAACCCATTTGGAGTAATATTCTTCTCAATTGGAAACATATTAATTTCAATACTTTTATTTTCAAGAATCATTAAACATATAAGACTAATTTATAAGAAAAACACTAATTCTTTATTAACACTTGTAGTCTTGAAACTTTGCATTTTCAACACATCATAGCACCCATTGCACACACCTTAAGGGTTGAATTTTCTGATTTTTTCATTCCATGTTTAAACCCAATAAAAACCTTCATTATACTTGTTTTTATGTCCATTATCAAAATACTACAAGTTTATATGCATGAGGAGATGGATTTTAAATCCTAAAATCCTATCATATGGGTTAAACATACATTTCATTCTAGAAATTCATAATACTTGCAAAAATATACTTTCAAGGCATAAAATACATTTTATTTCTTCAAACTCAACCAATGTTCATTTTCATAAAATCCCCATTTCAAAAAGAAACTTTGGATCATTATTACACCAAATATTTTAGCAAAAATCAACATCATTTCCAAACATTTTATTTTATAAAATGTTAAACATCAAACTTCTAGAAAATGTGCCATTTTCATAAAATCCCAATATTTATTTCAAGAAATTTTAAAATATGTATTCTTCATTTATCTCAACAAAATGGCATGTTCTTATTTTTATTTCATAAAAATGTTTATTATTAATTGCTAGAAAGCCCGTCATCATTTTTCTAAGCATCCTACTCTTAATATTCTACAATCAAGGCTACAAATACATAAAATAGATTCTTAATCTAAGAGTAGATTTTTCCCACCCCAATGAAGCTCCATCAATGGTAGGCATCGAAGATCCGAGAAGATCCAAGAAGATGGCAAGCCCCCACCTTCTAAGGTGGCCTCAAGGTGGTTGAGCCACTCAAAATCATGTTCCGTATAGCTTCCAAGAAAAACTCCTTCAAAAACCTCTTCAAACTCCATGAAAGATCCATCTCCATCTTTAAGAACCGTCAATAAAAGCTCCACACTTTCATAGCTTTTCTCATTCATGGTGGAAATAGATATCTAGGGTAGAAGAATATGATAGTTTATGGTGGAATAGTGGTTTGTGGTGGACAGAATCTCAACAATGGTTAAATACCACCTCTTTCTCTCTATGTTCTTCCAACTCAAAATAAACCCAAATAAACCAAACAACCCTTATAAAACACCCCCAAATCTTCCAAATCCTATTTTTGCCCATTTAGGCTTACTGGATTTCGATAACCCAATACTCTAAGGGCCAAAAATATGACAGCGCACAAGGGCAATTTGAACTAAAAATTCTTGCATAACCTCATTCGAACAAGAAGATCATCTCGTTCGATCCCTCACATCTAAGTACCTTCGAACGACCCTGATCAGTTATGCAGTCGGATCTCGTTTGAATCTCTTTTGATCCCTTGCTTCGACGGAGCCTTTATTCCCATTTAAACGACCTAACTTTCGTTCGAACGACTCTTCTTGTATTTCCTTAATTTTTTCTAAGTTTAAACCACAAGTTCCACTAATTATCATCAAGGGTGCAAAAATACTCAAATAAAAATATAATCCCAGTTATAATTATTCAAATCCCAAGGTTCTCATTTTGGTTCGACTTATGCAGAAAAATAATTAAAATGTTAGGGCAGGGTATTATAATGGTCAACTCCTGAACCCGGGAGTGACTCAGTGGGTTATTAAAGGGCTCTAAATACCCTTTCTAACGATCCACCCTGTGCACGATTTTTACTTACGATTTGTGTTTTACGATCGTTTTTTCCAAAAACCTGCCTCAAACTACCGAATGGCAACCCTAGGACCCTGCCTACCGGGACTGTGTTTGTGATTTTATGACGATAGGCAGGTCTAGGACCATCACGATCTGCACCCCCTTGGACCTATAAATAGAGGCCATGACCTCACTTTGAAAGGCACCCCTGAATATCCCTCTCGGCAATTAAGAGAACATTCTCTCGAATTCAGAGTTGTTCCCCCTCAAAATCCTATTTCCCACATTACTTTCATCATTTTTATACTCTTTTGAGTAATTCTCACCCATGTCCTCATACCACCATCCCATGTCCTCATACCACCATCATCTCATCGTGAGTTCAGTGCATCTACAATCAAGATGCACTTCAAGTCTTTATAAGGAGGTCTAATTCTTCCCCTTTATCTTTATATTCTCTTATTTTTACATTAGATACTTCATTTCCACTTTAGTACTTTACTTCATTGCATCACATACTTTAACTTCAAAAATTTTATTATTAGTATTTACATATACTTTATTTTCATAAGAAAACCCCAAAATAAGAAAAAGAGGGTTTACTCGTAAATTCCAAACGGGGATTTCTCACCACATTTTCTCACACTAAAACACCTTTTTCTACACACACATATAAGAAAAGTCCCCTGTTGGATTTATTAGTTAAACCCTACCTCGTATTGTCTTCGAACTACGTGGACTTTGATGCTCTCTCGAGCTACATATGAGTCATGGGTAAATCCCTAGACTTGAGCTCTTGCACATACATTTGTTACTTTGTTCTTATCATATATTCAATAAAATATATTTTATATGATTTCTTTCTTGTTTCTTATCTGATATAAGAATTCGTTCTTCTATAACAACTTGCGAATCGACAAACACTTACATTATACTTTGAATTACTATTTTGGGAAAACTCCTAAGGTTGATCTCTCTCCACCTTTATCCATGAAGTGAGTTGAGCGATTCCATCCTCCATTTATATTATGCACATAAGCACAAACATTGTGGAGTTTTACAGGAGAAGATTAACACATGCCCATGAGAGACTGAAAGGGAGGTATGGATGCCTAACACCTTCTTATTTCGTAACTTAGTTCCCGAACCCTTGAACTACTTGATATCGCAAGCATTAGTATTGTCCTTAATTCCATTCTCTCGGGGCAATAACATTTATTTTACCTATTTTGTGCAAAATGGAATGGCGACTCTATCTCTACATATCATCCCATGTTGACGATGGTCAAGCGCCCCGATAAAGGACCCAAACCTGCGTGCCCATAGGAAAAAGGGTAAGGAAGGGGGGATCCACCTCGAGAGAACCCCTAACCCCAAAAAACCTCTGGATGGCCATAGCCAGCGTGGTCATTACTTATGATGAACCTAGATTAGGGGATAGTGAGCAGGTTTATCAAACAAATGATTATGTTGTGGATTTAAGCATAGAGTATCAAGGTGTTTTGGATTCACCATAGTTAGAGATAACACAAGCGATTTTGGACATAGAGAGGAAAAACGTTGTTGCTTCGCTTAGATGGAAAAAGCCTATGGTCTGGTTATTAAAAGAATTCATGTATGAGATATCCTTCTCAGAGGCAAATAGATTAGTGAGGTTCCCCCATAACAAAACTTTGTGCGTCACAGCACGCATTAATGGCATAAGTTTTTGTAGAGCATTAATGGATAGTGGTGCATCGATGAACATTATGCCTATTAGCTCCTTCAAAACGACTAATATTTTAGAGACAAGGTTGATCGCAATGCCATTATCAGTCTCATGCTATGATAATTAGACGTTTAAGTCCATTGGATATGTGAACTTTAGAATAACAATGGGCAACCTCACTTTATGCATCAAGTTTTAGGTGATTGAGTCTGCCACTTCCTACCATCTTTTGACAAGACGAGTATGGGTGCAAAACCACGGGTTATTTCTTTCACCGTACCATCAATATGCTAAGGACAATGTGAAAGGAACTATGATTTTCATTTGAGCAAATAAGAAGACATTTTCCAAAGAAGAATCTAATTTGGTAGGTGCTACTTTCTATATATAGCTTGATGAAAAATACGGGCATTCAGATAAGGCGTATTGAATGAGTGAGAGTTCCCCTGATCAAGGAGAGATTAGGACTTGTGGTGGATCGAGATGAGGAAATGGAAGAAGCTATACAAGTGGTTAAGGAAGTAAATAACGTTTCTCCAAAACCACAAAATATCTCTTAATAAAAAAGAGATAGAATGCAGCCGAGGATCGACCCAATGGAGCATGAGGCAAGTCGTCAGAGTATGGTTAGTTGTCTTTTTAGACCTAGATTAGAGGAAGCACGTTAAATTATCATGTGTATTTTGAAAATAAAAGTGAAAATATCATGTGTATTTTACAAAGAACACGTCTTATATCGCGTGTATTTTGAAACTTCACTTCTACTTTATAAAGTACACTTGTATTTTACAAAGTACACTTGTATTTTACAAAGTACATGTGTACTATGTTTTGTAAATATAACAAGTGTATTTTGAAAATATCACGTGTATTTTCAAAATATACTTGTTATCACGTGTATTTTCAAAATACACGTGATTTTTATTAAGTACACGTGAGTATTGGTATGTAAATTTTGAAATATCAGGATTTTTTTTTTGCTCACCAGAAGGAAAATGACACATCCAGTAACTGTGGTAGATTTTGAACTTGCTGATTTGTCAAGTGAATGTATGAGAAACTCATGCACAGCAGATGCCCAATCATACTTATTCATTTCCTCAATATTGTCGATGTATTTCAACCAAAATTATACAAGGGTGAAGTTTGAGTTGGAGAAAAACAACGTGTTCAAGAAGTGGAGATACATAATTTTTACAAAATCGAAAATGCCTTCATCTGTCTCCAATTCAACTGATTTCTTTAAACCATTAAATATTTCTGACTTTCCTATTCTTTTTGCGAAGTATCATGCTTGTACTCCAGGTTTTTTAGCAGTATTCGGTCGCTTTTTCAGTTTTATTGATTTTAAACCCTAAACTAGTGGTATGCCAAATATTTCACTTATATCTATTGGCATTATTCCAATCCTACTCTTCATACGAAAACGTTTGGTTTGCGTATTGTACAGCTGGATAATTGATAAAATATTTTTATCCGTCTTCTTGTGGTCCACTTTTACTACTTTCTCACTGTAGTAGGCATTGAAAAGCTCCCAAAATAGAGTCTTCTTAAGAAGTTCAGTATGCCTATTGTTTATTTTCTCTTTAATATGATACAAATCATGGAGAAAGTTAACAATATTTTATCGATATTGGTCATTCTTCTTTGCAGGACATTTATATTTCATTGCCACGCTACAACTAGAACTGGAACTAGATGAAGAACTATCATCATAACTGCTCATATTTTTTCTTTCCTCTTTTTGCCTTCATCTTCATCCCCATTATATTGATCTACAAACAAAATTTAAATTACTAACCTATAATGATATGTACAAAAAATAAAATACATGCGAATTAGAAAAAAAACGTAGACTAAAACAATAAAATACAAGCGTATTTAACAAAAGTACATGCAATATTCTCACAAATAATTTATACAAGTTTCAACAAAATACATGCTAAAGGCGATAATATATATCGTCAATTTCATGGTAATACCTAACAGATGTTGTTCAACGATCCAAAAACCAAGATTCTCTATTCCTAACATATTCAGTAAAGAAGTGATACAATAGATGCATGCTAAAATCTCCAACATTATCAAAATCCCTTAAGCAATACTGCTCAATTCGTTTAGCTAAATCTTTCGCTTTCTATCCAGTTACTTGAAGTTGTTGCACATCAAAAGTGTAGTAAATGTCTTCATAGTAGTAGTAGAAACCAAGTAACCTTTTACCTCTATCATTGATTCGAAGGAGAAAATGAATTTCGTCATCATTAGTACTATTGACTATTAATGTGAAAGGTTTTGTATTGTTAAGATCTTCGAACGTGCAAGCAGCAGTTTTGTAGTTGAACATGCTTGATCATATGATTCCTAAACAATAACACAATAATAAAAAAATAGTACACTCATAATACACATTAGTACACGCATATTGGATTGAACAAATTGAATTTCAATGTGCGTGTAATTTATGAATTTTTTGCGTGTACTTTCAACAAAGTACACGAAAAAAATGAGAAAGTACACGCAATAATACTTATTACAAACTAATAAAATATCATTCAAATGCCACTAGCACGGACCAAAAATACTCCTAAATATTAACACAATAATAATACTTCTTACAAACTCATGGAATATCATTCAAATGCCGCTGGCGCGGACCAAAGTAACATAGGTGTTGATACCAAAATTAATATGCTGATGTGGACGAATCATACGAAGACACTTGTCAGTCTACGGAGTACAATAACAACGAGGAAGTTCATTTCCTCGACCGACTCATGTTCTCCCCGAGCAGCGAGGATATACCGAGGAACTGCAACACTCCGAGGTACTCTAGCGCTCCGAGGAACTCCTGAGCAACGAGCAACTAAGGCGGTTCGAGCTGCACCTCGGTCGTAGTATTAATTGCCAGAATGTCAACAGTTCAACTATTCATTGAATGTTCATCATCTTGACGCACACGCTGCATTAAATTTATTACCCTTTCATATGTATTCTCATTTAATGTATCGACCCATTCATGTACAGCCTAAGGGCTATAAATACCTTGTATCACCCTCATTCAAAGGGACCGGAATTTCTGGATTGAACTGGTAATCGAGAATTCCCAAACACTCAGCAATAACATAACAGTGGACGTAGGCCGTTCTTATAAGGCTGAACCACTTTAAAAATCTTTGTCTCATTTTATTTATCTGTGATTGAATAATTAGAGCGATCTAATTTTTTACATCAACAGATTGGCGCCGTCTGTGGGAAACGACTGTTGCTATCGTTTTTCACCAAAAATCATTTATCATCAATGGCAGATAATCCAGAATCAAGTAATCGAAATGCTGGAAATACTGGAAATCCTCCAAATCCATCTGCACCTCCAGATCTGGCTGGAATTATGACAAATCTGGCTGAAGGACAAACCGCCATGCAAGAAACAATGAGGCAACTCATTCAAACTCTTCACGGCGGCGCACCTACCCATTCAAGGCAAAGGAGTGATCGTGGGCAATCGCGATCCAGGCGTACTGGGTCATATTATAATGAAGAATCTAATGATTTTTCTTATCAACCTGGGCGAACTTCATCGATTCGGGCTACGGATACAGATCAACATATCACACTCTCTTCGGAGAGAACAAGCGCCCTGGAAAGATTAAGCAGGGCATCTCCTTTTAGTCGGTTAGGACCAAGGAGAAATTTGAGTCCGCCTAGAGCCCCATCGAGAAGCTTTCGACCACCATCAGGTTTGAGAGAAGGATCAGCACAATCAAGACCAGTTACTCGTCGAGATAGATCTCAGGAAGCTACGTCAGAACAATCAATTGCTCGAACTAAGCAGCCCGAGGAAGGAAATGAAGCATGGAAGGGTTCCATTCAGCGATTGGAGGATAGACTTGGAGAAATGGTTAAAGAAAGGAATCCTTTACAGAGAACTTTTGTTCAAGGGACACCTTTTGTGCAGGCCATTGTGAATTTTCCTACACCATCGAAATTTAAAGCACCTGTAGTGACCCCTAAGTATGATGGAAAGACAGATCCTGTTCTTCATATAGAACAATACCAAGCTGCTGCCGACATATATGCCGTCCCCGACGAGATGAGATGTAGAGCATTCTCGGGAACTCTTACCGGATCTGCGCAAATATGGTACAACAATCTTCCTCGGGGTAAGATTTCGACTTTTATTCAGTTAGCCGAGTTGTTCATTGGTAATTTCTATTTTGGAGCAAAGCCAGTAAAGCGAGTAGCGCACTTGTTAAGTGTTAGACAAAAATCAGGTGAGAGTACTAGAGATTACATAACTCGTTTCAATAATGAGAAGTTGGAAGTCATAGATTACGAAGAAAAGACAGCGATCACTGCTTTGATGAGTGGACTGCTGCCTAACAAATTATACTACACTTTGGCCAAAGATCCACCTAAAACTATGTCAGAGTTGATGGCAAAAGCGGCCAAAATCATGAATGCCGAGGAGGCTATGGCTGCGAAGAAGAATATGGATAAAGAAACCAAGGTGGAGGTTGACAAATCTAAGAAGAAAGAGCAAAGAGGTAATGATGGTGACAAGCATTCCAAGAATAATAGGACGTCATGGGAAGTCCTGAAGAAATATGATAACTATACTCCATTGAAGATGGGTATTAATCATGTTTTAGAAGAAATCAAGAATAACGAAGAAATCAAGTGGCCAGATAAACTGAGGACCAATCCTGAACTGAGGAATAGGGCCAAATATTGCGAGTTCCATAAAGATCATGGCCATACGACCAAAAATTGCATAGCCCTTCAGAACGAGATTGAAACGCTCATTCGAAGAGGAAAGTTGTCAAAGTATGTAGATCGCAGAGGTGAAAGGAAGAATGATGATAGAACTAGAGATCGTTCCAGATCTCCTCGTTGGACGGAGGAGAAAAAGAAAAGAAATCATAAAAATGATCCAGATGAAGATCCCGATCTTCCAAAAAAGCCAAGGCAGCCTGAACGAGAGGTATTTTCCATACGTTTCGGGTCAATTGATTGTAATGTTATAACAGGAGGAGATGCTGGAGGGGGAGACCTTACTGCAGAAAGAAAGGCCTATCTCGGAGAGGCTCAAGCCTGCTCATATATTCAACGAATAAATCTTGCCGAGGATGATCGTCCGAGGAAGGTAAATAAAGAGAAGCTAGTTATTGGTTTTTTAAAAAACGATTTGGCAGGTATTCTTTACCCTCACGACGATCCCTTGGTGATCAAAATGAGGATGAAAGATGTGGTGATTTCAAGGGTGTTGGTGGACAATGGTAGTTCGGCAGACATCATGTATTATTCATGTTTTGATAGCTTGAATTTGAAATTATCTCAATTGGAACCTTATCACAGACCCCTTCTGGTTTTTGCTGGCGAGAAAGTTTGTCCACTTGGGACGATCAAGTTGGACATATTCATTGGAACTTGGCCCGCTTGTCGAACAGAAAGAATACGCTTCTTTGTGATGGATAAGAATGTGCAGTCCGCCTACAACATCATCATGGGAAGAGTTGGTTTGAAGAAGTTCGAAGCAGTTCCATCTACAGTGCATCAATGCTTAAAATTCCCAACAAACTTCGGAGTAGGAGTTGTGAAAGGTGATCAAAAAGTAGCTCGAGAATGCTATTATTCATCTGCCGAGCAAGAGGAGCTTGAAGAATCAAGGAAAAAGACTATTACCTACCAGGTGGAGGAAGGTACAGAAATTGAAACTCTTGATCCCAGGGATGAATCCCAACTTGTAAAAGGACAGGTGGTAGAATCTACAGAAAATGTTATTCTGGACGAGGAGCACCCTGAACGAATAACCCAGATAGGTTCGTCGTTGGATGCTTCAATAAAATAAGAGTTGATAATGTTCTTGAGAAACAAAAAGAAAACTTTCGCATGGAGTCATGAGGACATGCCAGGAATAGATCCAAATTTCTTATATCATGAACTCAATGTGAATAATGAGATCAAGCCTGTAAAGCAGAGAAGAAGGGTATTTAGCCCCGAGAAGAATCAAGCCATACAAGAGGAGGTCGAGAAGCTCCAGAAAGCCCAATTCATTGAAGATGTGAAATATCCAGACTGGCTGGCAAATGTGGTGATGGTAAAAAAGAAGAACAATAAATGGAGAATGTGTGTTGATTTCACTGATCTCAACAAGGCATGCCCAAAAGATCATTTTCCATTGCCCAGAATTGACCAACTGGTGGATGCTACCTCGGGACATGAGCTGCTCAGCTTCATGGATGCTTACTCTGGCTACAACCAGATCAAAATGAAACCTGAAGACAGGGAAAGTACTTCTTTTATTACCCCTAGGGGAACTTATTGCTATAATGTTATGCCTTTTGGTTTGAAAAATGCAGGAGCGACATACCAGCGGCTGATGAACAAGGTTTTCACCGAACAAATCAGTTGCAACATGGAAGTCTATGTCGATGATATGCTAACAAAAAGCAAGAAAGCTGCAGATCATCTAGTTGACCTAGCTCAGACCTTTGATCAATTGGATAAATACCAGATGAAGCTCAACCCGACGAAGTGCACATTTGGAGTACGAGAAGGAATGTTTCTCAGATACATTGTTAATCAGCGAGGCATTAAAGCAAATCCAGATAAGATCAAAGCTCTTTTAGGGTTGCGATCTCCAACAACAAAGAAAGAAGTGCAGAGTCTTACAGGACGAGTTGCAGCGCTCAACAGATTTGTATCTCGAGCAACTGACAAATGCCTCCCATTCTTCAAAACACTTCGAAAAACTTTTGAGTGGACTGATGAATGTGAGAAGGCCTTTCAAGACTTGAAAAAGTATTTGGGAGCACCTCCATTGTTGTCCAGGCCAATAACAGGAGAGAAGTTGTACTTGTATCTAGCAGTATCAGAGAATGCAGTTAGCTCGACATTGATCAGATTGGAGAATGGAGTCCAGAAACCAATTTATTACACAAGTAAGGCTTTCCGAGGTGCAGAGATCAGGTACCCAAAGTTAGAAAAATTGGCATTGGCATTAATTAAAGCAAGTAGAAGAATGAGGCCATATTTCCAGGCCCATACCATCATTGTGTATACCGACATGCCATTGAGACAAGCCCTTCACAAGCCAGAAAAATCAGGAAGATTGATGTACTGGGCAATAGAACTCGGTGAATATGATATTGTATATGAGCCCAGATCATCATTGAAAGGGCAGGCTGTAGCAAATTTTATAGTAGAGTTTACATACCTTGATACCCCCGAGGAACAAAAGTTGCTCGCTGACCAACCTGTGGATGTTACAGGATCAACAGACATAAATCCGGACCAACCCCAGTTGGTAAAAGGACTTATGGATGTAGAAGGATCATCGACTTCAAACTCAGACCAGCTTCAGGAGCGAAAAGTGTTAGGGGAGGATGAAAAGAAGCAACAAATATTTCACTGAGGAACCCTGTCAGATAAGGAATTTGAAGACGGGTTACCCATATGGAGATTATATGTAGATGGCTCATCTTGCACAGCAGGTTGCGGCGCAGGAATTGTTTTGAGCACCCCAGATGAGATTGACATGGAATATGCTTTACGATTCCAATTCAAAGCCTCTAATAATGAAGCTGAGTATGAGGCCATGATAGTGGGGTGAAATTTAGCAAAAGTTATGGAAGCACAACAAGTGATGGTATTCAGTGATTCTCAATTAATTGTGAATCAGATGACGGGAATATATGCGGTTAAAGGAGAGTTAATGATCAAATATCACTCAAAGGTGATGAAGTTGTTGACTGAATTTGATGCCATTCGGTTGGTGAGAATACCGAGGATGGAGAATGTACAAGCAGACGCACTGGCCCGACTAGCATCAGCTACTCGTACCGAGTTGCGAAGAACCATACCGATTGAAGTATTAGAAGGTCGGAGCATAGATGAAGACCTGACAATGAATGTAATTACCCTTGATTTAGGACCATCTTGGATGGATCCCATCAGGGCATATATTGAAGAGGGAAGATTGCCGGAGGACAAGCTCGCTGCCAAGAAACTGAAGTATAAAGTTGCTCGGTATGTGTTAACTAATGGTATTTTGTATAGACGAGGAATTATGGCAGGTTTGCAGAGATGTGTACATCCCTCCGAGGTGAAAGAATTGATTGAAGAAATCCATGAAGGGTCCTGTGGAGCTCATGTAGCAGGTCGAACGCTTTTACAAAGGGTAATGACTCAAGGATACTATTGGCCAACGATGAGGGCTGATTGTATAGCCTATGCTAAGAAATGTGACAAGTGCCAACGTTTTTCCTCTATCTGACGAACTCCACAAGCATTGTTGACACCCATAACTTCCCCTTGGCCATTTGCCATGTGGGGAATTGATTTTGTGGGACCATTGCCGATCACCCGAGGAAGATTTAAGTACCTCGTCGTCGCAGTAGACTATTTTACTAAATGGGTAGAAGCTGAACCCCTCATCGACATGACATACGAGAAGGTATACCAGTTCGTTTGGAAGAATATCATCTGTCGATATGGTCTCCCTCATGCCTTCATCACAGACCATGGAACCCAATTTGATAACGAGGAATTTGCTGCTTATTGTCATCAGTCGAACATTTTGAAGGTCCATTCAGCACCAGGCCATCCTCAAAGAAATGGACAGACTGAAGTGACGAATAGAACACTGCTAAATGGTTTGAAGAAAAGGCTAAGTGAAGCTAAAGCCAACTGGATTAACGAGCTACAATCAGTATTGTGGGCTTACCGAACAACTCCCCGAGCAGCGACTGGAGAATCACCATATATGCTGGCATTTGGAAGTGAGGCTGTAATACCTGCCGAGTTAGGTCTCCCAACGTACAGAGTGCTGAATTTCAATTCCCCAGTTAGCGGCTTGATGAGAAGACTGGATTTGAACATGCTCGAGGAGGTCAGAGAAGAGGCAGCCATTAGGAATGCTGCTTATCAACAACGAACAGCTCTTTTCTACAACAAAAGGGTGAAGAAATGCGATTTAAAAGAAGGAGATTATGTGCTAAAGAAGGTCATTCAGAAGCACAATAAATTGGAGGCAAACTGGCATGGGCCTTACCGAGTTACAGAAGTTGTTCGACCAGGAACTTACCGAATAGCAACTCTAGAAAGAGAAGAATTCAAGAATGCTTGGAATGCTGAACACCTTCGCAAGTATTATCAGTAATGTAAAATGTAAAGCAGTTCCTTCATTATGAATAAAACGAGGATGTTTCACCATTTTCTTTCTATTGAAAGTTTTTCGGGGAATACTAGTGTTGTACACTACGCTGCTCGACAGCAAAAAGAAGACAAAAAGTTCGAAAGAACCAAAAAATATACTCCTTTGGTTAGGAGGCGTACACTAGCGTGACCAACTAAGGTTGGTAAGATAACTAGTGGACAAAAAGTTCAAAAGAACCAAAAAATATCCTCCTTTGGTTAGGAGGCGTACACTAGCGTGACCAACTAAGGTTGGTAAGATAACTAGTGGACAAATAGTTCGAAAGAACCAAAAAATATCCTCCTTTGGTTAGGAGGCGTACACTAGCGTGACCAACTAAGGTTGGTAAGATAACTAGTGGACAAATAGTTCGAAAGAACCAAAAAATATCCTCCTTTGGTTAGGAGGCGTACACTAGCGTGACCAACTAAGGTTGGTAAGATAACTAGTGGACAAATAGTTCGAAAGAACCAAAAATATGCTCTCACAAGCCAACAAGTTGGTCGGAAGGTAAAATCATTCCAGAAAATACAAAGAATTCCAAACTGAACCAAGTATAGTTGGTCGGTGATCAACTATACTTGGTCGACGAGGATAAATTATCGACTATGGTTGGTCGGATACATTTTAGGAAAAAGTTTACCAAGTATGGTTGGTCGGGGATAAAAACCCATAAACTGTAGTTGGTCGACAAACACAATTTAACAACCTTGGCTGGTTGGAAATATTTTAAACATTTTATACTCATTACTTTATTATTAAGTGATTGAGCAACATTGATACTTGTAATTTTGATTACTAAGTTGGTTGATGAACAGCATCATATTGTTATCCCTATAACAGATACATATACACAAATGTGAAAATATTTGATAAACACAAGATAATCGCAATACAAATTTGCAAACAGAAAATGAAATTCTTTCATTAAGATAAAAATGTATTACAAGCTATACATGTGTGCTAATCATTACATTGAGATTTCTATTCTATTGGTTTCTTGCCCTTTGCTTTTGAGACAGGTTCCTCGCCGGCAGGAGGATCTTCTAAGCAAAGAGGAGAATTGATGAAATTAACATCTCTGAGCATTCTGACGTTCATCACAGAAGGTGTATCTAAGAGATGCTCTGGACGAGATAATTCAGTCTGAGAATGAAGACTATAGTCGTCGAGATATTTTGAAATTAAACTTCGAGGAATGGAACGAGCTGGGATCCATTCCATGTCCAATTTGAAAGGTGGCACAGGCAAATCTAGTAACCCTGGAGCATGATAATCCCGTAAAAAATGCCCTTGCTCCAATTTCAGTACACCCAGGGCGTTCAACCACCCCTGCTTATAACCTTCATTATTGGCATGTTCAATCCAAGCATCTAAATGAACAAGGGCTTCATTGTATCCTGCCATCCAAAATTCCCTGGGCTGTTTATGGAATTGGAAGGTTAATCTATCCAATTGTTCGTGAAGGCTCCTGGCAAAAACATCCTTATTATCCAGAGCAGACTTCATCGCAGTAAGTTGATCCTCCAAGGATAGATTTTTCTTGGATATTTCAGACAGAGCTCGGTCTTTTGCGTTCAATTGGAATGCTTGAGTTTCTAACGTCGACTGAGTACGAGCTTCTTCAACATTGCGGCTAAGAACTCTTGATCGACTCCGAGCAGCGACTGGAGAACTTTGCTCCTCGGCAATATTTTGAACAACTCTTCCTCGTCCGCGAGAACCTCTTCCTCGTCCCCGAGCAGTCACAGGAATAACAGATTTTCTTAAGTTGTCCAGTTCCTGCCTTAATTTGGCATTCTCAACCTCTAAGAACGAGAAACCTTCATCGGTAACTTGCACTAAAGCAGTGGAAGATGACGCTGCAGATTCATACTGTGCTAGCTTTTTCTGCAAATTATTGTTCTCCTATTCCAGCAACTCAGCAATCTGCCTGCAGGCCTCAACTTCACCTTTTAAAGTTCTTTCCCTAATATCGTATCCAGCAAGGATCTTTTTATGGCCTGTTACAGAAGAGAGCTGTTGATATCTATTTTCATATTCCTTGTGCAACAAAGCCATTGATTCATTGTGCTGACCTTGGAGATCTTCTAAGGAACAATGAAGTTCCTCGATCAATTCATAGTAAGCCACACTGTTGGCCACAGCTCGGTCGAGTAAATCCTTCAAGTACCGATAAGCCTCAATTGCTTGTTCTGAGGCATCATGACCAAGGATGTCAGCTATTTTTGATGTACTAAGATCTGTATGACCAGCTTTATAATATTCGTGGCATTGCTGCATCAGCTTTGTATCATGTGCAGATATCAGTTCCATTCTAGCAACAAACTAAGGATGAGAAAAAGACAACAATCAACAAAAATAAATCATCAACAACAGAGATGAACGAAGATGTATTTTATTAAATCACAAAAGGATTACATTGTTCGATTACAAAAACTGAAAGATAGAAATGATACCGAACAACTTCACACCTTTTCCTTGTCTCCCAAGACTTTCTCAGGAGGCTGGGACGAGGAGCTTGGTTGCTCGGTGGTAACAGCAACTTGATCTGCAGGAGTTGAAATTTTGTCAGAAAGAGGAGGCATGGAAGAAATGTCCTCGTTGGCAGCAGGAAGAGAGACAGGGACTTAATCACCTATAGCCATAGAAGATTCATCAGAGGCAGGCTCATCTTCTTCTTCTTCCACAATTGGTGGAGGAGGACCAGGGAGGTACAATTGGAATAGATCAGAATCATCCTTGATCTTCAATTCCTGTAGGGCAGCTACCCAGCCATCTTGGAAGTATTTCAACTTCCCATATTGAACTTGGGATGTCATCGCAGCAATCCCCTTATCCCATCCTTTTTCCCAGCCAGCGCTGAAGGATTTTTTAATGGCGAGTTTTCTTTTTAGCTTCTCCGAGGAGAGCTTCACATCCAATTCTTCCTTTTGGACCTTGATATCTTGCAGGGCGGACAATTTTTCCTCTGCCTTCTTCAACTTATCTTCAAGCTCTCCCAAGTTCTTGAGCTTGACATCATACTTCTGATGCTCGACCTCTAAACCTTTTACTTTATCCTCCAAACTCTTGGAGATCTCAGCCATCTTCACCTTCTCGGCCTCAACTGCAGACAACTTTTTCTCCCAAACAGCCTTATCCTCACTAGACTGTTGGCGAGATTCCTTCAAGGATTGGGTCAAACCCAGCAGAGCATCCTCTACACCTGACGAGGAGCTTGAAGCTTTAATAGCTTCATCTTTCTTCACGATATTATTGAAACAGTTCACCAGCTGAAAGATGAGAAAAACAGTAAAGTCAATACAAAATGCAAGCATTCAGAGAAAGAAAGAAAATTCAGAATGTGAGAAATTTACCAAAGCAAGATGACGAGTAGCTAGGGATGTGAGCATATCCCTAGAAATTTTTTCATCAATTCCTTGGACCTCGGGTATGATCCAAGTTTTTACCGAGATCATTGCAGAACTCGGAGGAATGATGGTTGGAATACCAACACCACCTGCTGGTAGAGAAGGGACAGTTTCAGCCAAATTGACTGAGGATGATTTCCTCAATCTTCTCAAAGGGACTTCAGCAGCTTCAACCAAGGAAGAACTCTTGGTCGGAGAGATAGTAATCACTTCCATAGGAGCAACTTTCTTGCTCGGAGCCACTGGGGGCTTCTCGGCAGCTTTGGAGGGTGCAGCATCCACCTTCTTAGTCCCCTCTGGGACATCAGTTTTGCTTTTCTTAGCCCCAACAGCAGAAGTAATGTCATCAAAGAGAGCAGGAGGAGCTCTTTTCTTGCCCATTCTTTGACTTAAAGGAAGATGAGAATCTGAAGAAGAATCCTCTGGAGTTGAAGCTGGTTCAACAGGGCGAGCAGTATAAGAGGTTGTGTAACTCTTATACTGTAGCAGATATGATGCAGACCTGATGTGCTCGTCTGCAACGTTCTTATGCAAACCCCAGATAAGTTTCAGATGCTTAATATTAACCTCTGATTCTTTTGGAGTTTTTCTTTTACTATCAACTGCAAACAAACACATAATGAAATATCAGTCATACATTTTGTCAAACATGATAAAAGCATAACTTCATAAGTAAAATAAAATGAAAAATAAACCTATCCCATTGCCATATGGGGGGCATATGGGACCGTTGTATACTCCATCTCCAACTAAAGGGGCATATTGCCAATTTTTAATAACCAACCCATGTTCAAAATAATCTCTATTCGAGTCAAGGAGGTTAACTACAAGAGCCCTATTCAGAAACCTAGTTTTTAAGTAATAAATATTATCTAGAGTGGCCCATTTATAGCAATACATAATTTCAGGGATCCCTATACGAGTCCCATGAGTTAGATTTAATCTGTGCACCCCATTAATTATTCTCCATGAATTGGGGGCTATTTTTGCAGGGACAAGATCAAAATACTGACAAAACTCAAGACACAATGGGTTTGGTGGAAAAGAAAATCCACATTCAGCAATGAATAGACTGGGGAACCAATGTCCCTCAGCCAATCGAAAATAATCTTAAGGCTCAGAAAGAACCTCCAGAGTTACCCAAGAAGGAATGGAAAAATCGGAACGAAACTTCTCAACAGATTCCACAATATAAACCATACTGAATAAAAGAGATATAGAAGAAAGGAAGAAAGATCTTATAGGAAGAAAAGAGGTATGTTGACAACGAACGAAAACTAGGATGAACGCACAAGAGAGAAGGAGAAAATAGAAAGCTTGAATGCAGGAAATTGGAAAAAGAAGAAGACGGTATGGTTACCTAAGAAGTTTAAATACTTTGCCTTGGGAAGCGGCGAATGAAATGATTACAAAAAAGAAACTATTGAACTTCCGACGGCTAAAAGGAAAAAAAGGGCACTAAGATCGAAGCGCTCTTAAAAGTTCGAAAAAAGGCGGATTCGTTGAATTTGGGAATAAATTTAAATACGATGCTCCTAAAACCCAGGAAGATCATTCAATATTGCCATAAACCGAGAAAGAATATTCCATACTCCTCAAAGTTTGAAATATGAAACATTGGGGGCTTCTGTTGATACCAAAATTAATATGCTGATGTGGACGAATCATATGAAGACACTTGTCAGTCTACGGAGTACAATAACAACGAGGAAGTTCATTTCCTCGACCGACTCATGTTCTCCTCGAGCAGCGAGGATATACCAAGAAACTGCAACACTCCGAGGTACTCTAGCGCTCAGAGGAACTCCTGAGCAACGAGCAACTAAGGCGGTCCGAGCTGCACCTCGGTCGTAGTATTAATTGCCAGAATGTCAACAGTTCAACTATTCATTGAATGTTCATCATCTTGACGCACACGCTGCATTAAATGTATTACCCTTTCATATGTATTCTCATTTAATGTATCGACCCATTCATGTACAGCCTAAGGGCTATAAATACCTTGTATCACCCTCATTCAAAGGGACCGAAATTTCTGGATTGAACTGGTAATCGAGAATTCCCAAACACTCAGCAATAACATAACAGTGGACGTAGGCCGTTCTTATAAGGCTGAACCACTTTAAAAATCTTTGTCTCATTTTATTTATCTGTGATTGAATAATTAGAGCGATCTAATTTTTTACATCAACAATAGGATTGATCAAATATAGATTTGAAATATATATTTTATAGAGTACACGTATAAAACATAAAATTACACGCATATTGAATAGAGAAATTCAATTTCAATGTGCGTGTACTCTGTGTATTTTGCGTGTACTTTTTGATAGTACACGCATAATACCCATAGTACATGCAATAAAATAGGGCTTGTACATGTACATATTCCAATCATGCATATATTCCTAGTCCTTGATAAATCCTCGATAAATGATGTATACAGGAGGAAATAAAGGTGTGAATCTTTATGGACCATCTAGACAATAAAGTTTCCATAATAAGAACATTTTCAAAATTTTAAAATTCCTCAAACTTGTAACAATGGTATAACCCTATAGTTTCAAACATAATATGTTTTGTGGAACCAAGAACAAGATCAGTATACAAACCCTAATCAGAGAACCCCCTACAGGGGTAAGAAATTCCATACGAACCCATGGAAAATCCCCAGATTTAAAACGTAGACTAAGTACAAAGTTATGAATACATATAGCTGCATCAGTAAAAATCGAGCCTCACCCTAGATTGCTTGAAGATCACAACTGATAACATTTCAACCAAAAGATGTATTCAGCTTCTATTACTAATGAAACGTATCCCTAAAAACAAATAATGGAGCATGTCAAAAACATTTTTGACTTAAATGAGGGGGATATGACCACTGTTCTACATAATAACCCCACCCTAAAAAAATTGCATATCAACTCCATATACGTACTCAGAAACAAACACAAGGAATAATTTATATTCTTCTGAACAAAAACAACTATGGAAGCATGGAAGATAATAAGAGGAATATGTAAAAATATTACTTATATGTAAGGAACAGTAATCAATGGGACATCATAACTAAAAACCAAACCAATAAATGCTATGGGAACATCAAATAACAACTAGGCCATGCAAAGTGACACGTTGAAAGCATGCACATGCTACATAGATGTCATGACTCCAAAAAGGTGAATCGGAGGTACTTAGAGCATTATATATTATCTTATCTTATATATATTATAAAATGCTATAAAAGAGTTAAAGAGACCTCTTTTCTTAGAGTGTCCACATGGACCTCTTTTCTATAATTGTCTATTAAAGATGTAACTCTCCCAAAATACTAACTCCTTTATTTCCCCAACTGTTCGACTCTTCGTTTCTCACCTCCTAAGATTCCTCTTCCCCATTTAAATGCATATCTTCTTGCCCTCAGTGTACTATTTCTTTCATATGCTATTTTCTTCTTCTCATAAAGTTGTGGATGGTTGGTACTTTAATGGGTTTGATACCTAATATTACTGAGACAGTTCTTGGTGATTGAAGGTTTATTTTTTGTAATTTGATAGGCTTGATATCTGGTATTGCTGAGTTATTTTCTCTCTCTTTTATGGATTGAAGATGAAAGGTCTATTTTATTTATTTATAGCACTCCACCCTCATTATCGACATTGCGTCACCACCATCGACACCTCCTTAACCGATCAATCTTTCCTTATTTGACTGTTATATAATATTTTGATTCATCTTCTAACACTTTCTATTTTTATTTACAGATCTGATTATCAATTATATCTATTAGAATCAACAAAAATATACTGATTTATTTTTTGATTTTATAATGGGATATTGTAAAGTTGTAACTCACCATATGGACAAGACATCTACTCAAACTTGGGCATTCTTCAAATATTTAGCAAACAGAATTAACGCCATGAAATACCAAAACTCTAAGCTGCACATACATGTTTTGAAATTAGAATTCAATATTAGTTCATACATGAACACTAGCCACTCAATGAGAATGAACAAACATAACGTAATTCTAATACAAAGTTCACCGATTTGATTACTAAAATTCTGTTCAATTCTATAGCTCCAATTTTAGACATGAATTTATTAATTTAAAAATTAAAAACCCTCATTGTTTCTAATTTGGGTTTTATATTCAAGTGAAATCTACAGTTTTTTTGTAAATTGGTTTCATATATTCTTCCACTATAATACACCATTATTTTATTTTTCGATTTGTTTAAATTTTGGTTCTATTTGTATATCACTCCCGCGCATCACGCGTATTTACAACTAGTGAAGGTAATTATGGGAATTTATGGTGTTAATTTTTTTCGCAAGCCCACACTCACTACATCATGATGTGCACGTTGCGATGGGGCTAATGTAGGGGTTATTTATTTTTACTATAAATATTAATTAATTAGGACAACCTAATAATAAAGGGAAATTAATGCCACTATCACCAAGATTAAGTATATCTTAATCCTCTTCGAGAGTCATTTAAAGATGAAATTACCACACCTTATCTAAGGATAACTCTCTTGGATTCACCACCGAGTATGATTTTTACTCACCTTTGTTGTTTGTAAGTTTACAAACCCTATAACTAAATGGGCTTGAGTGAGATAAAACTCAAAATAATCACAAAGATCCATTTGAAAGATAGATCTTGGGATATATTGAGGGCTTAGTTTGGTGGATAGAGGATAATGGTCATGGGCTCACACATAACCAACCACCCCAAGAGGATAAAGAATAACTATTTTTTACCTCAAAACCAATTTCTCGAAAGGTACACCGAGAACAATAAAATAGTAATACAAGGGTAAAGTTATACTAGGTGAAAGCTTAACAAATCAACATCGCCTGTTAGTAATAGATTTAGCCATTAAAGGACTTAAGTACCGAAAGGAGAAAATATTTTTTCAAAATATAAAATGCAAGGATTTAATAGGATGCAAAGAGATCAAATTTAGGCAGAAGTTCCTGTTAAACATGAAGTAAAATTGGGACAACATCGTCAACAACATTTGGTCAAGAATAACAAATGTTATTGAGAAGATAGGTAAGTAAATTTTAGGAGAGACTAAAGGAAAAATATTCATAAAAAAGGAGGCTTGGTGGTGGAGTGAGAAAGTACAAAAGATATTACAAAAGAAATAAGTAAGTTTCAAAGAGTGACAAAAGAGTCGAAATCAAGAAGACTTAGAAAGGTATAAGAAAGTAAAAAATGAAGTAAAAAATAGGATTAGAAATGCACAACAAAATGTACTAGATAATCTTTAGAGTAAATTAGGTACTAAGGCATGTGAAAAGGGTATATATAAATTGGCAAAGAATATAGATAGATTGATAAGGGATATGGGTCTTGTTAAATATATTAAATACATAAATTAAAATATATTAATTAACGATAACGAAATTCTAGATAGATGGGAATAATATTTTCTAGGAATATTGAAGGAGGAATTTCCCAAAAAAGATGTCGACAACATAAAATCGAATATAGGAATGGTATGTCCAATTTTCAAAAAAGAAATAGATATATTAAGAAGAAAAGTGGGAAGGAATAAAGTAGTTGACCGGGATAAAATACTCATAAAGGTGTGGAGAACCCTAGGAAGTGTAGGGGTAGAAGGGTTAACATGTTTATTGTAATACCTCGTAATTTTATTGATATTTATTTAAGGGATTAATTAAATTAAATGAAATTAATTGGGAATTAATCCGGATATAAATACTAGCGAGATGTGAGTTGGTATTTGATTATGTTATTGAAATTGAAAACTTCATGAGTATTGAATATTTAAATTGTCACGAGATAGAAATACGACAATTTGGAAATTTAGTTGGGATGCACGTGTCAGTCGCGTCAGGAATGTAATTATTTGAATTAAAAAGTGGATTTTATTTTTATTAACTGAATGGTCATTTTGAGTGCGCTAATGTGTCCGAAAGGGTCGATATAGTCAGAAAACACTATCCGGGGGTTTAGTTTGGATCCTGGGGCATTTTTGGACCATACCGGCAACCTAGAGGGGTATTTTGGTAATTTTAAAAATAGGGGAATTAAAACCCACGAAAATTAGAGTTAATATTTATAGTTTTCAAGAGGACACTATGGCCATTACCAGCAAAAGTTAAGAAAGTGGGTTACGGGATTTATAGGAGAGTTTGAAGAGTTCCAAAAAGAAACCTCCAAACACCATCTTCAACCTTGGGAGAAAATCTGTAGAGAAAGGAGAGAATCAACCTTCATTCACCAACAATCAATTCTGAAGAACAATCTAAGGAAAGTGATTTGATATTTTTGTGCATTGAATATGTCTTCCATGTTTAGTGTAGGAATTATCTTATATTGAAAACTTTGAAGAAAACCATGAAATTGATGAAGAAACTTTGAATTTGGGTTATGATTTGCATGTAGAATGATGATGTACTGATTTAATGTTCGAAGAGTTATATATGATGATTTTAAAAACGAAATTATGTTGAGTAATTGGGCATCATAAAATTATGGGTTCATGTTCTTAGGTTTTGGGAAATATTTGGAGATTTATATTAATTCCTTGATGAATAGTAAGATTTAACCCCTAAAATATGTTAAGACATGATCTAGGGTGATTAGAAATGGTTCATACACGTTAAAACATAACTTGAATGGCTTTAGGGTGGATTTAGAGGAGAGAAAAATTGAGAAAATCGGATTTGGGAATTTCTGGGCTGAAACTGCCATCTCGTTAGAAGACCTGCCCAGGTCGTTCGAACGACCTCATTCGAACGAACTTCTAACGAGATGACAGTATGACTTCTAACGAGTTGGTAGTTCGTTCGAAGCCTTTTGTTCGAATGACACTCGTTCGAACGACCTCGTTCGAACGAGATTTCTAACGAGTTGACAGAATGGCCTTTTAGGCCTGATTTTATTTCTAGTATCCCGTAGACTTATCTAAATGGTGAGATAACCTTCCCTTATTAACTATTGGGTATAGTTGGGAGATTGGGGTACATTGAGGAGTGAAACTTAGAATCGTGTAGTAAACCGGATGACATTTGTGGATTGGGAAACAAGTTGACTAACCACAACGTGAGAAGAGTTGGTAACTTAAATACGTATAAACCGGGGACTTGTAAGTTGTATAATACTATTGTTGGTATAAGAACGAGATGTATACCACTAATAAAATATTTTGATATCTAAGATGTGCGAATGCTTAGTATATGTAACTATCTCTGTATAACATACCTACCGTACTTGCTATCATGGGAGGTCGGCGTTCGTTTAGGGCCATCTAATCTTTGTGTGCCTACGGGGGGATTTAGATTGGTACCTCGAGGACATAGGTCAGAGAAGGACTTATTGAGAATTTAATAAGTCTGCTGATCATGGGAGCGTAGGTATGTGCGTGACCCATGTGATGTGAACTATGTTTGCCTCCATTGTTTGTGATTGTTGTTTAATGAAACGATTCCAGAGAGATTCGGAATACTTGATCCTTATGTACGTGATGTACCAGGATTTGATAGTAGAGTATGTGTGCACCGCAGCTTAGTCTCGGGTGCTAGTATTGTATATTTATGATGAGAATAATATACTGTTAATAGAAATGAATTGTCATGTATAATTGTGAGTATAAATAATAACAACTGTTTGTAAAGTGAAAGCGGGAGATCTTTAGTAATTAGTAGTACTAATATGGAAACTGTGTAGTAAGTTATAACTAGGGGTGGCAATTCGGGTTAGTCGTGTCATTTTTGGGTCGCGTTGATTTTTATTTGAGTATAAGTTTTGGGTACTCTTAAATCTATACAAGCTAATCGTGTCAAATTCGGGTCATTTCGGGTTATTACCATAAACGGGTTATCATGTCAAAAATTGCCAACCCTAGTTATAACACTCTGTTAAATAAAAGTTATTGGGAATTGATTTGGATATCATATAAAAATGTTAGAATTTGGTATCGGACTACTTAGAAATGGGAACAACTAGAATGGGTACGGGTACGATAGGAGTGAACAATTAGTTGAGAGGTGAGGAACTCATGTGAGAGCACACACTATCATGTACTTTATATTCATTGTTTAATGATATTAAACACTTGCAAGTTTTCAAACTATTTTCACAATCGGGCTCTGACCCATTTGCTTTCAAATCTATTTTTTTTAAGACCTTTTAGGTGCCTAGCCACAAGGACACCATGCATAGGAGTTCTATTCAGGTGACGTGCTGTAGCTGCTGTGGAAGTTACAGGACCTTGACAGTAGACGCCTCCATTTCCAATCTTGACTCCATTATCCGATTTTTCTCACTTGTTGGGCATGTCGCCCCATTTCTTTTAGAGACATCTTATTTTTAGTTATTTCAGACTTTGGGTTGTAATAAATTTAGTGATGCAGACTTGGTATTTATTTATTTCAGTATTTAGATTGTTGTGAGGAATTTTTACTCCAAACTCATTATTATTTGATGGTTATTCTATTGTGACTATGTTGTGGTAGTTATATTAGCATTTCATAATTTACTTGTTGTATGCTAATCGGATTTAATTTAAAATTGGCAACTCATCTTTTTAAATATTAGGTGGCTAGTAATTGTTAAAACGTTTTTCGACAGTGATGCTATGAACTGAGCCAACTTGGCATTTTGTATTAATGTAATAAAGGAGTAGCTACCGGGTATTTAATTAGTCGGGGTGTCACATTTATTTAATAAAATTTTAAAAGAAGGAAACATGTAGGATGAGTGGAGGAAAAACACCATAATACATTTGTATAAAAATATAGGGGATATACAAAACTGTGATAATTATAAAGGGATCAAATTAATCACACTATGAAATTGTGGAAAAAGCTTCTAGAACAAAGAATATGAAATGAATCAATTATTTCGAACAATCAATTTGGATGTACTCCAGGGTGATTGATGTGGCAGAAATTGAGCATCTGTGTAAATACGCTAATCGTTGTTATCGGCTTCCAATCGCAATGCAAAACAAAATCTAAACTTTAACTACACTACTATGGAGTATAGAGGCTAGTCCGAATATTGAAAATCCACATGAAATGTTTGAAAGACTTTAATTGATTTATTACTTCTTAAATAAAAGTATAAAAGATGATGTAGGTTGAAAAAAAAACGAAGGGAAAAAGTTAACTACACTAATTAAAACTAAATAAAGAATAATAAAACGGGATTAGGATCACATCCTCGCCATGGGCTAAAAAATGCGTATCAATGATTTTGGTTAAAAAATATTTAAGCGAGCATATTCAATTGATTATAAATATCAAATATGAAGAAATTTAATTCAACAATGAAAAATTAAACTTTCACTCGAATATGGTCACAAATGCATTAATTTTGAAATATCACTATAAACATTAACATTGCATGACAAAGAAAGTTAAATGCCTAATATTCCAACTTCAATACACGAGGTTTCAATTAAATGTATTTCTACCCAAAACCTAACTTTCAAAGCTCGATACTCATTAATGGTGGAAATATGATCCCAGTTCTTGAACTAACTACTAAACATGATGGTGTTAACAACGCAAGAATCCATAAACAAGCATGTAAAAATAACGAAATAATAATAAAAGTATTGGAATTTAAGGTTACCAATCTTAAAGAACATAAACATGCAAGAAGAAATCAATGCTTGAAGAAGAACCGAAAAAGTTATTTAATTTACGGTGCAAAACTTGTAAATTGTTCTCCCAGATGTTTCTCTTTGATTAGGAACTTTACAATTAATCCAATATCTCTTAAAAGGACCCTAATGACTAAATATACAGGTTAGAAGTCATTTAGAAGAGTCCTCAAAACATAAAACTCTATAGGCTAAAAAAATAAGGTCAAAATAAAAATCCCACTTTAGATAATTGGTCATGGTTTTAAGGTGTGAAAATTTTTATCACGGTTCGGTCCTAGGATCTGCCTAAGTAATGCCTTGTGTGCTCAAAGTTCTCTTATTTACAATTCTATCACTAAATTTTCGTCTCAACTTCAAACGAGCATAACCTCTTCACCGTAGCTCAGGTTGAGGTGCCGTTTTTTCCAGTATTCTTATGACTTCAATCTCTTCAACTTTTTAGTTATCTCCTCCTCTTGATTTTGGCTAAAACATATTAAAATGCCCTTAACTTCCATTTTCAGCATTTATTTCAGTGTTTTGGGTTTTCTCTTTCATCCACTTGCATGAATTACCTATAAAATATGAGAGAAATACACAAAATACGAAATACTCACCGAAAATGGTTAGTAGCATAAATGTGAGATAAATTCCAGTTAAATGTAATGCACGGGACCATAAAAGTACCGAAATTAAGGGGATAAATATGAAATATTAATGCCTAATTAGTGATCCACTGCGGAAGCTATTTACTTATTAAGATAGTTAATGGATAAATGTAGAACTAAGAATAAAAATTTACATATAGTCTTTATAGACTTAGAAAAGGTATATGATAGAGTACCTAAGGAGATAATATGGTGGTCCTTAAGGAGAAATAATATACATATGAGTTATATTAAAGTTATTGAAGATATGTATGATAACACAAAGACTAGAGTAAGAACTATTTGTGGAGAAACTAATGAGTTTATGATTAAAGTGGACCTACATCAAGGATCAACTTTATGTCCTTACTCATTTGTCGTAGTATTGAATGAGATTACTAATGACATACAAGAAGATGTCCCATATTGTATATTGTTTGCAGATGATATAGTTTTAGTAGACACTTCAAATGAGGCCTTAGTGATGAGAGTAAATACTTGGAGAAATGCCTTAGAATCCAAGGGTCTAAAAATCAGTAGAAATAAAATTGAATTTATTAAATGAAAATTTAATAATGAGACGTCTGATAGCATAATGCTAAAGATTGAAGAAAAAAATGATAAACTAAACTAATAAATTTCGATATTCATGTTCAGTAATTCAAAAGTAATGGGGATATTGATGAGGATGTTACGAGTAGACTATCAACTGGTTAGATGAAATGGAGACAAGCAAGTGGGGTGTATGTGATAAAAGGATAACTAATAAATTAAAAGAATTTTTTATAAAACCGTCATTAGGCCAGTGACCCTCTATGGAGTGGAATGTTGGTCTTTAAAGGAAAAATATAAACCAAGTCTCCATGTTAGTGAGATGAGGAAGCTCCGATGGATAATAGGAATTACTAGAAATGATAAGATTAAAAACCGTTATGTGATAGAAAAGTTAGGAATAGCTCTCATCGCCGATAAATTAAGAGAAAGTAAACTTAGATGGTATGAGTATGTTTTGCATAGACCAGTAGCTACACTTATAACAAAAGGAAGGGGTCGTCCTGAGCCATTATGAAAGGAAATTATTAGGAGAGATCTTAAGGAATTAAA
The DNA here is from genome assembly GCA_949130495.1 of Sambucus nigra. Taxonomy (NCBI): domain Eukaryota; kingdom Viridiplantae; phylum Streptophyta; class Magnoliopsida; order Dipsacales; family Adoxaceae; genus Sambucus; species Sambucus nigra. Next base: position 106,906,774 of record OX422219.1, read on the forward strand.
CTTGAATAAAAATATTTCTTATAATAAATTAGAATGGAGAAAAAGAATCCATGTGGCCAACCCCATGTGATGGGATTGAGGCAAAAATGATGATGATGATGATGATGATGATGATGATGATGGTGGTGGTGGTGGTGGTGGTGGTTGCGATGGCGATGGTGATGATGTGATGTACATTTTCTCAACAAGGCAGCACCTGCATAGTCATAATATGTTAAAAAGAGAATTAAGTGTCCATACCACCAAAATTTAATGCCCATTAAATCTACTTAAAACCTACATATAACTAACTTTGTTAGAAACCATCAAGATTAACTATTGTATTTCCTCGTTGACCATTATAAATATAATCGACCGCATTTACTAGTGAGACACCACCACATCGTCTATCAACCCCAGTTGCGCAGTTATTCATGTAGTAATAACCATATAGTCCCCATTTATATCTTCCATAAAATATTCCCTAAGGAACCTGTTATCCGCCAAGCTACACCATTATTACCTCCCACAATTATTCCTAGATAATCCATATTTAATTGTTGGGAATTTATTCTTAAAACCATGCATAATGTGTATTTATTTATAAAGGTGTGTCAGGTTCATTTTGAAATTGAGAATTATGTTTATGAGAATTCCTTATGTTCTCTTTTAAATATATCGTGTTAATTTTGGTTAGTTGAACTTAGCCAAAATTCTGTTGAGTTGGGTTCAGCCAGATAACTAAAGATAAGAATTTTAGTTCTAGTTCAATTAAGCATTTCACAACTTAAATATGGAGTTAATATCCTGTTAGTAAAGATGAAAGTACGATCTTAATAATTAATCTTCACTATGGCAACCTATCTGATGGTTCGGGAACTTTTTTAAGAATTCAGTGAGGATCTTACCGTTACATTAAACATGTATTAATCGAGACAAATATGAAATTCAAGTCTAGATGTTGACTAAATTATACTTTCACAATCTTACCATGTTCGCAAAAGGTGGATTGTAACAACCTGCAAACTTTAATATCAAGTCCCAATATTAAAATATACAAATTTCGATAATTTTAAATATTATTCTTAGCATGTGACAAAAAATGAGACATTTAAAAAAAATCAATAATAAAAGATATGAGAGTTAACAATATGAATAACTAATCAACATTGAAGTCCAACTAAAACATCCTCCAATAGACAAACATAATAAAAAAAAGTCTCAATATAATATCTTAAATAAAATTGTGGAGTTATAAGCGACTCATAAGTCCAAGAGCAGTTTTTCAAAATGTAATTTTGTAATTAATATTAGTTGGCTTATTCTCGTGTCAAAATAATTGAGTCGTTGAGTCACTCAAGTCATATATACTAGATTCGATGATTAAGGTGAGTTCATTTGTCCAAGTTAGACTTAGATGAACCATGAATATTGAAGTTTTTCAAGCCACTCATTGAAAACTTTTGTTGCCGTATATTCACATTGAAGTGAAGGCTATGTGTAAGGACACAAATTTCAAATTGAGTCCATATATAGTTTTGGCTCAATTCCGGACAAAAACATTTATTCATAGGATAATATTTAAATTGTAATATTCTCAAGCCTATGAAGTATGTGTTGAAGACGTAGCGGCAAAGAATTTAAAGCTTCATCAAAATGCCGGTTTGCGTGCCTCGTTTCTACGTCATCAACTAAGGTTCCATGCTCCCAAGGTATGAATGTAATTATATTTATAAGAGCTTGGAATAATTTTTATTGGGTGTTAGGTTTAATAAAAACCATGTTTTACTTTCAGAATAATTTAATTGAAACTTTAAAATAAAGTACATAAAGTTTCTGGGCCAAAAATTGAATTTATCAAAAATTTCTGGAAGTCGTTCGAAGTCTCGTTCGAACGAGTTTGCCAACGAACCTAAACTGGTCAGTCGTTCGATATGTCGTTCGAACGAGTTTGTTCGTTCTAACGAGGTATCTAACGAGTTTCTAACGAGCCCAGACTGGTCGCTCGTTAGAAGTCTCGTTCGAACGAGAGTCAATGTCGTTCGAACGAGAATGCCAGGCGGGAACAGTTTTGAGCAGTTTTTGGCAGTTTTTACCCACTTTCCCCACTTGGTTTTTAACCAACTTTTTCAGTCTTAATAATGTGCGGGAATGACATTTTCCAAATTATCTTTTTCGTACCATACAAACTCCTAGAGAGTTTTTTGAGACAAAATTTGTTTAAGGAAAAAGATCAAGTTTTGAGTGTTATTCTTTAATGAAAAATCCTACACACTCTAGTGTTTATACCCAATAGTTGTTTATCCAAGTTCTATATACATATCTTTACTTGGAGTTTTGGCACCGGTTTTCTCTACCGAATTGAAAAAGAGACGTTTCGGGTTTCCTTCTACATCCCATCACAAAGAAGAAGAAGTTTGTTGCGGTATTACTCACTTGGAGAAAGGCTCCAAGCTTGGGTGACGGTGACCATACAAAGTCCTATCGGTGGATTCCGAGATCGCGGTGGAGCTCCGTGGTTGTCCGCTAGGAAGAGATTTCTACAAGAAGGAGCAACAAGGCTTGAGAGGGTTTGAGTCGAGGATGTAAGTCTTTTGTCTTGTAATTGTAATTCCATATCTAGTGGACTTATGGCTAGGGCCGTCCGAGGTTTTTTCCCGTCTTGGGTTTTTCCTCGTACATCGTGGCGTAGTGTGATATTGTTTATTTTATCTTGCATCATAATGTAGAATCCATGCTTTAGGTTTTATTCAAGATAAAATTCGGTTTAATTTATCACACTTAATTTAATTTGAGACTAAACTAAATTTTGGGTAAATTTGGTTTATTCAAGTCTTTTGCTAAAATTGGTTTCGCCTAACTTTGGATAATTGAAAATTATGACTTAGGCAAATTCTAGGACTTGGATTAATGAATCAGTCTAAGTGAATATATGAATTGGATTTATTTTTGAACCATCAGTCAACGCTTCCGCATCTTTCATTGTATTATATACAAAAGGAAATTAACTTTGATTTCAATTGAGAAAATCACACAACCCGGGGATCCAACTTCTACACTATGTAATTTTAGTAGATTGTGAATTGATTATGTCTAAACACACACACATGAACAAAATGTTTTTGAAAATATGTGAGGATTTAAAAAAGTTTATGGAACAAGTGTTTAAATGTTTCTAAAATTATCTCAAAGGAAATTTTAAAAAGAATGTGGGATTTGGTCGAGTGTTGAGCTTTATTAGGCATATTTTAAAAAAAAATGGTTTAACAGTTCGCACGGCTTATAATTAAGCCAATGGCATGGATCGTTTGCACATTGTGATTTAAGCCCATGCACAAGGCTTTACCATGATTTCCATACTGGATAAAATCGTGCGCACACCGGCGGCATATTTTGAAAATATTTTATGTATATGCCATTTCTCCTCCCATTTGTTGATATTTGAATACCTCATAACTCAAACACATTTATGAGATTATTTTCGAGACTAGGAGCATTCTTCATTTGCTTCTCTTTCCAATTTCACTTGTTCCCTAAAAAATTATTAAAACTTATATCAGTACTTAATTTATGCTTTTGAGAGATAATTGAAAATATTTTGGTTCAGATTACACATAGCCTATTCAGTTCAAATCAATATAATTTTGAATTGATGATCATCTACTCCTAAATCTAAAAGAGGGGGCAATTAGAAAAATCGGAGTGTGGTACGACTTCTAAGGAAGATAATGAACTTCTTCGTACACGTTATTGAGCTTTTTGTGGATTGTCATTGACCACGGGGGAAAGTTGAAAGGTTAATATGTAACTACATGATAGGAATTGTGTAGGAGTTACCTTCTTGTCTTTTATAAAATTGCTTTTCAATTGTAAATGAGAATTGGAGTGCATCAATTGTTTGGCCCCTAGGTGGGGGTTTTCCTCATAAACCTTATCATGCAGTTGATTGTTAATGATTAATACTCTTGTGCACACATTTTATCACACGTAGCACATGGATCTAATTTGTATCTAGTGAATTTGATTAAAATTGACTTAAGTGTGTTAGATATAGTTTTATTCATCTAAATTTACCTAGTTATATTGTGTTGTGAGTTAATCAAATAAATTTGGTAAAACATGTGTTGAGAATCTTGAATGTTCAAGCAAAATCATTTCGAATTAAAAATTAATCATTAGATGTCTTCAAATCTATTCCCCCCTATAGGTTTGTTGTTCGTGTTTTACTCACATAAATAACATCCTTCTTCAATTAGTATTAGAGCCAAGTTTTTATTTGAATTTCACTAACTTGCTTGAGTTTATCCTTGTCTTGTGTTTACTATTTTTCCTCGTTGACCTAATTTGCTCGTGCGTGTGTTTTAATAATGGGTGCAATGATACTAGATTATGATTTACTTTCTAGTATTAATTCTTATGATTATAGATCAATTATTTTGAGTTAATGTTAAAGGTTAGATAAATTTAAAGCTCAATTCGATAAAAATGTGGTAAGATCATCTCATTCTTGAAATAAATCGAAATCTATTGATGATGAACATGATGAAAATAAAAATGTAAAATTCTCGAGTCAAACCAAAGATGTGTTGAATGCTTAACTTCTCATAATGAAAAGGATGAATGTTAAATTAATTAATCAAGTTAAACTTTATAAACAAGAAAAATAAGCTTTTAAAGAGTTTGAAATGACTAGACAAGTTATAAGTGAAAAGTTTACATTGATTGAAAAAAAGAAGGGAGAGTTGATTGAATTGACTTGTTGTTTAAAAGAACATAACCAATCATTGATATTAAAAAAATATTATTTGAGAAGATTGATAAGTTTAAAAAATGTTGATTTTGAAAAACTCAAAGTCTTGGAACAAGAGAAAAATTATTTGACTCTTGAATTTGAAAAAGTGAAGGAAGAACTTGTTGTTCGTGAAAGTTCTAAAAGTGAACTTGAGAAGCTATTTGAGTCTTTGAAAAATGAATTTGACTTATTCAAAAGTTTGAAAAATAAGTCGTCTTATTCTTAAGTTGACTCGTTGAGTGAACATTCATCACATGATCTAAACGAAATCATTTTCTTAATTTTGAGGAAAAATGGAAGCAAGATTGACTTCACGGTAAAGACTGATGAGAGTGTGGTGAAGAAGAATATGATTAAAGCTTCTAGGAATACGACACTTAGTTATTTTTCATCCTATATTAGTGAGAGTTCACACACCTTTATCCCAAGATAAAAAGATGGTAGTGATCATGATGAGAATGACCTTAAAAAGGGTTTTAATTAGCTTTATCAATAATCTTCATAGAGTAAAGAATCATACCACAACTTTTGAATAAAATAGAAGTTTTATAAAATGAACTTGGTGAGAAAGAAGAAAATTGTGAAAATTTTTAGGTTTGATTCTTCGAAATCATATTCTATGAATCGGGTCACTTCCACTAGTTCAAAGTATGTTCACAGCATATGGAGTCCATGATTTAAACCCCTTTCAAAGAAAATCTACTCCGACTCTTTTAATTATTTCTTCTCCATCGACTCTATATCCTTTCTTCAGTCCCTCGACATGAGGAAGTCAAGTAATAAAAGGGATGAACCTAAATAGCCTAGTAAAGGTTAAATCAAATGTCCTCAGCCCAACGTGTCAATGTTAGTAATCATAAATATACTAATAGAGATACAAAATATGATATAAACAAGATATTATATGATAACAGTTAAATGTAAAAAGGGAAAAGTTATTTTTCCCAAAACCCAAGTTTCAACCTCATAGAGCAACACCTGAATATTGATCGAGGGCTTGAAACTTCCCAGATTGATACCTCTAGCATCCCAAGGCCCAATCTTCCTTTCTCCACCTCACTCCAACTTCCCACAATGCTAAATATCCTTTGGTTCCCATAATCTCTTTCTCTTCTGTGGTCCTTAGTCTGACCTTGGATGGACTTCATAAATCCACAACCTTATTTAGAGTTTCTCTTCACCAAGCCATGCCACAAGTCATGGACTCCTCTGCCCACTTCTAGGATTAGGGATCCATGATATGCTATTAGATCTACAACCTTAATCGAGCTTTGCTACTGTGCAAGACCCATAACTATCTCAGGCTTAATCTCCCTTGAGCTATCCATATGGCCTCAAGCATAAAGAGGAGGCAATACTCAAAACATAATTTTTCGCCCTGGCGCATTAATGACACAATCCGACAAAGCATGTAAACATGTTAAGGCACGATACTAGATTGCCTATGTGAGCAACCTCAAAGAAGGAGTTAAAACTCCTGATTTTCAAACATTAAGGGTAATTTATTAAAACGATAGTTTTATTTACCAAAATAATTTATAATTTATATTCTCAAGGATTAAAATGAAAAAAACCTAACAATACTCTTAAGAAAGCATAAATTTCTCTAAAATCTATTTAACCTTTAGGCACCCAAATCCATCATATTCAAGGAAAAATGCATTATGAAAAAGAACACAAGATGAATAGCCCATGGCCATTACCCTTAAACTCAAATTTACACTAAAGAGATCATCCCAATTAACAAAACATATAAAGTAGGGTTTACGAAAGATAAGAAGAATGTGAGTAAAGAATCCCTTACAAAAGGACTTAGTCCAACGATAAACAATGATGCTCCATATCTTGAACAACACTACTCCACCTTCTGAATAGTGACATTCCTCGACCTCCTTTCGGTAGCACCTCCAATTCCCCTAAAATTCTCACTTTTTTTCTAGAGTGTTAATAACGATTTTATTAAAGGTTCAAGCAACTTTAGGAATAGAGACCAAAATTTTAATGTATAGAAAGTGAGGAGAACCTAGGGTTTCCAATTATGTCACCATGCTTTAAAACTTAGTCCTTAAGAAATAACATGATTAGTCCACATTATTGATCAATGTGTTGGGTTTCTTTATGATTCCAAAGGGTAAATTTTATGGCCTCATACCATAGGCCGCAACCTAAGGATTGTGATTTTGGTTTTGGTAAGTATCCATGGACTAAAGGTTATGAATGTGGCCTTTATGGTTTAGGTTATTACAGCATCCCCTTCCAATCCTAGTGAGGCGGTATTCGAGTCGGACACCCAGTATTATTAGAGGTGGCAAAAAATTGATCAGATATCTCGTTGCTATATATTAGCCTCTATGACTAATGTATTATAACACCGACATTAGAACATGTCAAATTGTTATGACGTGTTCTTGAACCTCATGGACATGTTTGAGGATCAAAATTGTGTCACGAGGCTTAATGATATGGCAAGGCTCGTAAACATAAAGATGCTAGGTGGTACTCCCATGTGTGACCATGCTCTAAAAATGATGTCCATGTTAGGGGAACTTCAATTTATTGGATAAAAAATCGATAGGAAAATAGAAATCGAATTCATTTTCTAATCACTTTCGAAGTCCTTTAAGCAGTTTTGCATAAACTATTATGATAAATTTGATTACTCCTCGGTGGAACTACTTAAAAAATTCCAGGTTGCGGAGAAAATTTTAAGATTGTCAAACAAAATGGTGTTGTATAGGTTCCTGAATGATGAGACAAAAACTGAGTGGTCATATAAGGACATTGTTGTTGTTTAATTTCCCACTACAATAAAAAAAAACTTAAACTTTAAATATACTTGTTTTATAAATATAATGACGAGTTTGGGTATCAAATCCATATAAAACGTTGTTTAGAATTAAATTAATTTATTACATCTCAAATAGAAATGTAAAAGGTGATTATTTAATTAATACATTATAAACTACTTTTAATCTATACAGATGTTGAAACTAGATTAATCAATAAGAATGGAAACTATAGGTTAAGAATCATCTCCCTCAAAAGTATTATTTAGAATAAATGATTACATGGAGAAAAAAGCCCTTTTAAAAATTGAAAACCTTTTTAGGAATCATTTAAACCTAGGGTTGTCACCCCCAAATCCTCATAAAAGCTTATTTGGGTTTCGGTGACAAAAATATTATTGAAATTATCATATAAAGGTAGAAAATATGGAGCATACATGATATACCCCATTAAGGTTCCTAAATCAAACTTGAACACACAAACAATCCATAAAAAATAATCCTAAACCATCATATCACAGTAAGTAACCAATTAACCCATTTGAGTTCAATAACATCAACCTAAATTAACTTATCTAGAAAGCAACATAAAATCATTTTTTTTAAGACAAGAATATATATATATAGGGAGGTTGGGTAGCCTCTAAAAGCTCAATCCTTTTTTCTAAGATTTATGACTTTTTTTTAATTACAAAACATCGGAACATAGAATTAAAAAACAACGCATGGCACTCTCTCACAAGGTAACACATTCTCCATTTTCATTACTAACTCACCCCCACTAAGTCATGATCGTGGACAGTTATCAAGATCTTTATAAAATTTTGATGGCATCCTAAAATGGCCCTCTCCTCTCCTCAATCTTCCTTCATTTCCCCGACATCTTTCATTAGTTCCAACATCTCAAAACTCTCCCTCTCCATTCACCTTCTCTCTGTGAATGCCATTACTAAAACCTTCATTTTCTCTTGTTGTCTTGGTTAACATGGTTTTTATCAGATGTTGTTGAAGGCACGCTACCACCGTTGTGACTTTTAACCGTTAGGTGAGTCTTTATTCTCTCAATGGTGCACTGAGTATTTGTTTATGTCTGTAATTTTTTTTTTTGTTTTATGGATATAAGATTTTGTTATCTATTCTTCACATAATCTGACTGTAATTCTTTTGAATTATTTATTTTCTCATATGTTGACATTCTTACAATCCCTTTATTCCCGTACAGAGGGACGATGTTCCAAGTAACATTGGTTTGATAAAATGTGTTGATAAAAGCATTCTTAAATGCTCCATTACTCTAAGTAGTTAAGTAACTAATCCTACCACAACCACATGCATATTGGCTGAAAGAACATACCATGTATTTGTTCTTGTACAAGGGACCATGTTCCGAGTAACATTAGTTTTGAAAAAATGTGTTGATAAAAGTTTTTGTCAATATCCACGGTATGCGGTCCTTAATTTTCAAATTTTTAAGAGTTATGAAAAGTTTAATGCATGTTGTGATGTTTGTGTTTGTCAAAATTTCAAAAGCTTTCACGTGCTTTCAGCGCTGAAGGCAGCATTATTATAATTGCTAGAGATGTTACATTTTGATATTCTTTTTATGCATGCGGGTGGGGGGATAATCAGACGTGCATGTCGATGAAGTATAACCCTAACTTTCACTTCAGTTGCATTACACATATAATGTGATTGTAAGTGACACTAATGTAGAAAGTAAGATCAAAAAATCAATTATTATGAATGAGTCCGAAAATATTTTAAATTATGACTCTCTAGAAATAATTGAATCTGAGATCCCTGAAGTACCTAACTGGGTTTCCAAATATCATCTTTTAGATGGTATATTTGGTAATCCTACTGAGCCTATTCGCACAAGATCTCAACTTCGTAACTTTTCTCATTTTACATGTTATGTGTGTCTAATTGAGCCAAAGACTGTAAATGAAGCCTTAAATGACACTTTGTGGATAAGTGTTATGCAGGAGGAAGTTCTTCAATTTGTCATTCATGATGTATGGTATCTTGTACCCAGGCCTGAAAATAAAAGGGTTATTGGCACACGTTGGATTTTTAAAAATAAAACTGATGAATCTGGGATGATTATTTGGAATAAAGATAGATTAGTTGCCCAGGGCTACTCTCATATTGAAGGAATAGACTTCGAGGAAAATTTTGCTCCTATCATACGCCTCGAATTTGTTCACTTATTTTTTTCCATAGCCTGTCATTTGCATTTCACACTATTTCAAATGGATGTTAAGTCAGCCTTCCTTAACGAAATTTTAACCGAGGAGACCTATGTATAATAACTCAAAGGGTTTATTTACCCTCATCACCCAAGTTATGTCTATCGTCTTAAAAAGGCTTTTTATGGGTTAAAACAAGCTCCTAGAGCTTGGTATGAACGTCTATCCACCTTTCTTTTAGATAATGGATTTATGAGAGGAGGGAATGACCAAACCTTGTTTGTCAAACATTTTGACAACAACATTACTATTGCTCAACTTTATGTTGACGATATCATTTTTGGATCCACCTCCCATTTAGAAGTTAAGACCTTCTCAGACATTATGCACAAAGAATTTCGAATGTCACTTATGGGGGAGTTACAATTCTTCTTAGGAATCCAAGTTAAACAAAATTCAGAAGGATTATTTCTATCGCAATTGAAATACGCTTTAGAGATTGTCAAGAAGTTTGGCCTAGAAACAACTAAAGATGTCAGGACTCCTATGAGTACCTCTGTCTAACTTTATAAAGATGAGAATTGGAAATCTATCGATACCACCTTGTACCGTAGTATGATAGGAAGCTTACTTTATCTTACTTTCTCCCATCCTGACATCATGTACTCTGTCTGTGTATGTGCTCGATATCAAAATAATCCTAAAGAGAGTCACCTATTGTGCATTAAAACAATTATCAAATACATCAAAGACACTCTAAATTTAGGACTTTTGTACACTAAACACACTTCTAGTACTATAGTAGGTTGCACCGATGCTGATTGGGCCTGTTGTCGATGATAGTAAGAGTACTTCAGGAGCGTGTTACTACGTTTGCAACAGTTTGGTAGGATGGAGTAGGAAGAAACAAAATTGCACCTCCTTGTCTACTACCGAATCTGAATATATTGCAGCAGGAAGCTGTTGTGCTCAATTACTTTGGCTAAAACAAACGCTGAAAGATTACGGTATAACTGAAGATAAGTTACATCTCTATTATGACAATCAAAGCGCGATTAATATTTCTAAAAATCCTGTTCAACACTCTCGTACCAAACATGTTAAAATTAGATATCATTTCATACGCGAGTTAGTTGAATCTAAGGAGTTAGAAATAAATTACCTTCTTACTGAATTGCAATTAGCCGACCTATTTACCAAACCTTTAGACTTTCTTAGTTTTGAATCTTTGCGCAATTCTATTGGTATGGTAATGGCAGAATAATGATTTATTATTTCTACTAGTTTCCTTTTGCCCTTTGTCCATTTGAGACAAAATGGGGAAGAAATTTGAGTCCTCTTGGACATTTTGGTGTATTCTCAACTAAAAAGCATGATCTTAGTTATCTTATTTTCAGGAATCAGTACTTTGAATTGCAACAGAATTTTGTTAGGGTATTGGTTTGTATCTAGTTGAGTTATGTAAATTTTTTTCTAGGATATTGGGTAGAGAGAATTTTTGTATAGGAATAGGATTTTCTTATTTCTTTTGTATCCCTACGAGTCCTCGTTGATTCAAAGGAGATTTTGTCTCATATTTCCAAAGGGGGAGATTAAAGCACCCCATATCTTTGACTCACTTGAGTCTATATTATATAGGTGCTATCCTAGTTTGAAAATAGTGATAAAATTTGAGTCCCATCATTGTTTACCAAAGAACCTTGGACTCTACAAGTTCCTAAAGGTAGTATACCAACACCACACACCAAGACTGCATACATACATTATCTCATGCTCTATTTTGTTGTGTGTGAGTTAAATCCCTTCAATTAATTTTTTACTAATTTTGGGATGTGTTATATAATTTCTAAGATTTTTAAAATGATTTTTAGAAATTAAAATTGGTCATTTAGAAACCTTTGAGGATGTTGTGTAAATTCTTTTGATAGCTTAATGATTAGGCATAAATTCTTCCCATTTATCCCCTTAATTTAGAGGCTTTTATCGCCCCACAAAGTGTAATTCGAGTGGATTTATATCATATCATTGCTATTGGCAAGTTTCTAATGAGTACGCCGAGTTTCGTGTATTTTCCATCTATTTCGCAGGTATTCGGTGTTTAGGAAGGACCAGCATCCCAATCCGAGTTCCGTACCAAAAGCTTCAAGGAAATACAAGGAGGAAAAGTTACGAAAAAGATGGAGCTGAACCTAAAGAAAGGATAAAGAACTGAACCTATACCTGGAAAACTTCTTGTAAAGTAATGTCAAGATGGAACCGAACCGAAGTGGAAGGAAAATGAACCAATCCTATGCTCGAAGAACTTTTTGTAAAGGCTGTCAAAGATGGAACCGAACCGAACCCCTTAATAGGATCGATTTTATTTTCGAAAATTTAGATCCACATGTAAAATTAGAATCCTCCATGGTTGAAACTCTTAGAATTCGTAGCTTATAAATTGTAAACTCCTCCTAGACATAGGGAGAGGCTTCTGATTCGTTAGGGAAGCTTTGTAATCAGTTTAGAGAAGAAGAACAATAGGAAACCCTAGTTTGCTTATAGTTTTACAATTCAAGTAATACCATTCTAATTCTTGTTTTAATTATTGCAGTAGTTACTTTTCTAATAGCAATTTCATCACTCATCATCTTCATTTAGTAGTAAAAATGTTTTCTTTCATTCCAAACGCATTTTCTTCCAATTTTCATATGTCTAGCTAAGCTTTCGAGGGTTGAGGTGCATGAACCCCACCCGATGTAATTCATGATAGTGGAAATAGAAGTTAGAATAAAAACATTAGATGAATTGTATAGTAATTAATACGATACTACTTTATTTCAGTCTTTGCCTACATTCTCTGCTGGCTACGATCCCTCGTATGTGTAATACTTAGGAGAAATAAAGACGGAATTTTAATTCCACCTTTGCTTACATACTGTGCGGGCTACGATCCCTCATATATGTAATACTTAGGAGTATTAAAGAGTCGGGTTCATTTAAAGCTTTAATTCTGAATCTAGTATCTTACGAAGTGAATTACTAGGGTGTGGTGGATTGTAACCCGACCTATCTTTCTCCATTCATAGTTTAAAATTTTAGTCAAATCGTTCTTAATTCTGCATTAGAGTAATTACATCGCATTCTTTTTCATAATTTCATTAGTTAATAATTTTCAAAAGTGCATATAGTTGTAGTTATTTCGCAAATCAAATCACCTTTTCCTTTTCTTTAGAATCAAAGTTAGGTTTCCTTCGTCTGTCCAACGTCGTTACGACTCCGTTCGTCCTATTTTCCTGAGGATCAATACCCGACTTATCGGATTATTACTTGAGCGATAGGCTTGCACTTGAGCCTTAAGAGTACGCACTCCTGAGACACATTCTTAGTTGCATCAAGTTTTTAGCGCCGTTATCAGGGAATTATGTAGGCTTAAGATTAGATCAAGTTAATCTAAAACTTTGACCAAAAATTTCCAAAAATCCAAAAACGTAAAAAAAAAAATTAAAAGCAAAAAAAAAAATCTTCATCATCTCTCATAAGCCTGTTAATGCAAAATCCTGAACTCACTCTAACTCCCTAAAATATTCCAACTAGCATTCACGAAAACTTGATAGTTGAGTACGACCCCGACAGACCTCACACTCCAAACGCTCCATTATTCTGGGTTCCACCTCCCACACCTCCACACTCAATTGAAAGTTACACTCCGACATCCCTCTTAGGACACTCCACAGATCACGCTCCGAGCATACCAAGTGAGGATACAGAGTCATCAAGTGAGAGAGCCATGTAACAACATGGGAGTGTAGCCGTAGGTGAGGATGAGGTACCATACTACCCTTTGAGATAAATCTTATATCCCGAGTGAACCGTCACTCCGGGATGCATTTTACTCCCGTATAATGCAGGGCAATTTCACTTTAGGAATGGGATGATCCAAATACTTCCCAACTACCATGGAATGGAGTCAAAAAACCCATATCTCCACATCAAGGAATTTTAGGAGGCGTGCGAGACCCTTAGTGATCAAACTTGCACAAAAGATGTCATCCGCCTCAAACTCTTCCCATTCTAACTAAAAGACAAGGCTAAGACCTGGCTATGGTCTTTACCTCCAAACTCGATTGCATCATGGAACGATTTTCAATCTAAATTTCTTAAGAAATTCTTTCCTGCACATCGAACGAACTCCATTAAGGCTCAAATTCAAACCTTTCGATAATTAGAAAATGAGTCATTCGATCGATGTTACGAGCATTTTAACGAGTTAATAACTTTGTGCCCTCATCATGGACTTGATAAACTGCAAATCATTTCCTTATTCCATAATCGGCTCAATATAAATTCCAAACAACTCGTTGAAACCATGTGTGATGGTCCCTTTGTCGATTTAAACGCCAACGATGCTGAGCTTCACCTGAGGTATGTCGCCGAGACTACCCAGTAGGCCTGTCAACGGGTTTGAGCCGGGTCGGGTTTAGGGAGATCCAAACCCATGAAATCGAATATTCATCGGGTTTGAGTTCGGGTTCGGGTCTTCGTCGGGTCTACAATATTGGATCCAGACCCAGATATGTTCGGGTCTCGGGTTTGGGTTTGGGTCCGGGTCTGGCCAGATACATACATTTATTTTATATTATCCACCTTCTTTATTTTTTAATCTTAAATTAAAATATTTTGTAATGCATTATAGAATATTATTAGTATAAATCAAACATATATTATTTATATTTATTATATACATAAATATGTATTTATATATATATATATATATATATATATATCTAATATGGGAGAGGGGTGTTTGAATAGTAACACGATCTAACGGGTGTAAATTGTTCTCTTGGTGCGATCTAATGGGCTTAGAACGTGCCACATCATAAGGAGAACATTATGAGGTGGCAAATGAGACAATGCTCTCTTGATCCCCAAACCCACCCCCGACTAGATCATTCCCTTCTCTCACTCATTTCTGCTCTCTCCCCCTTTCAACAAAAACCCTCTAAACACTAACCCTCCCCACCTCCTCCCTCCACCTCCGCCCTACTCCTCCACCGCCGACCTACGCCTCCACTGCCGCACACACTCACACACGCGAACCCTAACCCCTAACCCCTAACCCTAACCCTAACCCTAACCCTAACCCTAACCCTAACACGAACCTAAAACGACAATCTCCCTCTTTTCTTCATTTCGTCTCTCTCTCTTCTCTGCCCCCTCATTTCGGACCTCCCCCCTCACGCCCAAACCTCACACCTCACATGTCACACCTCACGCTGCCTCCCTCCGGTAACCCTTAGGTAACCACTTACACTGCCTCCCTCTTTATTTGTGTGTTTATGATTTTAAGGGGCTAGGGTTTCAATTAGGTTTCGATTTGAGCTTACATTACACACATTTGAATTGTGGGTTCGATTTGGCTGGGAATCATGGTTTTGACAACTTTTTTTATGTTTTCTGCAGGTCTAACTATATCCTTTTCTGTAGGTCTAACTATATCCACATCAGGTAAACCTTCTCTCTCTCTCTCTCTCTCTTGCATTGAGATTTTGTGTTTTTTTTTGGTTCAAATTAAAGTTTTATAAACCCTAATCTTTAGTTTGGTTCTTTGATTTGGGTTTTTTGTGTTTTTATCTAGGGTTTGCATATTTGATGATGTGGTGAAGAGGATTAAATGTTTTTTCCCTGATCTGAAGTTGGTATATTTTTCTCTGTTAGTTTGTTATGGTGCTATATGTAGTGTAAACTGAATTTATATTTTTAGATTTTGGCTAAAAATAATTTTGATTATTTTTGTATCATTATTATTTCAGTAGTTTGTTATTCTGTGAGTACTCCGAATTATTTTTGTATCATTATGTGTATTGTGAACAAATTTACACATTTATAAGTGACATAGAAGAACTTTTCTACATTCATGTTTCTTTTTAATTTATAGCATTCATGTTGACTCTTCATGTTGCAGATCTTTGACAAAATGGTCGAGGGATTCACATTCATACGGATTGAAAGGTACTTAAATTTATTTTAAGTTAGTTTTAAGTTAGTTTTATGTGACCTTATTTCTTAGTTATTTTGTTCTATATTAAGAATGATAGATATATCATCTTGATTTTTTTCGGGCAATTAAGTGGTTTAGAATTTGTAGTTTGTACACTCATTTACTTCTTGACCTGATGGAATTTTGAATTGGTCTTCTTGATTTTGGATTGGCGAGGGTTGCATTCAGTGTTATTTGGTACTTTATCGCTAAGGTTCTTAGCTCTTAGTATCCCCACAAGTCACATTTGGTGGTAAAATGTTTGATTGAAATTAGCACAGTATAGGTTATTTACGAGTTTTATGCTTTTGGCTTATAAAGGAGATGTAAATAGGCCATTTTTCACATGTGTTTAGAATTCATAATTCCGTTTTTTTATGTCATATTACTGTTAATATGAACGTTTGAGAGATTTTTTTTAATAATTTGTTGGCAATCCTGTCTGTTAAACAGTTCAACATTATTGTAGTTAGTTTCTATAACATTGGATCAATGATAACGACCTGAATGAGAAAGGTCTCAATATTTACATCTTCAATATTTTGTTAGGTGTTAGGTCTGCTCTTCTGTTTTCTATTTTATAGGTCTGCTCTTCTATTTTCTTCAATAGTTTGTGTGTGTGTGTACATCCATACAATAGGGGTGTTCGAGGTGCTTAATCGACACTCTCCCGGAGGTGTTACACGAAATGATACTTTATGAAATTATTTATGTGCCTTCAGTTTAACTGCTCTATTTTCTTGCTGGATTCATTTTGTGGTTTAATGTCCTTGGTTTATCGTGACTTGGTTGAATTGGTTTATTCTCGATTATCAAGTGCAAACATATAGACATAAGTCATCTTTAAGTGTTCTTTCATATTTATTCGTCTTTTTCATGTGATTTTTGCACTCGCTAGCTCTGGCTCCATAGTTTTTTTCATTCATAATTGGTTCTGCTTTGATTTTATCACAGGGAACAACTATGGATGAGGTACTCTCACCTATATGTGGATTCGTTGATTCATGGATGATGAAAGCAAGTGAAATACCAACACGAAATTTAAAGAATTTGCGACACTTGAAAAAGTAAGCTTTATAAAGAAATTCATCCTATTGCCCCCACATACATGATACTAATACTGGATTTGTTTTGTTTATTTTTGCTCAAACAAAGGATTTGTGATGATGGGTTCAAATTTGAGTTCATTTTTTGGTTTCAAACATGTATTTTGGAATTTTGTTCTTTTGTGAACATGGGTTACTGGATTTATGTTCTATTTTCACTTTTTAGATATTGTTGTTGATCTTTTACGAACACATTTCAAACACTTTTTAGCTATTGTTCTCAGAGTTTCACATTCTTAAATCTGGGACTTTCAAACTATTCATTTTTTTGACCTTATTTTTCAATTTTTAAACTAAGTTGAGATTTGATTTTTATTATACTATATTAAAACTTAATGAGTGTCTTTTTCCCCCTTATTTGCAGGTTATTATTTGTCTATCTCCATGAGGACAAAGCCGAAAATTGAATGTAGTTATCAATTTGTGACAGAAAAAATTGCATACTCCTTCATTTTCTCCTTCTGATTTGTCATTGTCGACGGTAGAACACCCTGTCGTCTCCGAGAACTGCCGACAGTACAGTTATTACTCTCTTTACCTCTCTTTTTTCAGCTCCTTTTTTGAATCGCACACACTCAAAGACTCTTTTTTTGGGTTTTTTTTCAGATCTGAGTTATGGATTAGATATATAATATGGATTAGATATAAAATATGAGAGGTTTTTTTTTCAGAGCTGAGTTATGGATCAGATCTGAGTTTCAGATCGCACACACGAAACAAACGTTTATTCTCTTCTCTTCTTTTTTCTTTTTGATGTTTTTTTCCTCTCGTTTTTTGGCACATCTATTACTGTACCCAGTGTTAAACAAAAGTGTGTTACATGTAACTATCTATATGTATGCTTTATTGCATTTCTGTAAAATCGGAACTATTCTTAGTGCCCTTACTTTTAAATCCAGTAATTAGGGTTATTATGATAAGTATCATAAGAGTGAGCTAATTTATAGAGTAAATTTTGCACCCACTTCTTTTAATTGTGCTAATTTTACATTCTTTAATATTTCAGGTTATTGGAGTTATAATACTCTCGAAATTTTAGGTAATTTCTGAATTTTTCTTTCCGATCAATTCAGGATTTCTGAATTTTGCTTTTCGATCAATTGTTCTAGCCGGGGACTTCAACGACCACTTATAAGCGATGGAAGAAACATTTCTCGCCCCAATCAAGCAGCAAGAGATTCTTTAAGGTACTTGAAAACATCAATGAATGTGACTTCGTGGTCATTGCGTGCTCTGGGACTAGAATTACTTGATGGACCTTGCGTGCTCAGTGTTTAAAAGTTCAACTCAGTTATGCAGTTTTGGCATATGATGTTGTTAACGTTGTTGCTGCAGCTGCAACAACACAGCAACCGTTGCTTCAACAACAACGAAACGACTTAGGTCGGGGATTCAAACTTATTTATATTATATTATTTTCCCAAGGATGATTTTACAAAACATGGCACATATTGATTGTTGGGGACTAATGGTCCAAAATTGATTTTAATCTTTATATGTTATGCAGAGTCTATTTATAATTCCAGGGAGCCAAAATCAACCTCAAGATGCAATACCTGCTGGTGAATATGATATTGGACCAGGGCAACATGCTATAATGACAAGGTATCATGAATTTTATGCCCTGCAAAATTATGGAGGGGTAAGTCTTACCTCTCTCTCTCTCTCTCTCTCTCTCTCTCTCTCCCTTTTCCTTTAAATAATTATCATTTAGGTCCACATTGTTTTACTTCTTCCGATTTTGTCCCTCTCCCCCTCCCGTTTCTTCTATTTTTAAATCAGGTTAAAGGACTGGGTTGTTTAGAAGAGGCCGCTGCAGCCATACAGGGCTTGGATGACAAGTATTTATTTGAAAATGATTTTTGACGAGGCAGAAGCCGTTGTCTATCCAATAGTTATGAGTCTCACAACTGCCAACTCTATTATTGGCCCTGTATTTTCCACCAGGCTACGCACTTTTTTCGGCAAGGATTATCTTGCCCAGTTCTCTGAATGTACTGCCTTAAATAAATTTCCTTGGTTTGATCTTACTTATGAGTTTTAATTCACTTAATTCTTAAGCCAACTAATTCACTTTTCCTTTTTTTTTGCAGTATCGTCCACGGTGGCGCTGTTATTATATGGGACTTATATTCTTGATAAAGCTTTGTACTGTTAAGTAGACAGCCACTTTGCAAGATGGAAGAAGCACAATTTTGATTATGCTTCTCCGCTTTTGAAATAATAAAGGTGATTATGAGAATTTGTATAAAAATAATTTCAACAGTGTTTGTTCATCTAAAATGGTTAACCAAGTCTCAGTTATGACCTCTAAATCTTCCCAGGTAGTCACCAAAATCTCCACTAATGACAGCTCATCTCGATGGACCCTCTAACAATTAATTTTTGTGGCTCAAAGCCTCCCCTTCATCAAATGCCATCCGTCCTGGCGCTCCTCTCCTCCACAGTCTTCTAATACTGATGCCAGACCCGTGAGCTTCCAACTTCTACTGTCGGACACCTCTTTTGGGAGACCTACGTTGTGTGTTTTGGCCTACCCGTTAACCCACCCATGCTAGGCCACTGGTTGTTCAGGTATTTTATTTCATTATATCTTTTTTTTTAAAGAAATTTGGTTCTAAAAATATTCAGTTTTGCACTGATTATATTTTTCGCGTTAAAGATAAGTGTAGGGTGTTTGTTTATATTTTCAATTTTGGTAGTTTTGTACATAAGTGTACTATATTTTCTCCCTTACCTCTTACTTTTTTGTGATTTTTGGTGCTGGGTTCATTTCACAACTTGGGTCATTAGTTTTGAGTTTTATTGGATCTTGGGTGGCCGATTACGTTAATTACAAAGGTATTGGATCTTGGGTGGTCATATTACTTGGGCTCGAACAATTGTGAAGATATTGGACGGGCTCAAATTACTTGAATTGGTCACATTACTTGAATTTTACTTCAAATACATAAATATTTTGTTAGATAGCTTAATGTTAAATACGCAGGCTCAATAATCTAAAGTGTTAAATATGTAGGCTCAACTGTTGTTGGATTATAATTTTGAAGCACATTTGGGAGATTCCCCGTTATCGGAGGACATGCCGTGGTGTCAAAGACGAGCCACAATTAGCTTCAAGGACGAAGTAGTGCAGGAGCTGACAGTGAGGATCTAGAAATGTCAAGACAGAGGTCGTATAGTCAAATGCTGGTGTAGGGTCAGCTACCCTTTTAATGGATAGCGTTGACAGTGAGGATCCCGAGGATATATACAGATCCAAGATACTTGCTGCATTGTTCCTGAAGCTTCCATCTTGGGCATTTGTTGAGTTCAACTCCTTTTCCATCTCCAATATCCAACCTTCAAGATATGGAAAGAACAAGATGTCACTTACAATATGCTCATAATCTGTTCAGCTGGGATTCGTTTTCATTGGGTTAGAACTCGGTAGCAATCTCCACATATTTTAGAGAAGGCCTTGGAGGTGTGGGACTTGCAATTCATCCTGGCTCAACTGCCCTGCTCAACTGATTTGCAATGTATACCTCTATTCTACTTTATTTTTTGTTTTGTTTTGTTTTATATTTATTGAGATAGTGACTTGGCAAATGGGAGTTTGACGTTTTCTTCATTATCCACATGTTTTGGGGTCTATGGTTGGTTTTCCACTGTTAAGTCGCATTGTAGTAATCATGAGATGAAGTAAACATGTGCTTGAATGAGAATGTGATGAAAATTCATGAAGTGTTCTTTCCCCAATTGCTGCATCTTATTGTGAGGTGAAGAGCTGCTTAGTATTTCCATATTGGTGTGGAGGTAAAATATATGTGAAATTACCAAGTTAAATTATTGTATCATTTGATGGATATAAACAATTTCTGTTTTTAGTCTATAATTTGTTTCTTGGCTAATTCTTTGATGTGTTACGTTGCGGATTCAACCACAAAGTTGTTTGTTCGTCCATATTTTTATTATGATTATACTAAAGTCGTCAATTATTTTAAAAAGTGTTGCATTTACATCTCTACTAGCATTCCTTCCGTTATGGATCAAAATATTGAATCTATACAAAATGGCAATAGGTATTTTTGAAACCCTTTTCAATTAATGCTTATGATTTAGTTAAATTATGCAATGTTTATTAGTTCAAAGATTAATTGGATGACTTTTTTTTCCCGGGGTGGGGGGTGGGGTGGGGGTGGCGTTTCATCTATTTTCGTATTCTTCATTTTCCTTTGCTATACATTTCCAGTTTGATAGGAAACTCTTATGTGTGTTGTGTGTGTTTACTATAATTGTCATCGCACAACTTTGGAAATTATGACCCGTTTTTAAAAAAAATACACTTTGTTTTGTTGGGGAACAAAGTTTTTTCATTTTGCAATTGCATTCTTTGAAAATTTTTGCTGTTTGGCGATTATGTAAATTGGAAAAATTTCGCTGTGCCTTCAGGCACGGGCATACACTAGTATATATATATTAGTTAGATGTTATATTGATAAGATATATTTATAAATATATATAAATTTATAGCATATGCATATATATTTAAAAAATAATAATGTACAATTCGGGTCGGGTCTTCGGGTCCGGGTCTTGTATAAGATCCAGACCCTACCCGTTTAATAAACGGGTCTTCGAGTCTTCGGGTCTCGGGTCCAAAAAAATATGCTCAAGCCTTATTATATAGATCGGGTCCGAATCGGGTCCGGGTCCAAACCCGATCCATTGACAGGCCTATACCCAAGCATGGGATATATCTGACCCTAGTGCTCATAATTGAACGCACCAAACGACCACCACACCATCGGTGGCCGACCTATTTCACGTAGAAAAGGATATTATGACGGACAGCCGACTCGATCTACTTGAGAAAGAAATGCGAGAAATACTTGAGATATGTGCAAGAGGACCAACTGGATCCATCCCGAACCCCGTTGAGAAGGTGTGTGCTATTTGTGAGGCGGGACATTCAACAGAGGAATGCCCGAAAATACCCGCCTACAAAGTTATGCTTCAAGAGCAAGTGAGTGGTGTAGGAGAATTTAAAGGTAATTTTGGTGCACCGCACGGGAATTCCTGTAACCCTTCATGGAAAAACCACCCTGGTTTTAGCTATGGCTAACAAAATGCTACGATGAATCCTAATTCACACGTTACCCCCCCCCACCACCACCATCACACTTTCAACAAGCACATCACATGCAAGGAAATTTGCAAGAACCACCACCTCCAGGACCATATATCACTCCACCACGAAAAAGTCTTGAGGATATGATAAACCAATTTATCACTGCCCAGAATGCAACCACTACTAGACATAAGTGCATGATCAATGACATAAATGCGGCTATTTCAAAGATGCAATCATCATTGAGTATCCAACCGGCCCAGGTCCAAAGACCTCTCTGAGGTCAAACTAGTGTTAGCTCCACACCCCATGACCATCCTAAGAAATGTAGCGCAATTACCACTCTACGTAGTGGGAGAGTAGTTAACTTGTCACCTCCCCCACAATACGTATCTAAAAATAAGGAGGTTTCGCCCGGCATAAAAGAGGTCGAAGATTCCCCTTGAATTGAGAGTGATAAAAAAGATAACACTCGCGGACCCAATATCATAGTGAAACCCCCACCGCTGCCCCATACCCTCAACGGTTGGTCCCACACTCCAAAGAGACTTCTCGGGATGATGTTTTGAACATCCTCAAGAAAGTAAAGATTAATTTACCTTTTCTCGAGACTATACAGAAAATTCTCGCATACTCTAAGTTCATTAAGGACTTACTCACGGTGAAACGCAATCCAAAGGTAAATAAGAACGTCTTTTTGGCCCAGAATGTCAGTTCGATTTTATCGAGTGACCTTCCGTTAAAGTATAAAGATCCGGGTGCACCCACCATCTCGTGCATCATGGGGAAGAATCGAATCGAAAGGGCACTAATAGATTTAGGGGCGAATGTTAACATTCTACCCGATTCCATCTATAAGTTACTAGATTTGGGAGCCCTTAAGACCACAAATATGACTCTCCAGCTCGCGGATCGTTCTGTGAAGAAGCCTCGGGGAATCATTGAGGATGTGATTGTACAAATAGACACTTTCTACTTCCCGATGAATTTTATCATTTGGGATGAGGAGCCCTCCATTCTCCTGAGCAATCATGTCCCCGTTATCCTTGGTTGCCCATTCTTAGCTACGGATAATGCACTCATCAATACTAGGAGTGGGCGAATGCAATTAACATTTGGGAACATGACCCTCTAGACAAATATTTTTAATAATATCAAGAATGAGGGTGACGAAGGAGAACCGCGAGAGACGGATCATTTAGAGGCAGTACACGAGCATGGGAGGACCCACATGCGAGAGACGATAGGGGTATGCCTTGTTATATCAACTGAGAGTGACGGTTGTAACATAGAGCGAAGGGTAGGGGAGGTACGTGTAGTAATCGAAACGAATAGTGTGAGTGAGCCGTTGATTATGAGAAAGAGGGACAATTTAGAGGGCATTGGGAGAGGTTTGTATGAATGCTTAGAGGAGAGCCAATGGCGAGACACGATATATACTTTTCTCCTCGATTGCTACCCAACCACACCACCTAATAATTTTGAGATGGAGCGAGGAATGAAAGGTGTGTAAACAAAGCAAGAAAGAGAGATAGAGGAGTTGAGCCTATCGGAATTCGAGAGAGAATTCGGGCAGGTGGATGAGAGCCTTAACGACGAAATCCAATCTCTATTGGACTCATGGAGTCATTTAGGAGAGAGCGAGTGGAAAGATAAAATTAATGAGTTTCTTCGCAATGACCATCCACCCATGCAACTTGAGTCCTCGGAGGTAATTGAATATAAGACTCAAGTCTCGTCTGACTTAGAGCTCGACCCACTTAGTACGCATCACGAGGATCCTTTTTCGATTAATCATTATGAGTCTCCCGGCCTGTCCTTTATCTATGGGTGAAGTCTCAACTTATTCTGATTATTAGTCTATGATATGAAGACGGGAGAGACGAGGAGAGCATTGGACCCCGTTCATGGGGTCGGGTGAGTTTGTGGAGAGATGAGAGGTCATCGTACCCCTGACGCGTATGGGGTGATTTTTGTTGTATTTTTGAGTCATGTATGAGTGTCATATAGTGTCTTGGTGCATTTTGATAATATGCTTCTTTCATTTGTCGCACTTATTCTTTTTCTTCTTTAGATTTTAGTCCTTTTGATTAAGGACAATGCAAAAGTCTAAGTTAGGGAGGTCACAAGTGCGTCTTTCTAAAACTTCACAAATTTTCAAAAATGCCCAAAAATTTCCAAATAAAAATAAAAAAATCTTGAAAAATCCAAAAATATTTTTTTTCAAAATAAATAAAAATTGGAATTCAATTTTTTTGAAAATATCATTAAAAGTTGGTTGAAAGTCTCAAATTGTAAAAACATAATACACAAAGCCAAAATTGACCAAAGATGGAAATTGAACGAACGTAGGCGACTTAACGAATAAATGTGGAGATTAACAACCCCAGTGAGATTTGAGCCTTTCATTTTTGTGAAATTTATAAATCAATCCGAGTTAATTACTAGCTCAAAAGTTCTTTTCAGCGTCTAATAAGTCGTCGAGGATCTCAATCCTTTCACTTTGATCGATTATGAAAAATATGTGTGATATTGCCTTGAAAAACGTGCCAAATAAATCTCTAAACTTAATTCATCTCGAAACGCATATGGTAACGCAATTAGTATTTTGGACAATGAAGTAGGCCCTCATTTTTCACCCAAAAATATTGGCCAGAAAAAGTAGCAAAAAAAATTATCCCTTTTGTAACCCAAATTGAGACGAATAAATTTTTCCCTTTTTATTTGACAGCCCAAAAAATCCCAACTAACCCGGAATTGTGAAAAAGGGATAATCCCAGAAATTAAGTCCGAAAAGTGCAAAAAAAGGGACAAGAAAAAAAATAGCTATGCTCAACAAAAACATCAAGAAAAGAGAAGCGTGAAAAACATAAAAAAATAGAAAAATCAAAAGAACAAATGAGCTAATGCCCGGAAAAGCACCAACGAACATTATACGAAAATTCTCCAATTCTAGATTTCTCGCACCATTCTCATTTTAACCAATACACCTTTAGCCCGAAAAAGTCCTAACCGAGTCCTTTATGCGAAATTGGTTATCGCGTGGAGAGCAAATACATAAAAAAAATAATAAAAGAGATCAAAAATATGAATTAGAGGTAATGTTCCCGCTTTCTTATAACCGTAATCCGATGATGAGATCCGGTTACCATAAAATTTTCGTCTTTCTACTTGTATGCGTGAACTTGGTTCCAATATATGTACTTTTATAAATCACGCATACCAAGAGAAGAGCCCATTCCTAGTGATTCGTTTGTGAGATCACTCCGTGATATTTTAAAATCAAAACGAATTTTGGAATAAGTAACGTAATGGTCAATCGGTGGAAATTTGGGATTAAAATTTTGGCTTCGCACACACGCACTATGATTTGAGACTCTTGAACATGAAATGATGATGACTATTTTCTGGAAAAGTTTGAATTATACAATTTTTGCGTATTTTGAGTTTTTGTCTGAGTCGAATTTTGTGGGTATATTCTCCGCAAACCCTCACGAGACACAACTCATCCTACTAGGGTAACCTAGGGATTTAAAGGCTTGTTGCAAACTCTAAATGTAATCGCTCGCCCGCAAAAGAAGTATTTTATCCCATTTTCGAGTTAGATCATGTTTTGATTCTTTTACATTGCTCGGTACGATCAAAGTTCTAAGTTTGGGGGGTTTGATTAGGCATAAATTCTTCCCATTTATCCCCTTAATTTAGAGGCTTTTGTTGCTCCGCAAAGTGTAATTCGAGTGGATTTATATCATATCATTGCTATTGATAAGTTTTTAATGAGTACATCGAGTTTCGTGTATTTTCCATCTATTTCGCAGGTATTCAATGTTTAGGAAGGACCAGCATCCCAATCCGAGTTCCGTACCAAAAGCTTTGAAGGAAATACAAGGAGGAAAAGTTCCTGAAAAGATGGAACCAAACCTAAGGGAAGGAAAACGAACTGAACCTATACTTGGAAAACTTCTCGTAAAGTAATGTCAGTATGGAACCTAATCGAAGTGTAAGGAAAGCGAACCGATCCTATGCTCAAAGAACTTTCTGTAAAGGCTGTCAAAGATGGAACCAAACTAAACCCCTTAATAGGATCGATTCTGTTTTCGTAAATTTGAAATTATCCACTTATAAAATTAGAATCCTCCATGGTTGAAACTCTTAGAATTCGTAGCTTATAAATTTTAAACTCCTCCTAGACATAGGGATAGGCTTCTAATTCATTAGGGAAGCTTTGTAATCAGTTTAGAGAACAAGAACAATGAGAAACCCTAGTTTGCTTATAGTTTTGCAATTCAAGTAATAACATTCTGATTCTTGTTTTAATTATTGGAATAGTTACTTTTCTAATAGAAATTTCATCACTCTTCAACTTCATTCTATAGTAAAAATGTTTTCTTTCATTTCAAATGCTTTTTCTGCTAGTTTTCATATGTCTGGCTAAGTTTTCGAGGGTTGAGGTGCATGAACCCCACCCGATGTAATTCACGATAGTGGAAATAGAAGTTGGAATCAAAACATTAGATGAATTGTATCATAATTAATACGAATACTACTTTATTTTAGCCTTTGTTTACATACTGTGGGGACTACGATCCCTCATATGTGTAATACTTAGGAGAAATAAAGATCGAATTTTAATTCAACCTTTGCTTACATATTGTGCGGGCTACGATCCCTCA
Source organism: Sambucus nigra (assembly GCA_949130495.1). NCBI lineage: Eukaryota > Viridiplantae > Streptophyta > Magnoliopsida > Dipsacales > Adoxaceae > Sambucus > Sambucus nigra. Next base: position 106,933,431 of record OX422219.1, read on the forward strand.
TATATGTAATACTTAGGAGTATTAAAGAGTCGAATTCATTTAAAGCTTTAATTCTGAATCTAGTATCTTACGAAGTGAATTACTAGGGTGTGGGGGATTGTAACCCGACCTATCTTTCTCCATTCATAGTTTAAAATTTTAGTCAAAGTGCTCTTAATTCTGCATTAGAGTAATTGCATCGCATTCTTTTTCATAATTTCATTAGTTAATCATTTTCAATAGTGCATATAGTTGTTTTTTCGCAAATCAAATCACCTTTTACTTTTTTTTAGAATCAAAGTTAGGTTTCTTTCGTCTGTCCAACGTCGTTACGACTCCGTTCGTCTTATTTCCCTGAGGATCGATACCCGACTTATCGGATTATTACTTGAGCGATAGGATTGCACTTGAGGCTAGAGAGTACGTACTCCTAAGACACATTCTTAGTCGCGTCACTTAATGTTGGTTTGGGTTAAAAATAAAAGCGCTAGAGACTTTAGGGTGTAAAATTAATTACTTTTGGTACTCATTTTATAACCCGTATTTTGTCAACATGTGTTGCTCTCTCATTAGTTTATTTTGTGTTTCTTTAATCTCATAGAACTGTGTTTCCTTGAGAACCCTTGGATCAATATTATCGACGATCTGCATGTGTTTAGACTAAATCCATGTGAACCTCTCTTGACCAATCATTGCTGGATATTTCCACCGCATTATTTTAACCATTAGATCTTTAGTCAACTGGTCAAGATCAATCTCAACCATTGGATTACCTCTGAGTTTCTGGATCCTTCCTCACTCACTATATAAGCGATCTAAGCCTCAGCCATTTGAGACTTTTTCCCATCGTCTAAACCAGAGAGAAAATAAGAGTTAGAGAGAGAGAGAGGGAGAGAGAAAGCGTTAAAAAGAGAGAGAAAGAGTTAGAGAGATAAATGAAACCCTAAACCTAACTCAACCCAAATCTCACCAGAAAACTCTTTTCTGAGATTAAATAAGTTTGAGATTTGAGAAGTTTATCCTCTATAGCTCTTTATCCCTTTCCCAACTTAATCACATTGATTAAATATCTGTTTCTTTTCATAGAATCTTGAGATTACGCCTCTGTGATACAGTTCACTTAGATAGTTCTTTATCTAGATTTCTTATTTCGAGAAATCTTATTTTTGTTGGATATTTTTAAACTGATATGTTGATTTCAAACCCTATACCAACAAAATTCTTTCTAATTTCAGTTTACTCAAATATTCAGACTTAGATCTAGTTGAGATCTTGATTGGGGATTTTACTTTCAAATATTTAACGTTCTGTGAAATAAGTATATATTTTCAAATAAGGAAAGTGCATAGGATCTTGGCTAGTTTTTATAGCAAGATTCCGTCTTGATCTGCGGATATTTTAAAGATCCAAAGTCTGATTATTTTGACTAAATTAATTTTAGAAATCTTGAATATTAAGTGATATGTTTGTAATTTGTTACTCATAATGTTTGTAATTAAGTGTGTGTGAGTTGCATGCATGTGATTTAGAGCACATCACCACATACACCTTCACACTACTACACTGAAAAGTGTTAGTATTGAGATATTTGACTTTAGAGTCGACGTAAAGCTAAAAGGAGTGGAGTTACGAAGATGGGAGAAGTCAAAAAACGCTAGAGGAGTTGGTACAATTTTTTAACTTAGTTTAAGTTTGATTGTGTGTCTTGGTTATTATATAGCTTGTAACGTGTTACTCTTATTTAGTAGATTTTTTATTTTGTGACCCAGAGGTCACCATGGATGTTTCCCCAATTGGGTGGGGTTTTACCACGTTGAAATTTCTTGTGTATACTTCCTCTTCCTCTCATCCCTTTCTTAAGGCTGTGTTGATTTAATTTTCTTAAAGTTTGGTTTTTAAAAAGTGGTATACCTATAATTGAAATAACTCAGTCATACTGTTTTACACGTCTTGTGTTTAAAATTTATTTTAAGAAAAGAGTTTCTTCAACAAACTGTTCGGAACCATTTAGATAGTTTAATCTTGAATTAAACGACTTAAGTGATATTTTTTCATCTACCGTGCAATTTTCAACTGTTTTTGTTATTTTTTTTAACATAAAATAATATTGTTTAAAGAAAATGATAAAGAAAATTAGCGTGGGTTCATAACCAAGATCATTCGTTGGGTAGAAGATGTATATACACGGTGTTTTCCCTCTTTATCTAGACCATATATTTTGTCTGGGTTATTTTTTAATGTTATTAGGTTGAGACCCAATACATGCTTACACTTAGTGGCGGGAGTATGGTTAAAGCTAAAGTCACCTTCTTAAAAGATGGTCTTATGGATAATTGAAAAACACATTGAAATGTGTTATTTATTCCCTCCTACACCATTATGTGTGGGAGTGTCAACTCATATTGCAATAAAAGACCCATGCCCAAGATTTGTTTTTTTCTAATTCAAATGTCTATGGGTGTTATTGTTAAGCAACGCATATGACTGTACATGAACAAACCATAAATAAGAGAGGAGAGAGAGAAATAGAGTACATGAACACACCATTATGTGTGTTTGTAATTCATTACTGTAGCAATGAGATATAAATATGGATGAGTTTATTTTTACTTAAACATGTGTGTTTGTTTAATTATAGGTACTGCATCTGATGGAGTACTAAAAGAGTTTGCCCTATTCACTTTGGCACATTCAGTGTGTTTAGCATGTGTTTTCTGATAGATTGGAATGAGGAATTCTACACATTCTAATTTTTTTAATGTCTATTTAAACATTTTAGGATACTCATAAAAAAATTCAACTCACAATTATATTTTTTGCTATTTAAAAAAAGTTAATATTTTAAAAATATGAAAAAAATCGTGTTGATTTATTTTGTGTATATTTTAAACATTTTAGGGTATTTATAAGAAAAATCAACTCAAAATAATTTTTTTACTAATTAAAAAAAAAATTATCAATATTTGATAATTTTGTAACTTTAATAAAAAGTGTCAAAACATTGACCAATTTTTTAAAAATAGTTATGAATACCTTGAAAAATGCTAAATTTAATACTTTTAATTCTGACCAATTTTTTAAAAATAGTTATGAATACCTTGAAAAATGCTAAATTTAATACTTTTAATTCGGGTAACTTTTTTACACATTTGTTTCATATATTTTTTCTCAATGCAGAAATCAACTTCTTTTCCATTGCATTACACCTCTCTTTCGACTTCGGTATGTTATATATATATATATATATATATATATATATATATATAAAGACTGTATAACTATAATGTTTGGCAAACATATACGTTACATATTTAGGGACAAGTTATCTTCTTGCATTGTAGCAATTTTTTTTTTAAATGTGTCGATTTATTCTATGTTTTATTCTGTATTTATTTCACACATTTTAGGGCACATGTAAAAAAAATCAACTCACAATTCTTTTATCATTGAAAAATTTGAACACATTTCAATTTTTGTAATTGTCATAAAAGCTATCAAACATTGACCCGTTTTGTTAAATAGCAAAACAATCAGTTTGAGTTGCTTTTTATGGCTAACCTAAAAAATGTTAAAAAATAATACTTTGGATTCACTAAAATTTTATCTATGTTTCTTTTATATCTTTTCTGTTCTTCACGTAGGAGTCATCTTCTTTTCCATTGCATTGTACCTTCCATATTTCATATAATCACTCTCGACATCGGTATGTTACTCTCCCCACGAATATATATATATATATATATATATAAAGATTGTATCATTTATAATGTTTTGCTAACAAGATAAATATGTTTTATATACATATATAGGTTATCTTCTTGAATCGTTCTATATTTAAAAAAAATTGTGTTGATTAATTTGTAATAGCCCATATTTTTATGGCTTTTAATTACGAGATTAATTAAATAAAATTGCTTTTAATTATGGGATTAATTAAATTAATTTGGGATAATTAATTGGAAATTAATTCGGATTTAAATAACTAGCGAGATGAGAGTTAGTATTTGATTATGATGATAATGTTGAATAGTAATGAGTGATTATGGTAATATGTGATTATTGAATTTATTAAAATTCTCGTGAGTTAAAAATACGGCAGTTTCGGTAATTAAGTTGGGACGCGCGTGTTAGTCGTGTCAGGACCCAATTTAATGGATTTAAAAGTAATTTATTTTTATGTTATCCGTATGATCATTTTGAGTGCACCAACATGTCCGGAAGGATCGAAATAGTCAGAAAACATTAGCCGGGGGTTTAGTTTGGATCCCGGAACAATTTTAGGCCTAACCGGCAACCCGGGAGGGTATTTTAGTCATTTTAAATTTTAATGAATAGTGACCTACGAAAATTAGGCTTTGTTTATCAGCCAACCTTAGGGACATTATCTGTCAAAACCAAATAGTGGGCAACGTGAGAAGAGAGGAGAAGTTCCGAGGGTTTCCACTGAAAATAACCACCACACCACCACTATCGCCGGAATGGTGATCGGAAAAAGAAAGAGAGCCAACCTTTATCGTCTTCAAAGGATCAGAATCTTCATTCCCAGGCAAGTGATTTAACTTATTATAATTCAGCAAATATATTATCTATGTAGTTTAGAATTGGAGACTAGACTTGGAAAATTTAGAATTTATAAATTGGGAGAATTAAACATTGAATATGGGTAGGTTTTGCATGTAGATGAACTTATGGTATGTAGAGACAACGAAATTATAATCCATGTGTACAAATTCACGAATTAATGTTGAGAAATTCGATGTTCTTGAAGAAATTTTGAAGAACTAGGTTTGGAGGAATATTTATGACTTTTAATTCAAGAATCTATTAATTCGTGATGGTTTAATGATTCTAAAACGTTAGAGATTGTGGAAACATGTTGGTTTAATGAGTAGTATACTTGGTTGGGAGTTTGGGACGTTGCAATGGAAGATTTGGGGTGTAAATTTGGAGAACCCGTAACTGTGTAAAGAATTTCTGGGCAAAGACCTGCTTGATCGATCGATCGATCGACTCAAGAATGTCGATCGATCGAATGTTTCGATTGATCGACCCTTTGCCTTCGATCGATCGACCCCTCCTGATTTTTAAAGTTCTTCCCTTTAAAGTTTAATATAAATTCCAAACTTATAATGATTTTTAGGGTGATTAATATAGTATTGTGGGACTTAGTTAAGGTCAGTAGGGTCTTAGTTGATGCCCGAAAAAATAGTTTACCTTATGGAATTGAATATTATCACTTACGAGGGTCTACCGAGTGAAGTACGGTTAGAAATCGTTCGAATTGAGACTATAATGGGAATGAATGATGAGGTAAGGATAGACACAGTAACAGAGGGACTTTAAGTTACTGAGATTACATTAAAAACTAATAGGAGACCTAGTCACCTTTTAGGATAGGTCTAGGTACTCAAATTGATACGACGAGAGACTTATCGAGCTAAAAATATATTATGTAGAATTTTCGGGATAAACTTACTACGTATGAGATTTATAAGTTGGAATGTGTGAATAACTATATTGATATACGATTACTTAGGTTGTTTGAATGCCTAGTGTATGGATTTCTTATGCGTATGACATACCTACCATACTTAATATCACGGCAGGTTGACTTTCAAAAAATGACCATCTGATCTTTGTGTGCCTACGGGGGGGATTTAGATTGGTACCTTAAAGACATAGGACTGTGAATGACTTATTTGTGAGTTGATAAGTCAGTTGACCATGGGAGCGTAGGTATGTACGTGACCCAATTGGTATGTGAACTATGTTCGCCTCCAATATGTGTGATTTTGTTTATTGAAACAGTTCCTGAGTGATTCGGAACGCGTAGTACTTATGTACGTGATGTACTGGGATTCGATAGCAGAGTATGCGTGCACCGCAACTTAGCCTTTGGGTGCCATATATGTATATATATATGTATTGAGAGTGATTTATATATATACTTGTAACTGGTTCACTATTGCTTAGTGGATATGAATAACTAAGATATTTGAATGGACTACGAAAATGAGAATTTAGATAACACTTGTGATGAGAAATTTAATGAATGCGAATGTGAGATATAAATATAACTTGTTTGTGTAATACGAGTAGACACCTTATATTAGGATGTGAAATCAGGGGTTAGTACGGACTAGTTAGATAGTGGCATAATTAGGATGGTTTAAAGGTATACGTTAAGCGTGCACGTTAGTTGAGAGGTGAGAAACTCATGTGAGAGTACGCGACTAACATGTGTATAATATTTACTGTTTAATGCAATTAAGCACTTGCTATATTTTTAAATTGTTTTCACCTCGGGCTCTGACCCGTTTGCTTCCAAATCTATTTTTGTAAAAACCTTTTAGGTGCCCAGCCACTGGGATGCCAAGCATATGAGTCCCATTATATTGACGTGCTGTAGCTGCTGTGGAAGTTACAGGATCTCGGTATTAGACGCCTTCACATTTTGCACTTAATTCTATTCAGGGTTACTCATCTATCACGGCATGTCGCCCATTTCCATTTAGAGATAGTAATCTCAGACTTTCAGTTTCTTTTCAAATCTGGATTTATTTATATATTCAGACTATTGTATTGGGATTTATTCAGTATTTGGTTTATTCAGGGGAGTGTTACTCGAGACTCATTTTATTTATTCCTTTATTATTCTGTTGTGGCTATGATGTGGATGTTGTATAGTTATCTTAATTTAATTGGTTGCATGTTAATCTAATTTATTTAAATTTGGCAACTCACTTTTTAAATATTAGGTGGCTAGTAATTGTTTAAAATATTTTCAGCAGTGATGCTAGATCTGAACCAACTTGATATTCTGTATTAATGAGATAAAGGAGTAGCTACCCGGTATTTAATTATTCGGGATGTCACATAATTTTGTTTTTATTTTCTCCCACATGTACTGTTTTAATTTACGTTTTACGAGATTTTGTTCTTTTGCTTTCACTTGCTATGTCCCATGCCGTTAATTTTTATTCACATACTAAATTGCGTCAATAACATATGTAACGTACCATTGTTATTTATATTTAAATAAAATTCATATGAAGAAATAATTTACGTACAACGACATTAAAAAATATAGAACATTAACTAACAATAAAAATACTTATAAACAAAAACTAATAAGAATAATACTTACATATATAAAGTTTGAACCGTACGATATATAAACAATGAGATCGAAATACTTAATACATGCCCGTGCACATAATACCCTTTTTTATTAATTACTTACAATGCCTCGTGCAAATTAATTTATAATAAAATAATAAAGTGCTTCAATGGCATAAATAAAATACCACACTGATTTATAGTAAAACAAAAATAACAATGAAATAAATAAAGAATATAAATATTAAATGGTAATATTGATCAATTAGTTACAACGCCTCGTGCCATTAAATATTAATTAAATAATAAATTGCGTCAATGACCTAAATAAAAATACCATATTCTAATTTTTTTACTTTCAAAAATCATTTTTTTTCGCTTGAAATCTTTTTTTTATTCCTTGAAATAATTTTATATTTACATGCTCATGGTTATGGCTACGATATTTTTTAAAATACTGATAATAATTATATTTTAATTAATATATTTGAATAAAATATTTCACAACACGTTACACATGCCCGTGCATCGCATGGGTCACCACTAGTGTGTGTGTGTGTATATATATATATATATATATATATACACACACATATATTGATGGAGAACAACCCTCCAACGGGGGCTAATACATAGGATGGATTAATTATGAAAGTTGGGCATACCCAACTTATCCATAAAAACTAAACCCTTCACTATTTTAGGAAATACATTAATATTTGAGGAACATATATCAATATTACAAGAACCAAATTTAGCAATGGTAGAGGCAGGCTTGTTTCCTATAGGGTGAATGTAGGAGAATTGAATAAAATGAGAAGAAATCCAATCTTGCAAGGCACAAATCTTAGGGGTGAGACCATGATAAAAATGATTTGGATTGAATGGAGATCCATAGGATATAATAACTTGATTCCACACTCAGGTTTTGGAAGTAAGAAGCACATTTATTCAGGGTGAACCATAAATCATATATAGGGAGAAAGTTAAGTTGTAGAAGAGTATGGTCTGCATAAGCATATATGAAATTAACTTCATTATCTCTAACAATACCACCAACACCTTGAATATGATTCTAAGAGTACCAAGCAATATTTAGTTGAATGAGGATTGCATAGGAGGGATCCATCTAACTGATTTAGAAATTAAAGAAGATTTGAGAAAAGGTTTGGGATATGAAGCAATCAAGGAGTCTATGTGATTAATCACATAGTTGACCTTAGGAGATATACCTTCAAAACTGCCTTTATTTCTAGCAACATAAGCAGCAGCATATAAAACTAGGAACTGATAATCTCAAATGAGGATCAAAATTACTTAACCACCAACATATCAAAACTGTCTGAATAGAAGAATTGGGCATAGAAATGCCAAATTTTATGTTATAGTGTCACTAAACTTGGGATGGAACTTCTCCAGTTGAAAAAACATGGTCAAAATCTTCTTCTTTAGTTTCAATGCAATAATTACATTTAGAGGGGCTTGATACCCAATCTCTTGATAGAAGAATCAATAAGAACAATGCCTTTAAGAATTTTCCACAAAAGAACAAACATTTTAAGAGGAATATAAGGGTGCCAAATGAAGGCTTGAGGCCAAAAGGTTGGTTTATGAGTTCTGATAAGATTCCAGCAAAACAAATGGAGAAAATACCAAATTTTTCCAGCCTTCCAAAGAGGAATATCCTCAAAATTAGCAAGGATAGGGGAAGATATAATTAAAAGAGAAGTATAATGATCAAAAAGAGAAAATATCTTAGAGGGATCCCAAAGACCATAAGAGTTAAAAATAGCATTGACCTGCATACTGCTAGACACCCCTAAATAAGCAAGAATACCTGAGTGAAGCCAATTATCCCAAGCAAAATTGCAGTTACCTTTTCCAAATTAAATTACTTTCAATAATTGTATTTATAATCATTCTTCTCCAAGTGTTTGAGCCTGAAGTATAGGTAATAAATGCTCAATGCTTCTTTTTGCAATACTTGTTATACATGAAAGAGGACCATAAAGATTTTTTAGTTATGAAATTCTAGTAAAGCTTCATACCAAAATAATTATTAAAATTCCAAATAGATATTATACTAAGACCACCCTCACTCGTTGGAATGAAAATATCAGACCATTTCTTCCCATGGTATTTCAGCTTGTCCTCATAGTTACCCCAAAAGAAGTTTGAAATTAATTTGTCAATACATGCGACTTTTTTAGGAGGATCAAGAGCAACTACAGTGTATAAAGGGATAAAGTTTCCTCCCACCGAGGGAAATTTTCCTTGGCAACTTGCAATTTTATTCCTGATATTAAAGATTAATGGATCAAATAGAGAATTGTGCTTCCTTTTAGAAAAAAATAAGCAACCCAAGTAAATAGGTTGAGCAATGCTAAAAGATATGCCCATGCAGTTGGAGATAATATTCTTCGTAGAAGAGGAAATGGATTTAGATCCATATATAGAGCTTTTTGACTTGTTAACTAGCTGACCAATGCAGGCTTCATAATTGTTAAGGATTATTCTAAAATTATTGATTGATTTTAAATCTCCGGAAGAGAACATCCGCAAATTTTCAGCATAAGCTAGGTGAGAAATAATTGGGCAAGATATATGAGTCTTGTATGGAGTAAATGAAGGATCTTGAGCATAAATGTCCAAGCTTCTAGAAAATAATGAATATACATGGGGATAGAGGATCCCCTTATCTAAGACCTTTAGTAGCAAGGAAATAATCATAAATATTGCCATTGAAAATGATAGAAATCCACACATTTGAAATTAATCTCCAATTAAGTAAATGAGGATTTCATTGAAGCCAAATTTTCTTAATATAGATATAAGGATATAATAATTAACCTTATATTATGCTTTAGACATATCAAGTTTGATAGCATTATTGGCTCCTCTAATTTTGAAATTAATTTGAGAGAATAATACATGATCAAGGAGGATATTATCAGTGATACCTCTGCCTTTGACAAAGGCACTTTGAGCAAGGGTATGACAAAAGGCAGAGCCTTAGCAAGTCTATCAGCAATGATCTTTGAGAGGATTTTATTAGCAAACGTGCACAAATTGATAGGCCTAAGGTCAAAGATGTTCTGAATATAATATTTTTTTGGGATAAGGACCAAGGCAATTGAAGAAATAGCCCTTAGACTAACATACCCTAAAAAGCATCATAAAAGCATGTAATAAAAGAAAAATAATAAAGAAATCAATAGATAAAGCAATAAAACTAATTAACAAAACATTAAAAGTAGTTAACAATGCTTGAATAAATAAAATAGATAATGAATAGTAACTTACACAATAAACCCTAGGAGAGAAAATGGAGAGAAAAACTCCTAAACAAAACTCATTTAACCTAATATTATAATAAACACTGAACATCTTACAAATAAAACCCAAAAATCAAAAGAAAGGCAAAACAAAAGCTTAATAAATCCCAAATTTGGGACCATTGATCAATCTACGAATTGGTTGATCGATCAATGGTTGGAAAATCAGCATACGATCTTGGATTTAAGGCAATATCTATAGGGGTCAATCGATTGATGATTTTGGTCGATCGATCAATACATTATTTTTCAGCCCACTTTTTGCTTCAAAAAGGAAAATTGCGCTTGACGAAAATGGCCATAATTTCATCGACCATCCTCAGAATGACGCGCGGTTAGCAGCCAAGCGAAGATAATTAGAAGATGTACAAACCATGGAAAGACAAAGTCCAAATTCATAAGTATAAAATTATGAAAATGCCCTTGAAGTTACATCTTGTGTCGTAACTTTCCTGAAATGCAACGAATTGCTCAGCTAAGCATTCCAATGCCTACAAAATCTAAAATAAACGTTACAAAGCATATATATATATATCGAAAACAAAGTTTAACCAATAAGTGAGCATAAATGTTGGATTTAACGAAGACAGTTGTGCTATAATGCGCAAGAATAAAGGGCACTAATGTACAATATTCATGACTAATCACACCCCTTAACTTACACATTACTAGTCCCTAAAGATGAAACAAAATGAGAACCACCTAGAAGAGAGAAAAATAAATAAAGAATAGAATACCATTTTAGCGGGCACATGGTTATATTTAGCGAATGCAAGTTGTTAAACCCTTAGGTTACTCTAGTGGATGTGTGTTGTCTTGTGAGGGTTTTGAGGGATGAAACCCACAAATATGAAGTTTCCTCAAAATTATGACCAAATAGCCAATAAGAGAAACTCAACGGCAACTAAAAGGGATTTCAATAAATTATTAGCATAGTGAATGAATTCACCCAAAAGTCATAAATTATTAGTATTGTTATAATAGCTTCATCAAAATTGAAACCTTAAATACGAGAGGAAGAGCGTGCACATATGAAAATTATGATTTGGCAAAACTTTTAAAACTCAAATAAACATTAAAGCGTGCATGACATCAAATCCTCTCCGGTTTCACTCAATAAATGAATACATTTAGAAATGGGGTGTAACGCACACGGTATATGTAAGCATAATGAATAAATATAAATGAAAGCTAGGTCGCGCACATGTCATAAATGAACAATGCTATTTATAAAACAAAGAAAAAAGTAATCTCAATGAAAGGAAAATTATCATTAAGGGAGGTGAATTGTACTTTAACAGATTATATAAATTATTATGACTTTTGAATCACACTCACCTTAGGATCACATAAAACATTAAAAGGGTTGTAACGTACATTTGGGGTTAAGGTTATGAAATGAAAGGGGATATTTATGGATTCAAAGTGTTCAAGGGAGCATACTCTAGATAATTAGAAAGTGTGGTCAATTTCAAAATTGATAAACAAGCAAAGAAAATAACCAATGAAAGTGGAAAAGATTATTGCTCACTATTTATAACATGGAGTACTTTCTCTTTTCTTTACTTTTTTTTCTTTTGTTTTGTTTTCTTTTTATTATCTTCCTTTTATCTTCTTTTTCTTTCTTTTTTTCCTTTTACACCTTCACATGGAACAAAAACATCATTAAATTCCCAATTATCATTCCCAAAAAAAGGTATGGAAGGTATATATATGGTTTAAAAACTCCAATGTGGAGTTAGTTATGGGATTTGGTTTATGAAACGAAAGGCTATATTTAGGCTCAAAGGGGGCTGATTAGGGAAATATATAAGGTGAGGTCAAGGTTAATATGAGTGTAATAACAAAGAGGGCCTATGATCATTTCCTAAGACTTACGCAATTCTCGAGTAAAAATAACATTGAAAATCATGCACAAGTAACACAATTCAAAATGAACTCAATTAATGAACAATTAAATAAAGAAATAGTGACATTACCGAGGACTTTAATGTCTTCAAGAAGGAAAGAGTAATGTAGAAATACTCACAAATGAAGAAAATTGCAATGCTCATTTGGTGTAAGTATATACAAATACAACAAAAGATCACCGAGTTATAAGAGCCTCAAATCAAATCATTAAACAAGAAACGAGCATGTGATCATGGGTTCAAAGTCTAATTCATGAAGTTTTTAATTATATGAGGAATAAAGTATAATAACTTATAAAATTTATAACATGCATCATTGAATTATCTATTAGTTCAGGCATTGATTTGATTAATCGTCGAAAACAATGGCAAATGTCCCAACAAAGGGGAAAAAGAAAGAAAATATTTTTGAAAATTTCAATTTTTTACAACAAAAGCATGCTTGGGAATAACATATAATCAAATCAAAGAAACTCAAAAGGTAACAGGAAATATACCCTACACCCCTAACTAAACCTTACATTGTTCTCAATGTGAATAAAGAACACAAGTTAAAAAGAGGAAATAAAAGATATTACCCAAAATGGAGAGATCTCCGGATAACACAAGTCCATTAATTATACAAAACATGTTAGAGCCAAGCATAAAATAATAAAAACTTTAACTAATTACAGTAGACAATAATTGAAAAGAAAAATTAAATTACTATTTATAACTAATAATTTAAACTTCTAACTAACTATACACTAGAAGTTAAAATTTTTTAAGGGTCCTCCCAAAAAAGAATTTGGCTTTGAGGTATTAATGGTGTACCCTAATTTTATTTCATGCCTTCCGAAAAATATGAATTTTGTTTACACAACTAAAGGCATGTAAAAGGTTAGGGAAAAGAACCATCACCAATTAAAACCTTTTGGCAGATGATAGAGGGTTTGGATTCAATGGGGAACAAGTACACATGGGATCCAACAAAAACTGAATTTCCTTCCAAAGTTCTTTCAAATGGAATGGGAGGTAGGGTACATGTAGTAATAATGGCATTCATGGAAAGGAATACAAGCAAGTAATCCTCATTAATGAACGGATTTAACGTTTTAAAGTTTTGAACCAATTCATGGGATTGATGTAATGGGTGGATAATGGTGAATGAAAATGGAGAGGAAATAAATTCAATCTCGAGAGATTCATCATCTCTCTAAGATTGAATTTCGGAGGAGAAAAATTCGCTTTCAATTAATTGATCTCAAAAAAATATTTGAGGTGAAGAACTAGTATCAACCTTCTTTTTTATTTTATAAAGAAGAAATCATATCATTGAAAAGTGATTAGTTTCCATATCCTCACAATTTTCGTTCTCTATTATTCCTTGGGTGAAAAGAAGATTGGTTTGATCCAAAGTAGGAATCCTTTTCTTATAAACATCGAATTCCTCATTTGGTTAAAAAATTTCCTCAACATCTAAAGTCTTGAAAGAAAAATCATCATTGTATTTTAATAATGCATCAAATCTTATTTCCAATAATGATTTTCTTCCCGATAACGATTTTCAACCACTTCATTCTCAAGCATTTGAATGCCCTCACGCAATGTCATAGTTGGAGGCTCGAATTCTTTAAAATAAAAAGTTTACGAACTATTCCCGGAACTACTTTCAAAATTATTACTATAAGAATTTTAAAAGTTATTGCAATAATAATTCGAAGAACTATTATCTTTATAAGTTTCACATTCCTTATTATAAGAATTTTGTGGTCCTATGTCGAGAAAAATCATTCTCATCATTCCCTAAATTCTTTGTTTGACTTTGGTAATACTCATCCAAAGTCATTTTAGATATATCAAGATTTCGACTTTGTAAGTAATCATCAAAAGTGTTAGGTTTGGGGAGACTTGCGAATTATCTTTGCGATACAACTGCGAACCATCACAATCACTAAAAAGATTAAAGTAAGACATAGTTACTCAATATGGCTCAAGATTGCTAATTTCAAAAAGTGATGTGAGACCGAGAATTCAAGCGTATCTTGGCACTCAAATGTATATGCTACAATATAAATTAAAATAAAAAATACAAATACAAAGAAAAAATATAACGAAATACTAAATTAATCTCAATCTAAAACAAAACATTCCCCGATAACGATGCCATTTTGACGAGGCAAAAGTTGAGTGATCGTGTAAGGACACTATCGTTGTTTAGTTTCCCACCACAATACAAAAAATCTAAACTTACACTTGTTTTATAACTATAGCGGCGAGTTCGGGTATCGAATCCACAAAGAACACTGTTTAGAATTCAATTAATTTATTATTTCTCAAATAAAACTGTAAAAAGCGATGAATTAAATAAAACATTATAAAATACTTTTAATCTAGAAAAGTATTGAAACTCGATTAATCAACAAGAATGAAAACTATAGGTGGAGAATTATCTCCCTCAAAAGGATTAATTAGCATAAATGATTACGGGGAGAGAAAAAAACTTTCAAAGATTGAAAACCTTTTTAGAAATCATATAAACCTAGGCTTGTAACCCCCAAAATCATTACAAAAGCTCAATTGGGTTTTGGTATCAACAATACGTTGGGAATTATCATATAAAGTTAGTGAATATGGAGCACACATGATATACCCCATTAAGGTTCCTATATCACAGTTCAACACATAAAAAATCCACTGAAAATAATCCTAGGCCATCATATCATAGCAAAGAAACTAATTAACCCACTTGAGTTCAATAATCTCAACCTAAATTACTTAGCTAGAAAGCATCATAATAGAATGGAGTGAAAGAAAGAAAGAAAGTAAAAAAAGCAATAGATAAAGCAATAAAACTAATTAACAAAGCATTAAACATAGGTAACAAAGCTTGAATGAAATAGATGATCAATATTAACTTAAACAAAAACCCTAGGAGTGAGAATGGTGAGAAAATATCCTAATAAAACTCATTTAAAACTATAATAAAAACTAAATATCTTAAAAATAAAACCTAACTTACTACTTATACTAAGTTGAAAAAATCAAAACAAAAGAAAAATAAAATCTCAAAATTTTTGAAATTTAGGACCATCTATCGATCTATGAATTAGTCGATCAATCGATGGTTGGAAAATTGGCATATCGTCTTTGATTTAAGGCAATATCTATAGGGGTCGATCGGTTTATGATTTTGGTCGATCGATAGATACTCTATTTTTCAACCCACTTTTTGCTTCAAAAAGGACAGTTGTACCTCACGAAAACAGTCATAACTTCATCGCTTGGACTCGTAATCGCACGCATTCGGTGGACACATGAAGCTAATTTGAAGATCTATACAACCATGGAAAGAAAAAGTCCAAATTCGAAAGTATGAAAATAACAAAAATTTCCTTGAAGTTTCATCTTGCGAGGTAACTTTTTCGAAACGCAACCAATTGCTCCACTAACCATTTCAACACTTACAAAAACTCGAATAAACCTTGAAACACACACACACACATATACACACACACACACACACACACACATATATATATATATATATATATATATATATATATATCAAAAACAAAGGTTACCAATAAATGATCATAAGTATAGGATTTAAAGGACACAATTGTGCTAGATATCGCAAGAATAAAGAGCACAAATGTACAATATTCATGACTAATCACTAAGAGAGGACAATCTTATTATGTTCCGAAGAAGAAGAAGAAGAAGGTAAAGTTTCTTATACAATTTTTAAT
The DNA here is from genome assembly GCA_949130495.1 of Sambucus nigra. Classification (NCBI taxonomy): domain Eukaryota; kingdom Viridiplantae; phylum Streptophyta; class Magnoliopsida; order Dipsacales; family Adoxaceae; genus Sambucus; species Sambucus nigra. The sequence continues at coordinate 106,949,505 of OX422219.1, forward strand.
AGTTAAAACGATGGTTAAGCATTAGGGATTAGGGAATCAAACGAAAGGCAAGTGTTACACACGCAATAGGTATGGACATTAGAAAAGTAGTGACAAGTCTACTTAGCAATGCAGAGGAATATAAATGGTAATTTATCCTTAGTCATTGAGACATATTTTGTAGGGATGGCAATTTAACCCGCCCCGTAGGAGCCCCGCCCCGCCCCGATCATAATGGGGGGGGGGGTTAAAACCCGATTAATGAATTAGGAGCGGGTATGAGATTTATAAAAAATCCGTTTATTAAATGGGGCGGGTTAGGAGTCAAGTTAAATACCCCCCCCCCCCCCCCCCCCCCGCGCTCGCGTTTAACTTATGCCTACATAATTACACTTTATATGTATGTTAATTACGATTAAACTATATATATATATATATATATATATATATATAGGATTGTCTCACATATTGAAATACGAACCATTATAGACCTTTAAGACTAAAATGTAATGATGTTACTTTTAATATTTTTAAAATTAACCCAACCCGTAGGAGCCCCGACCTGCCCTGTCTATTAAATGGGGCGGGTTAGGATTTAATTTAAATAAAAATCACCCCACCCCGCCCCGTTTATTAAATGGGGAGGGTTAGGGTTTTAAAAAACCCGCCCCAAACCCGCTGATTAGGCATAAATTCTTCTCATTTATCCCCTTAATTTAATGGCTTTTATCGCTCCACAAAGTGTAATTTGAGTGAATTTATCTCATATCATTGCTATCGACATTTTCTAATTAGTACGCCGAGTTTCGTGTATCTCCTATTTATTTTGCAGGTATTCAGTGCACACTAGGAAGGAGAAAAACCGAAAGGAAGAACGAAGATAAATGCAGGAAATCAAAAGGGCAAAAAAGTAATCTGAATCAGGAATCCGGACAAAAAAATCAAAATGAAAGTCCAAGACCTCGCACCTACAAGTTCTTAGGAAGAATCGTCAGCCTAATCCGAGTTCCGGATCAAAAGTTACAAGTCTTCAAACTTACAAGGAGGAAAAGTTTCCTGAAGAGATTGAATCGAACCACAGGTCTGGAAAAATGAACAGATCCTATCCTGGGAAAACTTCTTGTGAAACACAAAATGATGGAACCAAACCGAAGAGGAAATAAACGAACTAAATCGGTTCAGACAAAAATCTTTATGAAAGGCAAATCGAACCGAATCACCTTAACAGGATCGGTTCGGGTATCGAAAATTTGGATTTATCCACTTATAAAATAAGAGTCTTGTATGGTTGAAACTCTTAAAAATTCGTAGAGTATAAATTTAAAATACCTCCCAGACATTAGGAGGCTTCTAATCCATTTAGAGAAGCTTTGTAATTAGCTTAGAGGAGAAAACAACAAGAACCCTAGTTTTTTTATCTTTGATTCCAGTTCTGCAATTCAAGTAATTTTATTCTTATTCTTGCTTTCATTATTGCAGTAGTTAATTCTTTAGTTAGTAATTTCATTCTTCTTCACCTTAAATTGTTAGTAAAAATGTTTTCTTTTATTCAAAACATGTTTTCTTCTAGTTTTAATATGCCCGGCTAAGTTTTCAAGGGTCGGGGTGCATGAACCCCACCCGATGTAATTCATGATAGTGGAAATAGAAGTTGGAATTAAAATCTTAGGTGAATTGTGTCGTGTAACAGGTACGACCATTGTGGACTTTTGATCTCGTTTGCCCTAGGTAACCGGGATACTTAAGAAAAAGACGCGAGTATTGGTTAATATAATACTGTTTTAATTCATCCTTTGCTTACATACTGTGCGGGCTACGATCCCTCATATATGTAATACTTAGGAACATTAAAGATCGAGTTTTAATTCATCCTTTGCTTACATACTGTGCGGGACACAATCCCTCATATAAGTAATACTTATGAGCATTAAAAATCGGGTTCATTTAAAGCTTTAATTCTGAATCTAGTATCCTACGAAGTGAATCACTAGGGTGTGGCGGATTGTAACCCGACCTATCGTTCTCATTTCATAGTTAAAGTTTTAGTCAAATCGTCATTAGTCCTTTAGTTAATTAGAGTAATTGCATTTCATTTATTCATAATTTCATTAGTACTCATTTTTATATTTTCATCTAGTTGTAGTGTTTCACAATCCAAATCACATTTTCCTTTTTTTTAGAGTCAAAGTTAGGTTACCTTCATCTTTCCAACGTCGTTACAAAATTATTCGTACTATTTCCCTGAGGATCGATGCCCGACTTATCGGATTATTACTTGAGCGAAAGACTTGCACTGGAGCCTAAATAGCAACCACACTAGACACATTTGTGCTCGCGTCAAGTTTTTGGTGCCGTTGTCGGGGATTCTAGGTAGACTTAGGTTGGATAGAGTCCATCTAAACCTTTGACCAAAAATCCAAAAACATAAAAAAAATTGAATATAAAAAATTCACCATCTCTTAAAAGCCATTAATGCAAATCCTGAACATGCTCAGACTCCTCACAATACTCCAACCAGAATCCACGAAAATCCAATCATTGAGTACAACTCTGAAAGCCCCCACACTCCATACGTTCCACAATTCTGGTACCATTTCTTACTCCTGAGCACTCTATCAGTAGTTACACCTTGAGTCAACCTTCGAGTCACACATCTAGGACAGCGAGTGAGTACGCATAATCATTTGAAGAGAGCGTGAGTGCGATGTCTGATGCAACGAGTTTCGATACTGGAGAGGGAGATCTCCCCTTCGTCCCATGAAAGACTTACTCTTTACTGAGCGGACTGTCACCCTTGGTTGCATTTTACTTTCGTATAATGCGGGTCAGTTCCACTTTCGCAATGGGATGATACAGATCCTCCCTACGTTTCATGGCATGGATTCGGAAAAACCATACTTGCATATTCGTGAGTTCGAAGAGGCATGTGACAGATTTAGTGATCAAGATTGCACGCAAGATGTCGTTCGCCTAAATCTTTTTCCTTTTTCCTTAAAGGATAAAGCCAAGACCTGGCTATGGTCTCTACCCCCGAACTCCGTCACTTCCTAGAGAGATATGCAATCTAAGTTTGTCTTAAAATTCTATCCACAACACAAGACCAACTCTGCCAAAACTCAAATCCAAGCTTTCCGACAACACGATAATGAGTCTTTTAACAAATGTTGGGAATGTTTCCAAGAGTTAGTAAGCGCATGCCCCCATCATGGTTTTGACAAGTGATATCTTTCTTCCATAACAGGTTGACAATAGCTTCCAAACAACTTGTGCAAACAATGTGTGAAAGACCCTTTTGGGATTTAAACTCTTGCGATGCCGAGGCCCATCTTAAGTATGTCGTAGAGACTACTCTAGCATGGGACACATCTGATCCTAACCAATCCCTGCCTAGATAACCATCTATCAATCAGACTGCATCCGATCTATATCAATTGGATAGCAATACCTTAATAGACTGTCGATTCGATCAGTTTCAGAGAGATATGAAAGAGTGGTTTGATGGTTTGTTGAGAAATATCTATGGATCCAACCGTGGTTCGAAAGAAAAAGTGTGTGCTATATGTGAGGTGGGCCACTCCACAAAGGCATGCCTAATGATTTTCACCTACAAGGCCATGCACACTGAGCAGGTGGATGCTATAGGAGGATTCAAGGGAAATTTTAATGCCCCGCATGGGAACTCATACAACCCCTCGTGGAGAAACCATATTGGTTTTAACTACGGAAAACCACAAGCTGCAATGAACCCACATTCACAGGTTATCCCACCTCCACCACCTCCTTAATACCAATAAGCACCACCACCTCCAGCTCCATATGTAGTTCCACCGCGGAGGAGCCTCGAGGATACAATGAACCAATTTATAAATTCTCAAGGTGCAAACAATGCTAGATATGAACGCATGTTCGCTGAAATAAATGCGAACATCTCCAAGATGCAATCCGCATTGAGCATCCAAGGGAAGGGCAAGTTTCCTGCCCAAGGCCAAAGACCTCCCTAAGGTCAACCTAGTTGTTAACGCAAAAATTCTCCATCTACGAGGACCAATCAGAAAAGGACACATGTTATCCTACGTGGCAATATTCGACATCCGAGGAGAGTTGGTCGGCACCCGAGGAGTGTTGGTCGGCACCCGAGGAGTGTTAGTCGGCACCCGAGGAGTTGGTCGGTACCCGAGGAGAGTTAGTCGGCACCCGAGGAGAGTTGGTCGACATACCAACAGGGAAGATCAAAGGATAACTACGCATTTAATGATCATTAATGTACATTTATACTGTAGATGACAACATATAGCATACCAAGCAATTCAACAATTAGATTCGTTGAATGTAGACATAATGTATAAATGTCTACATACAATGAATCTCTTTATCTCCCATCACTATAAATACATGTATTCCCTTAGCCAAAAGGGATAGATCCAAGATATCCAAGAGAACCAAGAAACACCATACACAAGATACACATCCTTTCTCTCTCTACCACATTGTGCTATTGTAAACCCCTGGGAATAAAATAACAGTGGACGTAGGCTTTTCCTTATAGCCGGACCACTTTAAAAATCTTTGTCTCTTATATGTTTGATGTGAATGTTTATCTTCATCTTCAATCTCATCCTCATCATTTATCTGCTGTTGACGCCACTAAAATGGCAGTGGCCATTTTCTGTCTTCAACAGATTGGCGCCGTCTGTGGGAAACGACTGTTACCATCATTTTTCGCAAAAATCATTTATTATCAATGGCAGATAATCCAGAATCCAGTAATTGAAATGCTGGAAATACTGGAAATCTTCCAAATCCATCTGCACCCCCAGATCTGGCTGGAATTATGACTAATCTGGCTCAAAGACAGACCGCCATGCAAGAATCTGTGAGGCAACTCATTCAAACTCTTCAAGGCGGTGCACCTACCTATTCAGGACAACGGAGTGATCGTGGGCAATCACGATCCAGACGTACTGGGTCATATCGTAATTGAGAGTCTACCGATTCTACGTATCAACCTGGGCGAACCTCATCGATACGGGCTACGGATACAGATCAACGTATCACTCTCTCGCCGGAGAGAACTAGCGCTTTGGAAAGATTAAGCCGGGTGTCTCCTTTCAGTCGATTAGGACCAAGGAGGAATATGAGTCCACCTAGAGCTCTATCGAGAAGTTTTTGGCCACCATCAGGTTTGAGGGAAGGATCAGCACAATCACGACCAGCTACTCGTCGAGATAAATCTCAGGAAGCTACGTCAGAGCAATCAATTGCTCAGACTAAGCGGCCTGAGGAAGGAAATGAAGCATGGAAAGGTTCCATTCAGCGGTTGGAGGATAGACTGGGAGAAATGGCTAAGGCAAGAAACCCCTTACAGAGAACTTTTGTTCAAGGGACACCTTTTGTACAAGCCATTGTGGATTTTCCTACACCATCGAAATTCAAAGCACCTGTAGTGACGCCCAAGTATGATGGAAAGACAGATCTTGTTCTTCATATAGAACAATACCAAGCTGCTGCCGACATCTATTCCGTCCCCGACGAGATGAGGTGTAGAGCATTCTCGGGAACTCTTACCGGATCTGCACAGATATGGTATAATAATCTTCCTCGGGGTAAGATTTCAACTTTTATTCAATTAGCCGAGTTGTTCATTGGCAATTTCTGTTTTGGGGCGAAGCCAGTAAAGCGAGTAGCACACTTGCTAAGTGTTAGACAAAAATCAGGTGAAAGTACTAGAGATTACATAACTCGTTTTAATAACGAGAAGTTGGAAGTCATAGATTACGAAGAAAAGACAGCAATCACTGCTTTGATGAGTGGTTTGTTGCCTAATAAGTTATACTACACTTTGGCCAAAGATCCACCTAAAACTATGTCGGAGTTGATGGCAAAAGCGGCCAAAATCATGAATGCCGAGGAGGCTATGGCTGCAAAGAAGAATATGGATAAAGAAACCAAGGTGGAGGTCGACAAGTCTAAGAAGAAAGAGCAGAAAGGTAATGGTGGTGACAAGCATTCCAGAAATAATAGGACGACGTGGGAAGTCCTAAAGAAGTATGATAATTATACTCCATTGAAAATGGGTATTAATCATGTTTTGGAAGAAATCAAGAATAGCGAGGAAATCAAGTGGCCAGAGAAATTGAGGACAAATCCCGATCTGAGGAATAAGGCCAAATATTGCGAGTTTCACAAAGATCATGGCCATATGACCAAAAATTGCATAGCCCTTCAGAACGAGATTGAAACGCTCATCCGAAGAGGAAAATTGTCAAAATATGTAGACCGCAGGGGTGAGAGGAAGAATGATGATAGAACTAGAGAAAGATCTAGATCTCCTCGTCGTGCCGAGGAGAAAAAGAAGAGGGACCATGAAGATGATCCAGATGATGACCCAGATCTTCCCAAGAAGCCAAGGCATCCTGAACGAGAGGTATTTTCCATACGTTTTGGGTCATTTGATTGTAATGTTATTACAAGAGGAGATGCAGGAGGAGGAGACCTTACTGCAGAAAGAAAAGCTTACCTCGGAGAGGCTCAAGCTTGTTCATATATTCGCCGAATAAATCTGGCCGAGGATGATCGTCCGAGGAAGGTAAACAAAGAGAAGTTAGTGATTGGTTTTTCAAAAAACGATCTGGCAGGTGTTCTTTACCCTCATGATGATCCTTTGGTGATCAAAATGAGGATGAAGGACGTAGTCATTTCAAGGGTGTTAGTAGACAACGGTAGTTCGGCAGACATCATGTATTACTCATGCTTTGATAGCTTGAATTTGAAATTATCTCAATTGGAACCTTATCATAGACCCCTTCTGGGTTTTGCTGGCGAGAAAGTTTTTCCACTTGGGATGATCAAGTTGGATATACTCATTGGAACCTGGCCTGCTTGTCGAACAGAAAGAATACGCTTCTTTGTGATGGATAAGAATGTGCAGTCAGCCTACAACATCATCATGGGAAGAGTTGGATTGAAGAAGTTCGAGGCAGTTCCATCTACAGTACATCAGTGTTTGAAATTCCCAACGAATTTTGGAGTCGGAATTATGAAAGGTGATCAAAAAGTAGCTCGGGAATGCTATTATTCGTCTGCCGAGCAAGAGGAACTTGAAGAGTTAAGGAAAAAGACTACTACTTACCAAGTGGAGGAAGGTACAGAAATTGAAACTCTTGACCCTAGGGATGAATCTCAACTTGTAAAAGGGCAGGTGGTGGAATCTACAGAAAATGTTATTCTGGACGACGAGCATCCTGAACGAGTAACCCAGATAGGATCGTCGTTGGATGTTTCAATAAAACAGGAGTTGATAACTTTCTTGAGAAACAGGAAGAATACTTTTGCTTGGAGTCATGAAGACATGCCAGGAATAGATCCAAACTTCTTATGTCATGAACTCAATGTGAATAAGGAGATCAAGCCTGTGAAGCAGAGAAGAAGAGTGTTTAGTCCCGAGAAGAACCGGGCCATACAAGAGGAGGTCGAGAAACTCCAGAAAGCCCAATTCATTGAAGATGTGAAATATCCAGATTGATTGGCAAATGTGGTAATGGTAAAGAAGAAGAACAACAAATGGAGAATGTGTGTTGATTTCACTGATCTTAACAAGGCATGCCCAAAAGATAATTTTCCATTGCCCAGAATTGATCAACTAGTGGATGCTACCTCGGGACATGAGCTACTCAGCTTTATGGATGCATATTCTGGATACAATCAGATCAAAATGAAGCCTGAAGACAGGGAAAGTACTTCTTTTATTACCCCAAGGGGAACTTATTGTTATAATGTTATGCCTTTTGGTTTAAAAAATGCAGGTGCAACATATCAGCGGCAGATGAACAAGGTTTTTGCCGAACAAATCAGTTGCAATATGGAAGTCTATGTCGACGACATGCTCACCAAAAGCAAGAGAGCTACTGATCATCTAGTTGACTTAGGCCAGACCTTTGATCAACTGGATAAATACCAAATGAAGCTTAACCCGACGAAGTGTATCTTTGGAGTACGAGAAGGAATGTTCCTCGGATACATCGTCAATCAACGAGGTATTGAGGCAAATCCAGAAAAGATCAAAGCTCTTTTAGGGCTGCGATCCCCAACGACGAGGAAAGAAGTACAGAGTCTTACCGGACGAGTTGCAGCGCTCAACAAATTTGTATCCCGAGCAACTGATAAATGCCTCCCATTCTTCAAAACATTGCGAAAAAGTTTTGAGTGGACTGATGAATGTGAGAAGGCTTTTCAAGATTTGAAGAAGTATTTGGGAGCCCCACCATTGCTGTCTAGGCCAATAACAGGAGAAAAGTTGTACTTGTATCTGGCAGTATCAGAAAATGCAGTCAGTTCCGCATTGATCAGGTTGGAGAATGGAGTTCAGAAACCTATCTACTACACAAGTAAAGCTTTCCGAGGTGCAGAAATCAGGTACCCAAAGCTAGAAAAATTGGCACTGGCACTAATCGAAGCAAGTAGAAGAATGAGGCCATATTTCCAGGCCCATACCATCATTGTGTACACCGACATGCCATTAAGACAAGCCCTTCACAAGCCAGAAAAATCAGGAAGATTGATGTATTGGGCAATAGAACTCGGTGAATATGATATTGTGTACGAACCCAGATCATCATTAAAGGGGCAAGCTGTAGCAGATTTTATAGCGGAATTCACATACCCTGATACCCCCGAGGAACAAAAGGTACTTACTGACCTACCTGTGGACGATACAGGATCAACAGACACAGATCCAGACCAACCAAGGTTGGTAAAAGGATTTGTGGATGTAGAAAAATCATCACATTCAAACCCAGACCAACTCCGGTTGGTAAAAGGGCGCGAACAGATGACCGACGAGGAACGAAAGATACCAGGGAATGATGAAAGAAAACAACAGATATTTTACCGAGGAGCTCTGACAGATAAGAAATTTGAAGACGAGTTACCTACATGGAGATTATATGTAGATGGATCATCTTGCACAACTGGTTGTGGAGCAGGGATTGTTTTAAACACCCCTGATGATGTTGACATGGAGTATGCCTTGCGATTCCAATTCAAAGCTTCCAATAATGAAGCTGAGTATGAGGCCATGATAGCAGGTTTTCATTTGGCGAAAGTTATGGGAGCACAGCAAGTAATTGTTTTCAGTGATTCTCAATTAATTGTGAATCAGATGATGGGAATATATGCAGTTAAGGGAGAATTAATGGTGAAATACCATGCAAAGGCGATGAAGTTACTGACAGAATTTGATGCTATTCAATTAGTGAGAATACCGAGGATGGAGAATGCAAGAGCAGACGCATTGGCCCGATTAGCGTCAGCTACACGCACCGAGCTACGAAGGACAATACCAATTGAAGTATTAGAAAATCGGAGTATAGAGGAAGATCTGATGGTAAATATAATTACCCTTGATTTGGGACCATCTTGGATGGATCCTATCAGGGCATACATTGAAGAAGGAGAATTACCGGAGGACAAGCTAGCTGCCAAGAAATTGAAGTATAAAGTTGCTCGGTATGTGTTAGCTAATGGTGTTTTGTATAGACGAGGAATGATGGCAGGTTTGCAGAGATGTGTGCATCCATCAGAAGTCAAGGAATTGGTTGAAGAAATCCATGAAGGATCTTGTGGAGCTCATGTAGCAGGTCGGACACTTTTGCAAAGGGTAATGGCACAGGGATATTACTGGCCGACGATGAGGGTTGATTGTATAGCCTATGCCAAGAAGTGCGACAAGTGCCAACGTTTTTCCTCCATCCGAAGAACTCCACAAGCATTGTTGACACCCATAACTTCACCTTGGCCATTTGCCATGTGGGGGATTGATTTGGTTGGACCATTGCCGACGACCCGAGGAAGATTCAAGTACCTCGTCGTGGCAGTGGATTATTTTACTAAGTGGGTGGAAGCTGAACCACTGATTGATATGACGTATGAGAAGGTTTATCAATTCATTTGGAAGAACATCATTTGTCGATATGGTCTCCCCCATGCTTTCATCACAGATCATGGAACACAATTCGATAATGAAGAATTTGCTGCCTATTGTCATCAGTCGAATATTTTGAAGTATCATTCAGCACCAGGCCATCCCCAAAGCAATGGACAGACTGAGGTGACAAACAGAACATTACTAAATGGTTTGAAGAAGAGGTTAAGTGAAGCTAAAGCAAATTGGATCAATGAGCTCCAATCAGTTTTGTGGGCTTACCGAACAACTCCCCGAGCAGCAACTGGAGAATCACCATACATGTTAGCATTTGGAAGTGAAGCTGTAATACCTGCCGAGTTGGGTCTCCCAACTCATAGAGTGCTGAATTTCAATTCCCCAGTCAGCGATTTGATGAGAAGACTGGATTTGGATATGCTCGAGGAAGTTAGAGAAGAGGCAGCCATCAGAAATGCTGCTTATCAACAACGAACAGCTCTGTTCTACAACAAAAGGGTGAAGAAATGCGATCTAAAGGAAGGAGATTATGTGCTGAAGCGGGTTATTCAGAAGCACAATAAACTCGAAGCAAACTGGCATGGACCTTACCGAGTTACAGAGGTTGTTCGTCCAGGAACTTACAGAATAGCAACTCTAGAGGGAGAAGAATTTAAGAATGCATGGAATGCTGAACACCTGCGCAAGTATTATCAGTAATGTAAAATGTAAAGTATTTCCTTCATTATGAATAAAACGAGGATGTTTCATCATTTTCTTTCTGTTGAAAGTTTTTCGGGGAATACTAGTGTTGTACACTACGCTGCTTGATAATAAGAAGAAGACTATAGTTCAGACCCACGATCGATTCCGGTTGATAAAAGGGCGAGAACAACTTAAATACTCCTTTGGTTAGGAGGTGACACTAGTGTGACCAACTACGGTTGGTAAGATATCTAGTGGACAGCTCGTATGAGCAAAAAAATACTCCTTTGATTAGGAGGCGACACTAGTGTGACCAACTACGGTTGGTAAGATATCTAGTGGACAGCTCGTATGAGCCAAAAAAATACTCCTTTGGTTAGGAGGCGACACTAGTGTGACCAACTACGGTTGGTAAGATATCTAGTGGACAACTCGTATGAGCCAAAAAAAATACTCCTTTGGTTAGGAGGCGACACTAGTGTGACCAACTACGGTTGGTAAGATATCTAGTGGACAGCTCAACGAGCCAAAAAGTTCGAAAGAACCACTACTACTACCACTACTACTCCTTTGGTTAGGAGGTGTACACCAGCATGATCAATTACGGTGTTGGTAAGATACAAATATACTCTCAAATTACAACTTATGTTGGTCGGGAGGTAAGATTATTACAAAAATTTCTTTGAAGAACAAAATATTCCAAAATATACCAAGTATAGCTGGTCGGGAATAAAAACCCACTAACTGTAGTTGGTCGACGAGGATAAACTATTGGCCTGGGTTGGTCGGACACATTTTATGAAAATATTTGAAATTGAACCAAGTATGGCTGGTCGGGGATAAAGACCCATCAAATGTAGTTGGTCGACAAACATTATTCATCCATCATGGTTGGTTGAAAACAGTTGGAACAATTTATACTCATTACTTTATTATTAAGTGATTGAACAACCTTGATACTTGTAACTTTTTATTAAGTTGCTCAATGAACAATATTATTGTTATCTTTTTAACAGATACATATGCATAAGTGTAAAGTGTTTGATAAACACGAGATAATACCAATACAGATTTACAAACAAAAATGAAGTCTTTCATTAAAAATTCAAAATAAGTTACATATTACATGTATGTGCTAACTATTACATTAAGATTCCTATTCTATTGGTTTCTTGCCCTTTGCTTTTGAGACAGGCTCTTCGCCAGCAGGAGGATCTTCTAAGCAAAGAGGAGAATTAATAAAGTTCAAGTCCTTCAGCATTCTGACATTCATTATTGAAGGTGTATCCATTAGATGCTCTCGACGAGATACTTCGATTTGGGAATGAAGGCTATAATCACCGAGGTATTTTGAAATTAGGCTACGAGGAATGGAACGAGCTGGGATCCAAGCCATATCCAATTTGAAAGGTGGCACAGGCAAGTCTAGTAATCCTGGAGCATGATAATCCCATAAATAATGCCCTCGCTCCAATTTTAATACACCCAGGGCGTTCAACCATCCCTGTTTATAACCTTCATTGTTGGCATGTTCAATACGAGCATCCAAATGAACAAGAGCTTCATTATATCCTGCCATCCAGAATTCCCTGGGCTGCTTGTGAAATTGAAAGGTTAATCTATCCAATTGTTCGAGAAGATTTTTGGCAAAAAGATCTTTGGTATGAAGAGCAGATTTCGTTGCAGTAAGTTGATCTTCCAACGATAGGTTTTTCTTGGATAGTTCTGACAGAGTACGATCCTTAGCATTCAATTGAAACGCTTGAGTTTCCAAAGTGGATTGAGTACGAGCCTCTTCAACAGTGCGACTAAGAACTCTTGATCGGCTCCGAGAAGCAACTGGAGAACTTTGCTCCTCGACAATCCTTCCTCTTCCCCGAGAACCTCTTCCTCGTCCACGAGCAGTCCCAGAAACAGCAGATCTTCTTAAATCATCCAGTTCTTGCCTTAATTTGGCATTTTCGACCTCTAAGAACGAGAAACCTTCATCAGTAACGGGCATTAGAGCAGCGGAAGATGACGCTGCAGATTCATATTGAGCCAATTTTTTCTGTAAATTATTATTTTCTTGTTCCAGGATCTCGGCAATCTGCCTGCAAGCTTCAACTTCACCTTTTAGGGTCCTTTCCCTAATATCATATCCAGCAATGATCTTCTTATGGCCTGTTTCAGAAGAAAGTTGTTGGTATCTATTTTCATAATCTTTGTGCAACAAAGCCATTGATTCATTGTGCTGACCTTGGAGATCCTCTATGGAACCATGAAGTTCCTCGATCAATTCGTAGTATGCCACATTGTTGGCCACAGATCTATCAAGTAAATCCTTCAGGTACCGGTAAGCCTCAACTGCTTGTTCTGAGGCATCGTGACCAAGAATGTCAACAATCTCTGATACACTTAGGTCTGTATGACCAGCTTTATAATATCCATTGCATTGTCGCATCAACTCAGTATCAGGAGCAGATATCAATTCCATTCTGGCCAAAAACTAATAACGAAGAGAAAGCAGTAGTTAAATAAAAGCAGACAGAGGATCAACAATGAAGAGAAGCAAAGATGTGTTTTATTAGATCATCAAAAGATTACATTGTTCGATTACAAGTAATGAAAGAAAGAAATGATACCGAACAACTTCACACCTTTTCCTTGTCCCCCAAGACTTTCTCGGGAGGCTGGGACGAGGAGCTCGGTTGCTCGGTGGTAACAACAGCTTGATCGGCAGGAATCTTCTCGGGAGGAGGAGGCATGGAAGAAACGTCCTCGGTGGCAGAGGGTTGAGAGGCAAAGACCTGATCACCTATGGCCATAGAAGATTCATCAGATACAGGCTCATCTTCTTCTTCTTCCACAATTGGTGGAGGAGGACCAGGGAGGTGCATCGGGAATAGATCAGAATCATCCTTGATCTTCAGTTCCTGCAGAGCAGTTACCCAACCATCGTGGAAGTATTTCAACTTCCCATATTGGACTTGGGATGTCATTGCAGCAATCCCTTTATCCCATCCTTTCTCCCAACCAGCACTGAAATTTTTCTTGACTGCAACCTTTCTTCTCAACTTCTCCGAGGAGAGCTTCACATCCAATTCTTCTTTTTTGACCTTGATATCTCGCAGGGTAGATAACTCTTCCTCTGCCTTTTTCAGCTGGCCATCATATTCCTGATGTTTAACCTCTAAACCTTTTACTTTATCCTCCAAATTCTTGGAGGTTTCAACCATCTTCACCTTCTCAGCTTCAGCCACAGCTAACTTTTTCTCCCAAACAGCTTTTTCGTCAACATACTGTTGACGAGATTCCTTTAAAGACTGGGTCAAACCCAACAGAGCATCCTCTACACCTGACGAGGAGCTTGAAGCTTTAATAGCTTCATCCTTCTTCACAATATTGTTGAAACAATTCACCAGCTGAAAGATGAGAGAAATAGTAGAGTCAATACAAAATGCAAGCATTCAGAGAAAGAAAGAAAAACTAGAAGTATGAGAAATTTACTGAAGCAAGGTGACGAGCAGCTAAAGATGTCAGCATATCCCTAGGAATTCTTTCATCAATACCATGGACCTCGGGTACGACCGAGCTCATTGCAGAACTTGGAAGAATGATGTTTGGAACATCAGTACCACCAGCAGGTAGAGAGGAGGCAGTTTCAGCCGGAGTAACTGAGGATGATTTCCTCAATCTCCTCAACGGGAGTTCAGAACCTTCAACCAAAGAAGTCTTGGTCGGAGAGATTGTAATTACATCTACAGGAGCATTTTTCTTGCTCGGAACCACTGGGGGCTTCTCGGTAGCTTTAGAAGACCCAGCATCCACTTTTTTAGTCCCCTCTGGGACATCAGCTTTGCTTTTCTTGACCCCAGCAACAGAAGTAACATCATCGAAGAGAGCAGGAGGAGCTCTTTTCTTACCCATCCTTTGAAACTCTTATACTGTAGCAGATATGAGGCAGACTTGATGTGTTCGTCTGCAATGTTCTTGTGCAAACCCCAGATAAGTTTCAGATGCTTGATATTAACCTCTGATTCTTTTGGAGTTCTTCTTTTGCTATCAACTGCAAATAAATACATAATGAGATATCAGTCATACATTTTGTCAAACATGATGAAAGCATAATTTTATAAGTAAAATAAAATGAAAAATAAACCTATCCCATTGCCATATGGGGGGCATCTGGGACCGTTGTATACTTCATTTCCAGCTAAAGGGGCATATTGCCAATTTTTTATAACCAACCCATGTTCAAAATAATCTCTATTTGAGTCAGGGAGGTTAACTACAGGAGCCCTATTCAGAAACCTAGTTTTTAAGTAATAAATATTATCTAGAGTGGCCCACTTATAGCAGTACATAATCTCAGGGATCCCAATACGAGTCCCATGAGTTAGATTTAATTTGTGTACCCCATTAATTATTCTCCATGAATTGGGGGCTATTGTTGCAGGGACAAGATCGAAATACTGACAAAACTCAAGACACAATGGGTTTGGTGGAAAAGAAAATCCACATTCAGCAATAAAAAGACTGGGGAACCAATGTCCCTCAGGCAATCGGAAGTAATCTAAAGGCTCAGAAAGAACCTCTAGAGTTACCCACGAAGGAATGGAAAAATCAGAACGAAATTTCTCAACAGACTCCACAATATAAACCATACTGAATAAAAGAGAAGAAAGGAAAAAGATCTTACAGGAAGAAAGGAGGTCTGCTGACAACTAACGAAGGAAAAGATGAACGCACAAGAGAGAAGGAGAGAATAGAAAGCTTGAAAGCAGAAAATTGGAAAACGTAGAAGACGGTATGGTTACCTAAGAAGTTTAAATACTTTGCATTGGGAAGCGGCGAAAGAAATGATTACCAAAAAGAAACTACTGAACTTCCGGCGGCTAAAAGGACAAAAACTGCACGGAGACCGAAACGCTTATAAAAAATTCAAAAAAAGGCGGAAGCTACGAAATGAGAAGGAAATTTGAACACAATGTTCCTGAAACCCACGAAAGTCATTTAATATTGCCATATACAGAGAAAGAATGTTCCATACTCCTCAAAGTTCGAAATATGAAACATTGGGGGCTTCTGTTGATACCAAAATTAATATGCTGATGTGGACGAATAATACGAAGACACGTGTCAATCTACGTGGCACAATAGCAGCGAGGAAGTTCATTTCCCGACCAACCATAATTCTTTTCGAGCAACGAGGATACACCGAGGAACTCTAGCGCACCGAGGAACTCTAGCGCTCCGAGGTACTCTAGTGATCCGAGGAACTCTTGATCAACGAGCAACTATGGCGGTCCGAGCTGCACCTCGGTCGTATCATTAATTGCCAGACGGACAACTGTTCAACTATTCATTGAATGTTTATATTCTTGACGCGCACGCTGCATTAAATGTATTACCCTTTCACATGTATACCATTTAATGTATCGAACCTTTCATGTACAGCCTCAAGGCTATAAATACCTTGTATCAACCCCATTCAAAGGGACGGGAATTTCTTGAGAGAACTTGTAATCAAGAATTCTGCAAACACTCAGCAATAACATAACAGTGGACGTAGGCTCTATTCCTAGCCGAACCACTTTAAAAATCTTTGTCTTATTTATTTATCTGTGATTGAATAATTAGAGCAATCTAGTTTTTTACATCAACACTAGTGTTAGTTACACCTCTACAGAACAACAGGAGCATTTCCAAGATGTAACCACTCTTCATAGTGGGAGAATTGTTGACTTATCACCTCCCCCACACGACATTTCAAAAGATAAGGAGAATTCACCCGGCACGAAAGAGGCCGAAGATATATCCTTGAACGAGAGTGAAAAGGAAA
This sequence comes from Sambucus nigra, assembly GCA_949130495.1. Lineage (NCBI taxonomy): Eukaryota > Viridiplantae > Streptophyta > Magnoliopsida > Dipsacales > Adoxaceae > Sambucus > Sambucus nigra. Next base: position 106,965,929 of record OX422219.1, read on the forward strand.
ACACTAGTGATCCCGAGGTAGTTATAAAACCACCCTCCGTTGCGCCATTTCCTCAAAGATTGGTTCCTGCCCATAAAAGGACCATAAGTGATGAAGTGCTAGAAGTCCTTAAGAACGTGAAGTTGAACTTACCTGTCATCGATGCAATAAGGCAAATTCCATCATATGCAAAAGTCATAAAAGACTTATTGACAGTTAAGAGGAAGATGAAGGTAAATAAGGACGTGTTTCTAGCACAAAATATGAGCTCAGTCCTTTTTAATGATCTCCCACCCAAATATAAAGATCCCGGTGCACCCACTATTTCATGTACTATTGGAGAGAACAAATTCGAAAAGGCCTTACTCGATTTGGGGGCGAGTGTCAATATCCTCCCCTATTTGATTTATAGCAAACTGGATCTGGGTGATCTTAAGCCCACAAGGATCACTCTCCAGTTAGCAGATCGAACCGTGAAGATACCAAGGGGTATAGTTGAGGACGTGATAGTCTAAGTGGACACTTTCTACTTCCCGATAGATTTTGTCATTTAGGATACGAATCCCTCCTTCGCCTCGAAAAATCATGTTCCCATTATCCTTGGACGCCCATTCTTAACTACGGCTAACGCAGTAATCAATACTAGAAATGGGCAGATGCAACTCACTTTTGGAAATATGACTTTAGAAATAAACATCTTCAACGTAGCCCAACAAGCAGGGGAAGAAGATGATCTCCACGAGGTGAGTTTAGTTGACGATATCGTAAAAGAGCACTTTGAGGAAAATTAATGTGGAGACGCCTTAGAAGCTTGCCTAGTGTCTAGTCACAAGAGCGAGGGAACTTATACCGAGTGTTGATACCAAAATTAATATGCTGATGTGGAAGAATAATACGAAGACACGTGTCAATCTACGTGGCACAATAGCAGCGAGGAAGTTCATTTCCCGACCAACCATAATTCTTTCCGAGCAACGAGGATACACCGAGGAACTCTAGCGCACCGAGGAACTCTAGCGCTCCGAGGTACTCTAGTGCTCCGAGGAACTCTTGATCAACGAGAAACTATGGCGGTCCGAGCTGCACATCAGTCGTATCATTAATTGTCAGACGGACAACTGTTCAACTATTCATTGAATGTTTATATTCTTGACGCGCACGCTGCATTAAATGTATTACCCTTTCACATGTATACTATTTAATGTATCGAACCTTTCATGTACAGCCTCAAGGCTATAAATACCTTGTATCAACCCCATTCAAAGGGACGGGAATTTCTTGAGAGAACTTGTAATCAAGAATTCTGCAAACACTCAGCAATAACATAACAGTGGACGTAGGATCTATTCCTAGCCGAACCACTTTAAAAATCTTTGTCTTATTTATTTATCTGTGATTGAATAATTAGAGCAATCTAGTTTTTTACATCAACAGATTGGCGCCGTCTGTGGGAACGTGTTACAAGCATTGTTCTCCATCAAAAGCTAAGTTTTTATTTTCTATATGATTCAATCATGATTTTTATGTTTATATACATAAATTAATTGTCCAATTTTTATTTGCAAAATATTGCATATCATGATTTTAAAATCATAACTGTTAGATTAATTCTTATTTAGAAATCTGAAAATTAGTGGATTTCATAAATCATAACTTTTTGCCTGATTCTCAAGTTTCTATTTTATATCATGGAATAAATATTTTAAATGATTACATATACCAATATATACAACGATGATAAGATTTGATCATTTTCATTGTTGATTTTGAAATAAATTTTGTAAGATCTTTGATGTCTATTCAAATTCCCATCATATTTTTAATAAAAGAATGGGAAAAGGTTAAAGACAATAAAAAGTTTTCTCATGGAAATCATGACCCAGATCTATTTTCTCTCTTCAAGTTTGAGTCTCTTTGCATTCATTTTAATGAACTATATACTTAATTTGGTTCAGCTTCCATTTATGTCAATAAAGTCAAATTGATTGATTTTTTATATAAATTTGGTAATAACTTTAATCATTCACCATATTTTTATCTCTCCAAATAGGGAATAGGAAGGGATCAATATAAAGAATAATTTTTCCTTCACCTTAAAAACCCACTAACTGTAGTTGGTCGACGAGGAAAAAATATTCCAAACTGCATCAACGTAGTTGGTCGACGAGGAAAAAATATTCCAAACTGCAGCAACGTAGTTGGTCGACGAAGAAAAAATATTCCAAACTGTACCAACGTAGTTGGTCGACGAGGAAAAATATTCCAAACTGTACCAACGTAGTTGATCGACGAGGAAAAAATATTCCAAACTGTACCAACGTAGTTGATCGACGAGGAAAAAATATTCCAAACTGTACCAAGTATGGTTGGTCGGGGATAAAAACTGTACCAACGTAGTTGGTCGACGAGGAAAAAATATTCCAAAAATTTACCAAGTATGGTTAGTTGGAGATAAACTCTCACTAACTATAATTGGTCGACGAGCACAATTTAACAACCTTGGTTGGTTGAAGAAATTTTAAACATTTTTATACTCATTACTTTATTATTAAGTGATCGAGCAACATTACTAATACTTGTAATTTTTTTATTATTAAGTTAGTCGATGAACAACACAATATTATCTTTTTAACTTATACATATGCACAGATGTAGAGTATTTTACAAGACAATAGCAATTAAGATTGCTAACAAAAATGAAAGTCTTTCGTTAAAATAAAAAACAAAATACATTGAGAATGAAAATGTATACTAACTATTACATTGAGATTCCTACTCTATTGGTTTCTTTCCCTCTTCTTTTGAAACAGGTTCCTCGCCAGCAGGAGGATCATCCAAAGCATAAGGGGAGTTTATGAAGTTAAAATCTTTCAGCATTCTGATGTTCATCACAGATGGTCTGTCCCAGCAGCCCTTGCTCATCTCCGAGAAGCTCTTGCTCGTCCCCAAGCAGGAAGTTGCTCTTCAAGACTCATGATCTTCTCGGACATCTCAGCCAAGGCCTGGTTCTTTGCCATTAGTTGGAAGGCTTGATTCTCCAAAGCAGATTGAGTTCTCTGTTCTTCGACAGTTACCCGAGCAGCTCTCACTACACCAAATCCTGCGAATGGTCACGCCCAGTGGGTCACGGCCCAAGTCCGCGACCAGCTGGTCGCGGACTTGGGCCGTGACCCACTCAATATTTGGCGTGACCATATTTATTATCACACTAAATTATCGATGCTCTCGAAGTGGTCACGGCCCAAATCCGTGACCACGGTGGTCGCGGACTTGGGCCGTGACCAGGTCGTGACCATCTTGGCGCCAAACTCGTGCCAAAATTCCCTCCAAGCTTGGTCGCGGATGGGTCACGGCCCAAGTCCGTGACCCATGGCATGATGAAGAAGAGAGTACACACATTGAGGGTCACGGCTTAGGGCCGTGACCATTTCTGGGTGTGGGTCACGGCTATGGGCCGTGACCATCCCTCATTCAAGCACTAGGGTTGATAAAAAAAGGTCGCGCATCACAGATTGAGGGTCACGGCTATGGGCCGTGACCATTTCTTGTTATGGGTCACGGCTATAGACCGTGACCAATAGGCGGTATACCTACCACTTAGCTTCATTAATGGGTCGCGGTGGATGGGTCACGGCTCTAAGCCGTGACTAGTGTTAAACCTAAAACAATGCAACTCGTCTCAAATTTTCAATTACCCCGCTCTTCTTGTTCCCCAAACTGTGAAAAAGACAGAGCCAACGTCGAAAATGGCACTCACCTCCTTCAACGATCGTGAAAATGGCACTGATTGCTTAAAAAAAAAAGCTCTGATCTACCGAAAGTGGTTCCGGTAGGGAGGTTTGGAATCGTCATCACAGCACACTCCCGCAACCACTGGCGGTAGCGGCAACGGTTTGATGAGCAACGACACCTCACCAATGGACTCAACAACAACAACAAGTACAGACGATCCAAAGCAAAACCTAGATCAAGTCATCGACTCTATTCAAAAAACACTAGGAACTCTCACCGTCTCTTCCTTCAACGCCGCCTCCCAACTCCTCCTCCTCCAACGCCTGTAAAAACCCTAACTCACTATTCTTTACATTTTTATCTTATTTCATGTTTATGTATATTTCCAATATTCGCAGAAACACGCTTGTTATGGAGCTTGACAATATGTCCAAATTGTCTGACAAATGTAACATTCAGATCCCCATGGAAGTTCTCAAGTAAGTGATACTTCTCTTTATTCATCCCTCCTTCGGTTTTTGATCAATGAATATTATTATGTTTTTTAGTTTAATTGATGATGGGAAGAATCCGGATGAGTTTACCAAAGATGTATTGAACGATTGTATTGCCAAAAATCAGATCACTAAAGGCAGAACTGATGCCTTCAAGGTTAGCCTTTCCGCTCTCAATTTTAAGATCTTGATGCCAATGTGTTTTAAACAACACGTGTTTCACAATTCAAGTATCATCTGAACGAGTGTGTGTTGTTGACAATTCATTTTATTAAATCAAAATAACAATACATATATATGTTTAGGGGTTTATGTGAGAAAAAGCATTGATTTCATTTTTGATTCGTCCCAAATTAATAGTCACTTTCCTTTTGTATTGACCAAATTAATAGTCGCATTGATTAGTTGAAACCGTCGGGGGGTTTGGAATCGGCCTTTCCGGGTGAGAGGCGGTGGGCGATAAAGGTTGGACGGAGGTTGGGGTGGTCGCAGGGGAATTTCAAATCGGGGAATTTCAAATCGGGGAAGAGGGTGTGAGTTCTTATTTTTTTTATGTTGTTCATGTGTTGAATTTTTTTTACATAATATTTGAATAATAAAGAGGGTGTGAGTTCTTGAGTGTTGTTTTAATTTACTCTCCATGTTGTTCAATGCATTCTGAGATCCATTTTTCAGATATGAACATCATCTCTCGGTTTGTCTTAAGGCTTTACAGTAAACCAGTAAGTTCAATGCCTATAATTTTCATAGCTTAGTTTGTATGACATGTTTGACTTTGAGTGCATTTGAGTTTAATAAGTTTTATGGAAGTAAGGTAATATAAGGGTTTGTGAAATTAGAGAGTGAGGGTTTGTGATATTTGCAGACGAGGATGGCATGTGATGGGTAACCGAGCAAATATGCATATATCCAATGTTCTGCATTTTTTTAATTCATGTCCTGCAATATCAAATGCGTATTTGCTCGGTTTAGATTTATTAAAGTGGGAGACTGACTAGCCACTCTCGCTTTGCTGATATGACTTGGGTTTAATCGGGTATTGTTCGAGACTTATTTATTCGTGAAAGTATAACTATAAGTTTTTTAAAGCAAGTAAACGAGTTTTATTTTTATTTTTTATGTACTACATGAGTATTTAGGCTTTCGGTAGTTATATATTCTCATCTTTTATATCTGATTTTGTCCCACTTTGTAGGTTATCAATTTGACTATGTATTTGATTGGACTATATTGAAGTATCCTCAGATTGGTGCCAGTTCTAGAGGACGAGTCGGTGTTTGTATAATTTTCTTTCGTGTTTTTTTCTTCTTCCAAGGATGTTACTTATTTAATGCTTTTGTTTTCAAAATCCAAATGGAAATGCAGGTTTAAATGCAAGACCATCTGCGAAAAGGACCTTAGGTACTCTCTCTCTAAGCATATTCAGATTTGTCCGCGAAATGTCATGTCTTTATATAATTATTCTTCTAATTATTCGATTTAGTGTTGTGAGTCTAATTTGAACTTTGCGGAATGGCTATGTTCCTAATTCAACCAAAATTGTAGTTTTACTGGAATGGCTTTTTTGGATTCCGTTAGATTTTTTTTAATAAAGCTAACTATGCTTCTGGGGAATATATTGTATATTTAGTTGGGACTCATTTTAATATCAGTGTGCTATAGCTCCAATTTATATTTCTAAAAAATATTGTGTTATGCATGCTAGACGGCCAGTAAAAAACATTCCCATGTATGCTCCAGCACAGTTCTACATTGACAATGTGTTGTTTCGGATCAAGGAGAAGAACATTCCCTATTGCTATTGTTGCAGGTTAGATCTGCTATGCTTTACTTTAACAAAAGTAGTTATATAATTGATATGCATTATCTATTAAATCTTTTAGATGATAGAAGGAGTACGGGATAATTATTGGTTTTGTTTGGTTTGGCTGTTGGATAATTATTGGTTGTTGCTTGTTGTTGGATAGTATGTTAGAAGGAGCATGGGATAATTAGAAGGAGTACGGGATAATTATTAGATAATATGTTGAAAATATTTTAGACTCCCGGTTTGGGAATACGACGATAATTTGAAAATGTGTAGACTTAAGCTTAAAAGCATGGCGTTAGAGGGAAGAAACCCGAAACATCCACCAAACGGTCCCCTTAGAGGCATCAACACCTTGCACGGAACCAATGTAACTCGTACGAATAGGCCACACAATCACGGGACTCCCGATTTTAGAATCAGAGGATAATTTTGCATATATCATAACTTAGGGTTAAAAACATGGCGTTAGAGGGCAAGAACTCGAAACAGCCCCCGAACGGCCCCGTGGGTGGCACCAACACCTCCCACGGGACCAACGTAACTCGTGGGAACGGACCCCGCAGCCGCGGGTCTCCCGGTTTGAGAGTACGACGGTAATTTGCTTATTTCCACACTTAGGATTAAAAACATGGCGTTAGAGGGTGAGAACTCGAAACAACCCCCTAACGGCCCCGTGGGTGGCACCAACACCTCCTACGGGACCAACGTAACTCGTACGAACGGACCCCGCAGCCGCGGGTGTCCCGGTTTGAGAGTACGACGGTAATTTGCTTATTTCAACATTTAGGCTTAAAAACATGGCGTTAGAGGGTGAGAACTCGAAACAGCCCCCGAACGGCCCCGTGGATGGCACCAACACCTCCCACGGGACCAACGTAACTCGTACGAACGGACCCCGCAGCCGCGGGTGTCCCGGTTTGAGAGTACGACGGTAATTTGCTTATTTCAACACTTAGGCTTAAAAACATGGCGTTAGAGGGTGAGAACTCGAAACAGCCCCCGAACGGCCCCGTGGATGGCACCAACACCTCCCACGGGACCAACGTAACTCGTAGGAACTGACCCCGCAGCCGCGGGTGTCCCGGTTTGAGAGTACGACGGCAATTTGCTTATTTCCACACTTAGGCTTAAAAACATGGCGTTAGAGGGTGAGAACTTGAAACAGCCCCCGAACGGCCCCGTGGGTGGCACCAACACCTCCCACGGGACCAACGTAACTCGTAGCAACTGACCACGCAGCCGCGGGTGTCCCGGTTTGAGAGTACGATGGTAATTTGCTTATTTCTACACTTAGGCTTAACATGGCGTTAGAGGGTGAAAACTCGAAACAGCCCCCGAACGGCCCCGTGGGTGGCACCAACACCTCCCACGGGACCAACGTAACTCGTGGGAACAGACCCCGCAGCTGCGGTTGTCCCGGTTTGAGAGTACGACGGTAATTTGCTTATTTCCACACTTAGGCTTAAAAACATGGCGTTAGAGGGTGAGAACCCGAAACAGCCCCCGAACGGCCCCGTGGATGGCACCAACACCTCCCACGGGACCAACGTAACTCGTAGGAACTGACCCCGCAGCCGCGGGTGTCCCGATTTGAGAGTACGACGGCAATTTGCTTATTTCTACACTTAGGGTTAACATGGCATTAGAGGGTGAAAACTCGAAACAGCCCCCGAACGGCCCCGTGGGTGGTACTAACACCTCACACGGGACCAACGTAACTCGTGGGAACGGACCCCGCAGCCGCGGGTCTCCCAGTTTGAGAGTATGACGATAATTTGCTTATTTCCACACTTGGGCTTAAAAACATGGCGTTAGAGGGTGAAAACTCGAAACAGCCCCCGAACGGCCCCGTGGGTGGCACCAACACCTCCCACGGGACCAACGTAACTCGTGGGAACAGACCCCGCAGCTGCGGTTGTCCCGGTTTGAGAGTACGACGGTAATTTGCTTATTTCCACACTTAGGCTTAAAAACATGGCGTTAGAGGGTGAGAACCCGAAACAGCCCCCGAACGGCCCCGTGGATGGCACCAACACCTCCCACGGGACCAACGTAACTCGTAGGAACTGACCCCGCAGCCGCGGGTGTCCCGGTTTGAGAGTACGACGGCAATTTGCTTATTTCCACACTTAGGCTTAAAAACATGGCGTTAGAGGGTGAGAACTTGAAACAGCCCCCGAACGGCCCCGTGGGTGGCACCAACACCTCCCACGGGACCAACGTAACTCATAGGAACTGACCACGCAGCCGCGGGTGTCCCGGTTTGGGAGTACGATGGTAATTTGCTTATTTCTACACTTAGGCTTAACATGGCGTTAGAGGGTGAAAACTCGAAACAGCCCCCGAACGGCCCTGTGGGTGGCACCAACACCTCCCACGGGACCAACGTAACTCGTACGAACGGACCCCGCAGCCGCGGGTGTCCCGGTTTGAGAGTACGACGGTAATTTGCTTATTTCAACACTTAGGCTTAAAAACATGGCGTTAGAGGATGAGAACTCGAAACAGCCCCCGAACGGCCCCGTGGATGGCACCAACACCTCCCACGGGACCAACGTAACTCGTACGAACGGACCCCGCAGCCGCGGGTGTCCCGGTTTGAGAGTACGACGGTAATTTGCTTATTTCAACACTTAGGCTTAAAAACATGGCGTTAGAGGGTGAGAACTCGAAACAGCCCCCGAACGGCCCCGTGGATGGCACCAACACCTCCCACGGGACCAACGTAACTCGTAGGAACTGACCCCGCAGCCGCGGGTGCCCCGGTTTGAGAGTACGACGGCAATTTGCTTATTTCCACACTTAGGCTTAAAAACATGGCGTTAGAGGGTGAGAACTTGAAACAGCCCCCGAACGGCCCCGTGGGTGGCACCAACACCTCCCACGGGACCAACGTAACTCGTAGGAACTGACCACGCAACCGCGGGTGTCCCGGTTTGAGAGTACGATGGTAATTTGCTTATTTCTACACTTAGGCTTAACATGGCGTTAGAGGGTGAAAACTCGAAACAGCCCCCGAACGGCCCCGTGGGTGGCACCAACACCTCCCACGGGACCAACGTAACTCGTACGAACGGACCCCGCAGCCGCGGTTGTCCCGGTTTGAGAGTACGACGATAATTTGCTTATTTCCACACTTGGGCTTAAAAACATGGCGTTAGAGGGTGAGAACTCGAAACAGCCCCCGAACGGCCCCGTGGGTGGCACCAACACCTCCCACGGGACCAATGTAACTCGTAGGAACTGACCCCGCAGCCGCGGGTGTCCCGGTTTGAGAGTACGACGGTAATTTTCTTATTTCTACACTTAGGCTTAAAAACATGGCGTTAGAGGGTGAGAACTCGAAACAGCCCCCGAACGGCCCCGTGGGTGGCACCAACACCTCCCACGGGACCAACGTAACTCGTGGGAACAGACCCCGCAGCCGAGGGTGTCCCGGTTTGAGAGTACGAAGGTAATTTGCTTATTTCTACACTTAGGCTTAAAAAATGGCGTTAGAGGGTGAAAACTCGAAACAGCCCCGAACGGCCCCGTGGGTGGCACCAACACCTCCCACGGGACCAACGTAACTCGTGGGAACGAACCCCGCAGCCGCGGGTGTCCCGGTTTGAGAGTACGACGGTAATTTTCTTATTTCCACACTTAGGCTTAAAAACATGGCGTTAGAGGGTGAGAACTCGAAACAGCCCCCGAACGGCCCCGTGGGTGGCACCAACACCTCCCACGGGACCAACGTAACTCCTAGGAACTGACCCCGCAGCCGCGGGTGTCCCGGTTTGAGAGTACGACGGTAATTTGCTTATTTCTACATTTAGGCTTAAAAACATGGCGATAGAGGGTGATAACTCGAAACAGCTCCCGAACGGCCCCGTGGGTGGCACCAACACCTCCCACGGGACCAACGTAACTCGTGGGAACGGACCCCGCAGCCGCGGGTGTCCCGGTTTGAGAGTACGACGGTAATTTTCTTATTTCAATACTTAGGCTTAAAAACATGGCGTTAGAGGGTGAGAACTCGAAACAGCCCCCGAACGGCCCCGTGGGTGGCACCAACACCTCCCACGGGACCAACGTAACTCGTAGGAACTGACCCCGCAGCCGCGGGTGTCCCGATTTGAGAGTACGACGGTAATTTGCTTATTTCTACACTTAGGCTTAAAAACATGGCGATAGAGGGTGATAACTCGAAACAGCTCCCGAACGGCCCCGTGGGTGGCACCAACACCTCCCACGGGACCAACGTAACTCGTACGAACGGACCCCGCAGCCGCGGGTGTCCCGGTTTGAGAGTACGACGGTAATTTGCTTATTTCAACATTTAGGCTTAAAAACATGGCGTTAGAGGGTGAGAACTCGAAACAGCCCCCGAACGGCCCCGTGGATGGCACCAACACCTCCCACGGGACCAACGTAACTCGTACGAACGGACCCCGCAGCCGCGGGTGTCCCGGTTTGAGAGTACGACGGTAATTTGCTTATTTCAACACTTAGGCTTAAAAACATGGCGTTAGAGGGTGAGAACTCGAAACAGCCCCTGAACGGCCCCGTGGATGGCACCAACACCTCCCACGGGACCAACGTAACTCGTAGGAACTGACCCCGCAGCCGCGGGTGTCCCGGTTTGAGAGTACGACGGCAATTTGCTTATTTCCACACTTAGGCTTAAAAACATGGCGTTAGAGGGTGAGAACTTGAAACAGCCCCCGAACGGCCCCGTGGGTGGCACCAACACCTCCCACGGGACCAACGTAACTCGTAGGAACTGACCACGCAGCCGCGGGTGTCCCGGTTTGAGAGTACGATGGTAATTTGCTTATTTCTACACTTAGGCTTAACATGGCGTTAGAGGGTGAAAACTCGAAACAGCCCCCGAACGGCCCCGTGGGTGGCACCAACACCTCCCACGGGACCAACGTAACTCGTGGGAACAGACCCCGCAGCTGCGGTTGTCCCGGTTTGAGAGTACGACGGTAATTTGCTTATTTCCACACTTAGGCTTAAAAACATGGCGTTAGAGGGTGAGAACCCGAAACAGCCCCCGAACGGCCCCGTGGATGGCACCAACACCTCCCACGGGACCAACGTAACTCGTAGGAACTGACCCCGCAGCCGCGGGTGTCCCGATTTGAGAGTACGACGGCAATTTGCTTATTTCTACACTTAGGGTTAACATGGCATTAGAGGGTGAAAACTCGAAACAGCCCCCGAACGGCCCCGTGGGTGGTACTAACACCTCACACGGGACCAACGTAACTCGTGGGAACGGACCCCGCAGCCGCGGGTCTCCCAGTTTGAGAGTATGACGATAATTTGCTTATTTCCACACTTGGGCTTAAAAACATGGCGTTAGAGGGTGAAAACTCGAAACAGCCCCCGAACGGCCCCGTGGGTGGCACCAAAACCTCCCACGGGACCAACGTAACCCGTGGGAACAGACCCCGCAGCTGCGGTTGTCCCGGTTTGAGAGTACGACGGTAATTTGCTTATTTCCACACTTAGGCTTAAAAACATGGCGTTAGAGGGTGAGAACCCGAAACAGCCCCCGAACGGCCCCGTGGATGGCACCAACACCTCCCACGGGACCAACGTAACTCGTAGGAACTGACCCCGCAGCCGCGGGTGTCCCGGTTTGAGAGTACGACGGCAATTTGCTTATTTCCACACTTAGGCTTAAAAACATGGCGTTAGAGGGTGAGAACTTGAAACAGCCCCCGAACGGCCCCGTGGGTGGCACCAACACCTCCCACGGGACCAACGTAACTCGTAGGAACTGACCACGCAGCCGCGGGTGTCCCGGTTTGAGAGTACGATGGTAATTTGCTTATTTCTACACTTAGGCTTAACATGGCGTTAGAGGGTGAAAACTCGAAACAGCCCCCGAACGGCCCCGTGGGTGGCACCAACACCTCCCACGGGACCAACGTAACTCGTGGGAACAGACCCCGCAGCTGCGGTTGTCCCGGTTTGAGAGTACGACGGTAATTTGCTTATTTCCACACTTAGGCTTAAAAACATGGCGTTAGAGGGTGAGAACTCGAAACAGCCCCCGAACGGCCCCGTGGGTGGCACCAACACCTCCCACGGGACCAACGTAACTCGTGGGAATGGACCCCGTAGCCGCGGGTCTCCCGGTTTGAGAGTACGACGGTAATTTGCTTATTTCCACACTTAGGCTTAAAAACATGGCGTTAGTGGGTGAGAACTCGAAACAGCCCCCGAACGGCCCCTTGGGTGGCACCAACACCTCCCACGGGACCAACGTAACTCATAGGAACTGACCCCGCAGCCGCGGGTCTCCCGGTTTGAGAGTACGACGGTAATTTACTTATTTCTACACTTAGGCTTAAAAAATGGCGTTAGAGGGTGAGAACCCGAAACAGTCCCCGAACGGCCCCGTGGGTGGCACCAACACCTCCCACGGGACCAACGTAACTCGTGGGAACGGACCCCGCAGCCGCGGGTGTCCCGGTTTGAGAGTACGACGGTAATTTGCTTATTTCAACACTTAGGCTTAAAAACATGGCGTTAGAGGGTGAGAACTCGAAACAGCCCCCGAACGGCCCCGTGGGTGGCACCAACACCTCCCACGGGACCAACGTAACTCGTAGGAACTGACCCCGCAGCCGCGGGTGTCCCGGTTTGAGAGTACGACGGCAATTTGCTTATTTCCACACTTAGGCTTAAAAACATGGCGTTAGAGGGTGAGAACTTGAAACAGCCCCCGAACGGCCCCGTGGGTGGCACCAACACCTCCCACGGGACCAACGTAACTCGTAGGAACTGACCACGCAGCCGCGGGTGTCCCGGTTTGAGAGTACGATGGTAATTTGCTTATTTCTACACTTAGGCTTAACATGGCGTTAGAGGGTGAAAACTCGAAACAGCCCCCGAACGGCCCCGTGGGTGGCACCAACACCTCCCACGGGACCAACGTAACTCGTACGAACGGACCCCGCAGCCGCGGGTGTCCCGGTTTGAGAGTACGACGGTAATTTGCTTATTTCAACACTTAGGCTTAAAAACATGGCGTTAGAGGGTGAGAACTCGAAACAGCCCCCGAACGGCCCCGTGGATGGCACCAACACCTCCCACGGGACCAACGTAACTCGTACGAATGGACCCCGCAGCCGCGGGTGTCCCGGTTTGAGAGTACGACGGTAATTTGCTTATTTCAACACTTAGGCTTAAAAACATGGCGTTAGACGGTGAGAACTCGAAACAGCCCCCGAACGGCCCCGTGGATGGCACCAACACCTCCCACGGGACCAACGTAACTCGTAGGAACTGACCCCGCAGCCGCGGGTGTCCCGGTTTGAGAGTACGACGGCAATTTGCTTATTTCCACACTTAGGCTTAAAAACATGGCGTTAGAGGGTGAGAACTTGAAACAGCCCCCGAACGGCCCCGTGGGTGGCACCAACACCTCCCACGGGACCAACGTAACTCGTAGGAACTGACCACGCAGCCGCGGGTGTCCCGGTTTGAGAGTACGATGGTAATTTGCTTATTTCTACACTTAGGCTTAACATGGCGTTAGAGGGTGAAAACTCAAAACAGCCCCCGAACGGCCCCGTGGGTGGCACCAACACCTCCCACGGGACCAACGTAACTCGTACGAACGGACCCCGCAGCCGCGGTTGTCCCGGTTTGAGAGTACGACGATAATTTCCTTATTTCCACACTTAGGCTAAAAAACATGGCGTTAGAGGGTAAAAACTCGAAACAGCCCCCGAACGGCCCCGTGGGTGGCACCAACACCTCCCACGGGACCAACGTAACTCGTAGGAACTGACCCCGCAGCCGCGGGTGTCCCGGTTTGAGAGTACGACGGTAATTTTCTTATTTCTACACTTAGGCTTAAAAACATGGCGTTAGAGGGTGAGAACTCGAAACAGCCCCCGAACGGCCCCGTGGGTGGCACCAACACCTCCCACGGGACCAACGTAACTCGTGGGAACAGACCCCGCAGCCGAGGGTGTCCCGGTTTGAGAGTACGACGGTAATTTGCTTATTTCTACACTTAGGCTTAAAAAATGGCGTTAGAGGGTGAAAACTCGAAACAGCCCCGAACGGCCCCGTGGGTGGCACCAACACCTCCCACGGGACCAACGTAACTCGTGGGAACGAACCCCGCAGCCGCGGGTGTCCCGGTTTGAGAGTACGACGGTAATTTGCTTATTTCCACACTTAGGCTTAAAAACATGGCGTTAGAGGGTGAGAACTCGAAACAGCCCCCGAACGGCCCCGTGGGTGGCACCAACACCTCCCACGGGACCAACGTAACTCCTAGGAACTGACCCCGCAGCCGCGGGTGTCCCGGTTTGAGAGTACGACGGTAATATGCTTATTTCTACACTTAGGCTTAAAAACATGGCGATAGAGGGTGATAACTCGAAACAGCTCCCGAACGGCCCCGTGGGTGGCACCAACACCTCCCACGGGACCAACGTAACTCGTACGAACGGACCCCGCAGCCGCGGGTGTCCCGGTTTGAGAGTACGACGGTAATTTGCTTATTTCAACACTTAGGCTTAAAAACATGGCGTTAGAGGGTGAGAACTCGAAACAGCCCCCGAACGGCCCCGTGGATGGCACCAACACCTCCCACGGGACCAACGTAACTCGTAGGAACTGACCCCGCAGCCGCGGGTGTCCCGGTTTGAGAGTACGACGGCAATTTGCTTATTTCCACACTTAGGCTTGAAAACATGGCGTTAGAGGGTGAGAACTTGAAACAGCCCCCGAACGGCCCCGTGGGTGGCACCAACACCTCCCACGGGACCAACGTAACTCGTAGGAACTGACCACGCAGCCGCGGGTGTCCCGGTTTGAGAGTACGATGGTAATTTGCTTATTTCTACACTTAGGCTTAACATGGCGTTAGAGGGTGAAAACTCGAAACAGCCCCCGAACGGCCCCGTGGGTGGCACCAACACCTCCCACGGGACCAACGTAACTCGTGGGAACAGACCCCGCAGCTGCGGTTGTCCCGGTTTGAGAGTACGACGGTAATTTGCTTATTTCCACACTTAGGCTTAAAAACATGGCGTTAGAGGGTGAGAACCCGAAACAGCCCCCGAACGGCCCCGTGGATGGCACCAACACCTCCCACGGGACCAACGTAACTCGTAGGAACTGACCCCGCAGCCGCGGGTGTCCCGATTTGAGAGTACGACGGCAATTTGCTTATTTCTACACTTAGGGTTAACATGGCATTAGAGGGTGAAAACTCGAAACAGCCCCCGAACGGCCCCGTGGGTGGTACTAACACCTCACACGGGACCAACGTAACTCGTGGGAATGGACCCCGCAGCCGCGGGTCTCCCAGTTTGAGAGTATGACGATAATTTGCTTATTTCCACACTTGGGCTTAAAAACATGGCGTTAGAGGGTGAGAACTCGAAACAGCCCCCGAACGGCCCCGTGGGTGGCACCAACACCTCCCACGGGACCAATGTAACTCATAGGAACTGACCCCGCAGCCGCGGGTGTCCCGGTTTGAGAGTACGACGGTAATTTGCTTATTTCTACACTTAGGCTTAACATGGCGTTAGAGGGTGAAAACTCGAAACAGCCCCCGAACGGCCCCGTGGGTGGCACCAACACCTCCCCCGGGACCAACGTAACTCGTGGGAACTGACCCCGCAGCCGCGGGTGTCCCGGTTTGAGAGTACGACGGTAATTTGCTTATTTCCACACTTAGGCTTAAAAACATGGCGTTAGAGGGTGAGAACTCGAAACAGCCCCCGAACGGCCCCGTGGGTGGCACCAACACCTCCCACGGGACCAACGTAACTCGTAGGAACTGACCCCGCAGCCGCGGGTGTCCCGGTTTGAGAGTACGACGGTAATTTGCTTATTTCTACACTTAGGCTTAAAAAATGGCGTTAGAGGGTGAGAACCCGAAACAGTCCCCGAACGGCCCCGTGGGTGGCACCAACACCTCCCACGGGACCAACGTAACTCGTGGGAACGGACCCCGCAGCCGCGGGTGTCCCGGTTTGAGAGTACGACGGCAATTTGCTTATTTCCACACTTAGGGTTAACATGGCATTAGAGGGTGAAAACTCGAAACAGCCCCCGAACGGCCCCGTGGGTGGTACTAACACCTCACACGGGACCAACGTAACTCGTGGGAATGGACCCCGCAGCCGCGGGTCTCCCAGTTTGAGAGTATGACGATAATTTGCTTATTTCCACACTTGGGCTTAAAAACATGGCGTTAGAGGGTGAGAACTCGAAACAGCCCCCGAACGGCCCCGTGGGTGGCACCAACACCTCCCACGGGACCAATGTAACTCGTAGGAACTGACCCCGCAGCCGCGGGTGTCCCGGTTTGAGAGTACGACGGTAATTTGCTTATTTCTACACTTAGGCTTAACATGGCGTTAGAGGGTGAGAACTTGAAACAGCCCCCGAACGGCCCCGTGGGTGGCACCAACACCTCCCACGGGACCAACGTAACTCGTGGGAATGGACCCCGCAGCCGCGGGTCTCCCGGTTTCAGAGTACGACGGTAATTTGCTTATTTCCACACTTAGGCTTAAAAACATGGCGTTAGAGGGTGAGAACTCGAAACAGCCCCCGAACGGCCCCTTGGGTGGCACCAACACCTCCCACGGGACCAACGTAACTCGTAGGAACTGACCCCGCAGCCGCGGGTGTCCCGGTTTGAGAGTATGACGGTAATTTGCTTATTTCTACACTTAGGCTTAAAAAATGGCGTTAGAGGGTGATAACCCGAAACAGTCCCCGAACGGCCCCGTGGGTGGCACCAACACCTCCCACGGGACCAACGTAACTCGTGGGAACGGACCCCGCAGCCGCGGATGTCCCGATTTGAGAGTACGACGGTAATTTGCTTATTTCAACACTTAGGCTTAAAAACATGGCGTTAGAGGGTGAGAACTCGAAACAGCCCCCGAACGGCCCCGTGGGTGGCACCAACACCTCCCACGGGACCAACGTAACTCGTAGGAACTGACCCCGCAACCGCGGGTCTCCCGGTTTGAGAGTACGGCAGTAATTTTCTTATTTCTACACTTAGGCTTAAAAACATGGCGATAGAGGGTGATAACTCGAAACAGCTCCCGAACGGCCCCGTGGGTGGCACCAACACCTCCCACGGGACCAACGTAACTAGTAGGAACGGACCCCGCAGCCACGGGTGTCCCGGTTTGAGAGTACGACGGTAATTTTCTTATTTCAACACTTAGGCTTAAAAACATGGCGTTAGAGGGTGAGAACTCGCAACAGCCCCCGAACGGCCCCGTGGATGGCACCAACACCTCCTACGGGACCAACGTAACTCGTAGGAACTGACCCCGCAGCCGCGGGTGTCCCGGTTTGAGAGTACGACGGCAATTTGCTTATTTCCACACTTAGGCTTAAAAACATGGCGTTAGAGGGTGAGAACTTGAAACAGCCCCCGAACGGCCCCGTGGGTGGCACCAACACCTCCCACGGGACCAACGTAACTCGTAGGAACTGACCCCGCAGCCGCGGGTGTCCCGGTTTGAGAGTACGATGGTAATTTGCTTATTTCTACACTTAGGCTTAACATGGCGTTAGAGGGTGAAAACTCGAAACAGCCCCCGAACGGCCCCGTGGGTGGCACCAACACCTCCCACGGGACCAACGTAACTCGTGGGAACAGACCCCGCAGCTGCGGTTGTCCCGGTTTGAGAGTACGACGATAATTTGCTTATTTCCACACTTAGGCTTAAAAACATGGCGTTAGAGGGTGAGAACCCGAAACAGACCCCGAACGGCCCCGTGGATGGCACCAACACCTCCCACGGGACCAACGTAACTCGTAGGAACGGACCCCGCAGCCGCGGGTGTCCCGATTTGAGAGTACGACGGCAATTTGCTTATTTCTACACTTAGGGTTAACATGGCATTAGAGGGTGAAAACTCGAAACAGCCCCCGAACGGCCCCGTGGGTGGTACTAACACCTCACACGGGACCAACGTAACTCGTGGGAACGGACCCCGCAGCCGCGGGTCTCCCAGTTTGAGAGTATGACGATAATTTGCTTATTTCCACACTTGGGCTTAAAAACATGGCGTTAGAGGGTGAGAACTCGAAACAGCCCCCGAACGGCCCCGTGGGTGGCACCAACACCTCCCACGGGACCAATGTAACTCGTAGGAACTGACCCCGCAGCCGCGGGTTTCCCGGTTTGAGAGTACGACGGCAATTTGCTTATTTCTACACTTAGGGTTAACATGGCATTAGAGGGTGAAAACTCGAAACAGCCCCCGAACGGCCCCGTGGGTGGTACTAACACCTCACACGGGACCAACGTAACTAGTAGGAACGGACCCCGCAGCCGCGGGTCTCCCGGTTTGAGAGTACGACGGTAATTTGCTTATTTCCACACTTAGGCTTAAAAACATGGCGTTAGAGGGTGAGAACTCGAAACAGCCCCCGAACGGCCCCGTGGGTGGCACCAACACCTCCCACGGGACCAACGTAACTCGTAGGAACTGACCCCGCAGCCGCGGGTGTCCCGGTTTGAGAGTACGACGGTAATTTGCTTATTTCTACACTTAGGCTTAAAAACATGGCGTTAGAGGGTGAGAACCCGAAACAGTCCCCGAACGGCCCCGTGGGTGGCACCAACACCTCCCACGGGACCAACGTAACTCGTGGGAACGGACCCCGCAGCCGCGGGTGTCCCGGTTTGAGAGTACGACGGCAATTTGCTTATTTCTACACTTAGGCTTAACATGGCGTTAGAGGGTGAAAACTCGAAACAGCCCCCGAACGGCCCCGTGGGTGGCACCAACACCTCCCACGGGACCAACGTAACTAGTAGGAACGGACCCCGCAGCCGCGGGTCTCCCGGTTTGAGAGTACGACGGTAATTTGCTTATTTCCACACTTAGGCTTAAAAACATGGCGTTAGAGGGTGAGAACTCGAAACAGCCCCCGAACGGCCCCGTGGGTGGCACCAACACCTCCCACGGGACCAACGTAACTCGTAGAACTGACCCCGCAGCCGCGGGTGTCCCGGTTTGAGAGTACGACGGTAATTTGCTTATTTCTACACTTAGGCTTAAAAACATGGCGTTAGAGGGTGAGAACCCGAAACAGTCCCCGAACGGCCCCGTGGGTGGCACCAACACCTCCCACGGGACCAACGTAACTCCTAGGAACTGACCCCGCAGCCGCGGGTGTCCCGGTTTGAGAGTACGACGGTAATTTGTTTATTTCTACACTTAGGCTTAAAAACATGGCGATAGAGGGTGATAACTCGAAACAGCTCCCGAACGGCCCCGTGGGTGGCACCAACACCTCCCACGGGACCAACGTAACTCGTACGAACGGACCCCGCATCCGCGGGTGTCCCGGTTTGAGAGTACGACGGTAATTTGCTTATTTCAACACTTAGGCTTAAAAACATGGCGTTAGAGGGTGAGAACTCGAAACAGCCCCCGAACGGCCCCGTGGATGGCACCAACACCTCCCACGGGACCAACGTAACTCGTAGGAACTGACCCCGCAGCCGCGGGTGTCCCGGTTTGAGAGTACGACGGCAATTTGCTTATTTCCACACTTAGGCTTAAAAACATGGCGTTAGAGGGTGAGAACTTGAAACAGCCCCCGAACGGCCCCGTGGGTGGCACCAACACCTCCCACGGGACCAACGTAACTCGTAGGAACTGACCCCGCAGCCGCGGGTGTCCCGGTTTGAGAGTACGACGGTAATATGCTTATTTCTACACTTAGGCTTAAAAACATGGCGATAGAGGGTGATAACTCGAAACAGCTCCCGAACGGCCCCGTGGGTGGCACCAACACCTCCCACGGGACCAACGTAACTCGTACGAACGGACCCCGCAGCCGCGGGTGTCCCGGTTTGAGAGTACGACGGTAATTTGCTTATTTCAACACTTAGGCTTAAAAACATGGCGTTAGAGGGTGAGAACTCGAAACAGCCCCCGAACGGCCCCGTGGATGGCACCAACACCTCCCACGGGACCAACGTAACTCGTAGGAACTGACCCCGCAGCCGCGGGTGTCCCGGTTTGAGAGTACGACGGCAATTTGCTTATTTCCACACTTAGGCTTAAAAACATGGCGTTAGAGGGTGAGAACTTGAAACAGCCCCCGAACGGCCCCGTGGGTGGCACCAACACCTCCCACGGGACCAACGTAACTCGTAGGAACTGACCACGCAGCCGCGGGTGTCCCGGTTTGAGAGTACGATGGTAATTTGCTTATTTCTACACTTAGGCTTAACATGGCGTTAGAGGGTGAAAACTCGAAACAGCCCCCGAACGGCCCCGTGGGTGGCACCAACACCTCCCACGGGACCAACGTAACTCGTGGGAACAGACCCCGCAGCTGCGGTTGTCCCGGTTTGAGAGTACGACGGTAATTTGCTTATTTCCACACTTAGGCTTAAAAACAAGGCGTTAGAGGGTGAGAACCTGAAACAGCCCCCGAACGGCCCCGTGGATGGCACCAACACCTCCCACGGGACCAACGTAACTCGTAGGAACTGACCCCGCAGCCGCGGGTGTCCCGATTTGAGAGTACGACGGCAATTTGCTTATTTCTACACTTAGGGTTAACATGGCATTAGAGGGTGAAAACTCGAAACAGCCCCCGAACGGCCCGGTGGGTGGTACTAACACCTCACACGGGACCAACGTAACTCGTGGGAACGGACCCCGCAGCCGCGGGTCTCCCAGTTTGAGAGTATGATGATAATTTGCTTATTTCCACACTTGGGCTTAAAAACATGGCGTTAGAGGGTGAGAACTCGAAACAGCCCCCGAACGGCCCCGTGGGTGGCACCAACACCTCCCACGGGACCAATGTAACTCGTAGGAACTGACCCCGCAGCCGCGGGTTTCCCGGTTTGAGAGTACGACGGTAATTTGCTTATTTCTACACTTAGGGTTAACATGGCATTAGAGGGTGAAAACTCGAAACAGCCCCCGAACGGCCCCGTGGGTGGTACTAACACCTCACACGGGACCAACGTAACTCGTGGGAATGGACCCCGCAGCCGCGGGTCTCCCAGTTTGAGAGTATGACGATAATTTGCTTATTTCCACACTTGGGCTTAAAAACATGGCGTTAGAGGGTGAGAACTCGAAACAGCCCCCGAACGGCCCCGTGGGTGGCACCAACACCTCCCACGGGACCAATGTAACTCGTAGGAACTGACCCCGCAGCCGCGGGTGTCCCGGTTTGAGAGTACGACGGTAATTTGCTTATTTCTACACTTAGGCTTAACATGGCGTTAGAGGGTGAAAACTCGAAACAGCCCCCGAACGGCCCCGTGGGTGGCACCAACACCTCCCCCGGGACCAACGTAACTCGTGGGAACTGACCCCGCAGCCGCGGGTGTCCCGGTTTGAGAGTACGACGGTAATTTGCTTATTTCCACACTTAGGCTTAAAAACATGGCGTTAGAGGGTGAGAACTCGAAACAGCCCCCGAACGGCCCCGTGGGTGGCACCAACACCTCCCACGGGACCAACGTAACTCGTAGGAACTGACCCCGCAGCCGCGGGTCTCCCGGTTTGACAGTACGACGGTAATTTGCTTATTTCTACACTTAGGCTTAAAAAATGGCGTTAGAGGGTGAGAACCCGAAACAGTCCCCGAACGGCCCCGTGGGTGGCACCAACACCTCCCACGGGACCAACGTAACTCGTGGGAACGGACCCCGCAGCCGCGGGTGTCCCGGTTTGAGAGTACGACGGCAATTTGCTTATTTCCACACTTAGGGTTAACATGGCATTAGAGGGTGAAAACTCGAAACAGCCCCCGAACGGCCCCGTGGGTGGTACTAACACCTCACACGGGACCAACGTAACTCGTGGGAATGGACCCCGCAGCCGCGGGTCTCCCAGTTTGAGAGTATGACGATAATTTGCTTATTTCCACACTTGGGCTTAAAAACATGGCGTTAGAGGGTGAGAACTCGAAACAGCCCCCGAACGGCCCCGTGGGTGGCACCAACACCTCCCACGGGACCAATGTAACTCGTAGGAACTGACCCCGCAGCCGCGGGTGTCCCGGTTTGAGAGTACGACGGTAATTTGCTTATTTCTACACTTAGGCTTAACATGGCGTTAGAGGGTGAGAACTTGAAACAGCCCCCGAACGGCCCCGTGGGTGGCACCAACACCTCCCACGGGACCAACGTAACTCGTGGGAATGGACCCCGCAGCCGCGGGTCTCCCGGTTTGAGAGTACGACGGTAATTTGCTTATTTCCACACTTAGGCTTAAAAACATGGCGTTAGAGGGTGAGAACTCGAAACAGCCCCCGAACGGCCCCTTGGGTGGCACCAACACCTCCCACGGGACCAACGTAACTCGTAGGAACTGACCCCGCAGCCGCGGGTGTCCCGGTTTGAGAGTACGACGGTAATTTGCTTATTTCTACACTTAGGCTTAAAAAATGGCGTTAGAGGGTGAGAACCCGAAACAGTCCCCGAACGGCCCCGTGGGTGGCACCAACACCTCCCACGGGACCAACGTAACTCGTGGGAACGGACCCCGCAGCCGCGGATGTCCCGATTTGAGAGTACGACGGTAATTTGCTTATTTCAACACTTAGGCTTAAAAACATGGCGTTAGAGGGTGAGAACTCGAAACAGCCCCCGAACGGCCCCGTGGGTGGCACCAACACCTCCCACGGGACCAACGTAACTCGTAGGAACTGACCCCGCAACCGCGGGTCTCCCGGTTTGAGAGTACGGCAGTAATTTTCTTATTTCTACACTTAGGCTTAAAAACATGGCGATAGAGGGTGATAACTCGAAACAGCTCCCGAACGGCCCCGTGGGTGGCACCAACACCTCCCACGGGACCAACGTAACTAGTAGGAACGGACCCCGCAGCCACGGGTGTCCCGGTTTGAGAGTACGACGGTAATTTTCTTATTTCAACACTTAGGCTTAAAAACATGGCGTTAGAGGGTGAGAACTCGCAACAGCCCCCGAACGGCCCCGTGGATGGCACCAACACCTCCTACGGGACCAACGTAACTCGTAGGAACTGACCCCGCAGCCGCGGGTGTCCCGGTTTGAGAGTACGACGGCAATTTGCTTATTTCCACACTTAGGCTTAAAAACATGGCGTTAGAGGGTGAGAACTTGAAACAGCCCCCGAACGGCCCCGTGGGTGGCACCAACACCTCCCACGGGACCAACGTAACTCGTAGGAACTGACCCCGCAGCCGCGGGTGTCCCGGTTTGAGAGTACGATGGTAATTTGCTTATTTCTACACTTAGGCTTAACATGGCGTTAGAGGGTGAAAACTCGAAACAGCCCCCGAACGGCCCCGTGGGTGGCACCAACACCTCCCACGGGACCAACGTAACTCGTGGGAACAGACCCCGCAGCTGCGGTTGTCCCGGTTTGAGAGTACGACGATAATTTGCTTATTTCCACACTTAGGCTTAAAAACATGGCGTTAGAGGGTGAGAACCCGAAACAGACCCCGAACGGCCCCGTGGATGGCACCAACACCTCCCGCGGGACCAACGTAACTCGTAGGAACGGACCCCGCAGCCGCGGGTGTCCCGATTTGAGAGTACGACGGCAATTTGCTTATTTCTACACTTAGGGTTAACATGGCATTAGAGGGTGAAAACTCGAAACAGCCCCCGAACGGCCCCGTGGGTGGTACTAACACCTCACACGGGACCAACGTAACTCGTGGGAACGGACCCCGCAGCCGCGGGTCTCCCAGTTTGAGAGTATGACGATAATTTGCTTATTTCCACACTTGGGCTTAAAAACATGGCGTTAGAGGGTGAGAACTCGAAACAGCCCCCGAACGGCCCCGTGGGTGGCACCAACACCTCCCACGGGACCAATGTAACTCGTAGGAACTGACCCCGCAGCCGCGGGTTTCCCGGTTTGAGAGTACGACGGCAATTTGCTTATTTCTACACTTAGGGTTAACATGGCATTAGAGGGTGAAAACTCGAAACAGCCCCCGAACGGCCCCGTGGGTGGTACTAACACCTCACACGGGACCAACGTAACTAGTAGGAACGGACCCCGCAGCAGCGGGTCTCCCGGTTTGAGAGTACGACGGTAATTTGCTTATTTCCACACTTAGGCTTAAAAACATGGCGTTAGAGGGTGAGAACTCGAAACAGCCCCCGAACGGCCCCGTGGGTGGCACCAACACCTCCCACGGGACCAACGTAACTCGTAGGAACTGACCCCGCAGCCGCGGGTGTCCCGGTTTGAGAGTACGACGGTAATTTGCTTATTTCTACACTTAGGCTTAAAAACATGGCGTTAGAGGGTGAGAACCCGAAACAGTCCCCGAACGGCCCCGTGGGTGGCACCAACACCTCCCACGGGACCAACGTAACTCGTGGGAACGGACCCCGCAGCCGCGGGTGTCCCGGTTTGAGAGTACGACGGCAATTTGCTTATTTCTACACTTAGGCTTAACATGGCGTTAGAGGGTGAAAACTCGAAACAGCCCCCGAACGGCCCCGTGGGTGGCACCAACACCTCCCACGGGACCAACGTAACTAGTAGGAACGGACCCCGCAGCCGCGGGTCTCCCGGTTTGAGAGTACGACGGTAATTTGCTTATTTCCACACTTAGGCTTAAAAACATGGCGTTAGAGGGTGAGAACTCGAAACAGCCCCCGAACGGCCCCGTGGGTGGCACCAACACCTCCCACGGGACCAACGTAACTCGTAGGAACTGACCCCGCAGCCGCGGGTGTCCCGGTTTGAGAGTACGACGGTAATTTGCTTATTTCTACACTTAGGCTTAAAAACATGGCGTTAGAGGGTGAGAACCCGAAACAGTCCCCGAACGGCCCCGTGGGTGGCACCAACACCTCCCACGGGACCAACGTAACTCCTAGGAACTGACCCCGCAGCCGCGGGTGTCCCGGTTTGAGAGTACGACGGTAATTTGCTTATTTCTACACTTAGGCTTAAAAACATGGCGATAGAGGGTGATAACTCGAAACAGCTCCCGAACGGCCCCGTGGGTGGCACCAACACCTCCCACGGGACCAACGTAACTCGTACGAACGGACCCCGCAGCCGCGGGTGTCCCGGTTTGAGAGTACGACGGTAATTTGCTTATTTCAACACTTAGGCTTAAAAACATGGCGTTAGAGGGTGAGAACTCGAAACAGCCCCGTGGATGGCACCAACACCTCCCACGGGACCAACGTAACTCGTAGGAACTGACCCCTCAGCCGCGGGTGTCCCGGTTTGAGAGTACGACGGCAATTTTCTTATTTCTACGCTTAGGCTTAAAAACATGGCGTTAGAGGGTGAGAACTCGAAACAGCCCCCGAACGGCCCCGTGGGTGGCACCAACACCTCCCACGGGACCAACGTAACTCGTGGGAACGGACCCCGCAGCCGCGGGTGTCCCGGTTTGAGAGTACGATGGTAATTTGCTTATTTCTACACTTAGGCTTAACATGGCGTTAGAGGGTGAAAACTCGAAACAGCCCCCGAACGGCCCCGTGGGTGGTACCAACACCTCCCACGGGACCAACGTAACTCGTGGGAACAGACCCCGCAGCTGCGGTTGTCCCGGTTT
The DNA here is from genome assembly GCA_949130495.1 of Sambucus nigra. Taxonomy (NCBI): domain Eukaryota; kingdom Viridiplantae; phylum Streptophyta; class Magnoliopsida; order Dipsacales; family Adoxaceae; genus Sambucus; species Sambucus nigra. The sequence continues at coordinate 106,991,514 of OX422219.1, forward strand.
GAGAGTACGACGATAATTTGCTTATTTCCACACTTAGGCTTAAAAACATGGCGTTAGAGGGTGAGAACCCGAAACAGACCCCGAACGGCCCCGTGGATGGCACCAACACCTCCCACGGGACCAACGTAACTCGTAGGAACGGACCCCGCAGCCGCGGGTGTCCCGATTTGAGAGTACGACGGCAATTTGCTTATTTCTACACTTAGGGTTAACATGGCATTAGAGGGTGAAAACTCGAAACAGCCCCCGAACGGCCCCGTGGGTGGTACTAACACCTCACACGGGACCAACGTAACTCGTGGGAACGGACCCCGCAGCCGCGGGTCTCCCAGTTTGAGAGTATGACGATAATTTGCTTATTTCCACACTTGGGCTTAAAAACATGGCGTTAGAGGGTGAGAACTCGAAACAGCCCCCGAACGGCCCCGTGGGTGGCACCAACACCTCCCACGGGACCAATGTAACTCGTAGGAACTGACCCCGCAGCCGCGGGTTTCCCGGTTTGAGAGTACGACGGTAATTTGCTTATTTCTACACTTAGGCTTAACATGGCGTTAGAGGGTGAAAACTCGAAACAGCCCCCGAACGGCCCCGTGGGTGGCACCAACACCTCCCACGGGACCAACGTAACTCGTGGGAATGGACCCCGCAGCCGCGGGTCTCCCGGTTTGAGAGTACGACGGTAATTTGCTTATTTCCACACTTAGGCTTAAAAACATGGCGTTAGAGGGTGAGAACTCGAAACAGCCCCCGAACGGCCCCGTGGGTGGCACCAACACCCCCCACGGGACCAACGTAACTCGTAGGAACTGACCCCGCAGCCGCGGGTGTCCCTGTTTGAGAGTACGACGGTAATTTGCTTATTTCTACACTTAGGCTTAAAAACATGGCGTTAGAGGGTGAGAACCCGAAACAGTCCCCGAACGGCCCCGTGGGTGGCACCAACACCTCCCACGGGACCAACGTAACTCGTGGGAACGGACCCCGCAGCCGCGGGTGTCCCGGTTTGAGAGTACGACGGTAATTTGCTTATTTCCACACTTAGGCTTAAAAACATGGCGTTAGAGGGTGAGAACTCGAAACAGCCCCCGAACGGCCCCGTGGGTGGCACCAACACCTCCCACGGGACCAACGTAACTCGTAGGAACTGACCCCGCAGCCGCGGGTCTCCCGGTTTGAGAGTACGGCAGTAATTTTCTTATTTCTACACTTAGGCTTAAAAACATGGCGATAGAGGGTGATAACTCGAAACAGCTCCCGAACGGCCCCGTGGGTGGCACCAACACCTCCCACGGGACCAACGTAACTCGTAGGAACGGACCCCGCAGCCGCGGGTGTCCCGATTTGAGAGTACGACGGTAATTTGCTTATTTCAAGACTTAGGCTTAAAAACATGGCGTTAGAGGGTGAGAACTCGAAACAGCTCCCGAACGGCCCCGTGGATGGCACCAACACCTCCCACGGGACCAACGCAACTCGTAGGAACTGACCCCGCAGCCGCGGGTGTCCCGGTTTGAGAGTACGACGGCAATTTGCTTATTTCCACACTTAGGCTTAAAAACATGGCGTTAGAGGGTGAGAACCCGAAACAGCCCCCGAACGGCCCCGTGGATGGCACCAACACCTCCCACGGGACCAACGTAACTCGTAGGAACTGACCCCGCAGCCGCGGGAGTCCCGATTTGAGAGTACGACGGTAATTTGCTTATTTCTACACTTAGGCTTAACATGGCGTTAGAGGGTGAGAACTTGAAACAGCCCCCGAACGGCCCCGTGGGTGGCACCAACACCTCCCACGGGACCAACGTAACTCGTGGGAATGGACCCCGCAGCCGCGGGTCTCCCGGTTTGAGAGTACGACGGTAATTTGCTTATTTCCACACTTAGGCTTAAAAACATGGCGTTAGAGGGTGAGAACTCGAAACAGCCCCCGAACGGCCCCTTGGGTGGCACCAACACCACCCACGGGACCAACGTAACTCATAGGAACTGACCCCGCAACCGCGGGTGTCCCGGTTTGAGAGTACGACGGTAATTTGCTTATTTCTACACTTAGGCTTAAAAAATGGCGTTAGAGGGTGAGAACCCGAAACAGTCCCCGAACGGCCCCGTGGGTGGCACCAACACCTCCCACGGGACCAACGTAACTCGTGGGAACGGACCCCGCAGCCGCGGGTGTCCCGGTTTGAGAGTACGACGGTAATTTGCTTATTTCAACACTTAGGCTTAAAAACATGGCGTTAGAGGGTGAGAACTCGAAACAGCCCCCGAACGGCCCCGTGGGTGGCACCAACACCTCCCACGGGACCAACGTAACTCGTAGGAACTGACCCCGCAGCCGCGGGTCTCCCGGTTTGAGAGTACGGCAGTAATTTTCTTATTTCTACACTTAGGCTTAAAAACATGGCGATAGAGGGTGATAACTCGAAACAGCTCCCGAACGGCCCCGTGGGTGGCACCAACACCTCCCACGGGACCAACGTAACTCGTAGGAACGGACCCCGCAGCCGCGGGTGTCCCGGTTTGAGAGTACGACGGTAATTTTCTTATTTCAACACTTAGGCTTAAAAACATGGCGTTAGACGGTGAGAACTCGCAACAGCCCCCGAACGGCCCCGTGGATGGCACCAACACCTCCCACGGGACCAACGTAACTCGTAGGAACTGATCCCGCAGCCGCGGGTGTCCCGGTTTGAGAGTACGACGGCAATTTGCTTATTTCCACACTTAGGCTTAAAAACATGGCGTTAGAGGGTGAGAACTTGAAACAGCCCCCGAACGGCCCCGTGGGTGGCACCAACACCTCCCACGGGACCAACGTAACTCGTAGGAACTGATCCCGCAGCCGCGGGTGTCCCGGTTTGAGAGTACGATGGTAATTTGCTTATTTCTACACTTAGGCTTAACATGGCGTTAGAGGGTGAAAACTCGAAACAGCCCCCGAACGGCCCCGTGGGTGGTACCAACACCTCCCACGGGACCAACGTAACTCGTGGGAACAGACCCCGCAGCTGCGGTTGTCCCGGTTTGAGAGTACGATGATAATTTGCTTATTTCCTCACTTAGGCTTAAAAACATGGCGTTAGAGGGTGAGAACCCGAAACAGACCCCGAACGGCCCCGTGGATGGCACCAACACCTCCCACGGGACCAACGTAACTCGTAGGAACTGACCCCGCAGCCGCGGGTGTCCCGATTTGAGAGTACGACGGCAATTTGCTTATTTCTACACTTAGGGTTAACATGGCGTTAGAGGGTGAAAACTCGAAACAGCCCCCGAACGGCCCCGTGGGTGGCACCAACAACTCCCACGGGACCAACGTAACTCGTGGGAATGGACCCCGCAGCCGCGGGTCTCCCGGTTTGAGAGTACGACGGTAATTTGCTTATTTCCACACTTAGGCTTAAAAACATGGCGTTAGAGGGTGAGAACTCGAAACAGCCCCCGAACGGCCCCGTGGGTGGCACCAACACCCCCCACGGGACCAACGTAACTCGTAGGAACTGACCCCGCAGCCGCGGGTGTCCCTGTTTGAGAGTACGACGGTAATTTGCTTATTTCTACACTTAGGCTTAAAAACATGGCGTTAGAGGGTGAGAACCCGAAACAGTCCCCGAACGGCCCCGTGGGTGGCACCAATACCTCCCACGGGACCAACGTAACTCATGGGAACGGACCCCGCAGCCGCGGGTGTCCCGGTTTGAGAGTACGACGGTAATTTGCTTATTTCCACACTTAGGCTTAAAAACATGGCGTTAGAGGGTGAGAACTCGAAACAGCCCCCGAACGGCCCCGTGGGTGGCACCAACACCTCCCACGGGACCAACGTAACTCGTAGGAACTGACCCCGCAGCCGCGGGTCTCCCGGTTTGAGAGTACGGCAGTAATTTTCTTATTTCTACACTTAGGCTTAAAAACATGGCGATAGAGGGTGATAACTCGAAACAGCTCCCGAACGGCCCCGTGGGTGGCACCAACACCTCCCACGGGACCAACGTAACTCGTAGGAACGGACCCCGCAGCCGCGGGTGTCCCGGTTTGAGAGTACGACGGTAATTTGCTTATTTCAAGACTTAGGCTTAAAAACATGGCGTTAGAGGGTGAGAACTCGAAACAGCTCCCGAACGGCCCCGTGGATGGCACCAACACCTCCCACGGGACCAACGTAACTCGTGGGAACGGACCCCGCAGCCGCGGGTGTCCCGGTTTGAGAGTACGACGGTAATTTGCTTATTTCCACACTTAGGCTTAAAAACATGGCGTTAGAGGGTGAGAACTCGAAACAGCCCCCGAACGGCCCCGTGGGTGGCACCAACACCTCCCACGGGACCAACGTAACTCGTGGGAATGGAACCCGCAGCCGCGGGTCTCCCGGTTTGAGAGTACGACGGTAATTTGCTTATTTCCACACTTAGGCTTAAAAACATGGCGTTAGAGGGTGAGAACTCGAAACAGCCCCCGAACGGCCCCGTGGGTGGCACCAACACCTCCCACGGGACCAACGTAACTCGTAGGAACTGACCCCGCAGCCGCGGGTGTCCCGGTTTGAGAGTACGACGATAATTTGCTTATTTCCACACTTAGGCTTAAAAACATGGCGTTAGAGGGTGAGAACTCGAAACAGCCCCCGAACGGCCCCGTGGGTGGCACCAACACCTCCCACGGGACCAACGTAACTCGTAGGAACGGACCCCGCAGCCGCGGGTGTCCAGGTTTGAGAGTACGACGGTAATTTGCTTATTTCTACACTTAGGCTTAAAAACATGGCGTTAGAGGGTGATAACCCGAAACAGTCCCCGAACGGCCCCGTGGGTGGCACCAACACCTCCCACGGGACCAGCGTAACTCGTGGGAACGGACCCCGCAGCCGCGGGTGTCCCGGTTTGAGAGTACGACGGTAATTTGCTTATTTCCACACTTAGGCTTAAAAACATGGCGTTAGAGGGTGAGAACTCGAAACAGCCCCCGAACGGCCCCGTGGGTGGCACCAACACCTCCCACGGGACCAACGTAACTCGTAGGAACTGACCCCGCAGCCGCGGGTCTCCCGGTTTGAGAGTACGGCAGTAATTTTCTTATTTCTACACTTAGGCTTAAAAACATGGCGATAGAGGGTGATAACTCGAAACAGCTCCCGAACGGCCCCGTGGGTGGCACCAACACCTCCCACGGGACCAACGTAACTCGTAGGAACGGACCCCGCAGCCGCGGGTGTCCCGGTTTGAGAGTACGACGGTAATTTTCTTATTTCAAGACTTAGGCTTAAAAACATGGCGTTAGAGGGTGACAACTCGAAACAGCTCCCGAACGGCCCCGTGGATGGCACCAACACCTCCCACGGGACCAACGTAACTCGTAGGAACTGACCCCGCAGCCGCGGGTGTCCCGGTTTGAGAGTACGACGGCAATTTGCTTATTTCCACACTTAGGCTTAAAAACATGGCGTTAGAGGGTGAGAACTTGAAACAGCCCCCGAACGGCCCCGTGGGTGGCACCAACACCTCCCACGGGACCAACGTAACTCGTAGGAACTGACCCCGCAGCCGCGGGTGTCCCGGTTTGAGAGTACGATGGTAATTTGCTTATTTCTACACTTAGGCTTAACATGGCGTTAGAGGGTGAAAACTCGAAACAGCCCCCGAACGGCCCCGTGGGTGGCACCAACACCTCCCACGGGACCAACGTAACTCGTGGGAACCGGCCCCGCAGCCGCGGGTCTCCCAGTTTGAGAGTATGACGATAATTTGCTTATTTCCACACTTGGGCTTAAAAACATGGCGTTAGAGGGTGAGAACTCGAAACAGCCCCCGAACGGCCCCGTGGGTGGCACCAACACCTCCCACGGGACCAACGTAACTCGTGGGAATGGACCCCGCAGCCGGGGGTCTCCCGGTTTGAGAGTACGACGGTAATTTGCTTATTTCCACACTTAGGCTTAAAAACATGGCGTTAGAGGGTGAGAACTCGAAACAGCCCCCGAACGGCCCCGTGGGCGGCACCAACACCTCCCACGGGACCAATGTAACTCGTAGGAACTGACCCTGCAGCCGCGGGTTTCCCGGTTTGAGAGTACGACGGTAATTTGCTTATTTCTACACTTAGGCTTAACATGGCGTTAGAGGGTGAAAACTCGAAACAGCCCCCGAACGGCCCCGTGGGTGGCACCAACACCTCCCACGGGACCAACGTAACTCGTGCGAACGGACCCCGCAGCCGCGGGTGTCCCGGTTTGAGAGTACGACGGTAATTTGCTTATTTCTACACTTAGGCTTAAAAACATGGCGTTAGAGGGTGATAACCCGAAACAGTCCCCGAACGGCCCCGTGGGTGGCACCAACACCTCCCACGGGACCAACGTAACTCGTGGGAACGGACCCCGCAGCCGCGGGTGTCCCGGTTTGAGAGTACGACGGTAATTTGCTTATTTCCACACTTAGGCTTAAAAACATGGCGTTAGAGGGTGAGAACTCGAAACAGCCCCCGAACGGCCCCGTGGGTGGCACCAACACCTCCCACGGGACCAACGTAACTCGTAGGAACTGACCCCGCAGCCGCGGGTCTCCCGGTTTGAGAGTACGGCAGTAATTTTCTTATTTCTACACTTAGGCTTAAAAACATGCCGATAGAGGGTGATAACTCGAAACAGCTCCCGAACGGCCCCGTGGGTGGCACCAACACCTCCCACGGGACCAACGTAACTCGTACGAACGGACCCCGCAGCCGCGGGTGTCCCGGTTTGAGAGTACGACGGTAATTTGCTTATTTCAACACTTAGGCTTAAAAACATGGCGTTAGAGGGTGAGAACTCGAAACAGCCCCCGAACGGCCCCGTGGGTGGCACCAACACCTCCCACGGGACCAACGTAACTCCTAGGAACTGACCCCGCAGCCGCGGGTGTCCCGGTTTGAGAGTACGACGTTAATTTGCTTATTTCTACACTTAGGCTTAAAAACATGGCGATAGAGGGTGATAACTCGAAACAGCTCCCGAACGGCCCCGTGGGTGGCACCAACACCTCCCACGGGACCAACGTAACTCGTACGAACGGACCCCGCAGCCGCGGGTGTCCCGGTTTGAGAGTACGACGGTAATTTGCTTATTTCAACACTTAGGCTTAAAAACATGGCGTTAGAGGGTGAGAACTCGAAACAGCCCCGTGGATGGCACCAACACCTCCCACGGGACCAACGTAACTCGTAGGAACTGACCCCTCAGCCGCGGGTGTCCCGGTTTGAGAGTACGACGGCAATTTGCTTATTTCCACACTTAGGCTTAAAAACATGGCGTTAGAGGGTGAGAACTTGAAACAGCCCCCGAACGGCCCCGTGGGTGGCACCAACACCTCCCACGGGACCAACGTAACTCGTAGGAACTGACCACGCAGCCGCGGGTGTCCCGGTTTGAGAGTACGATGGTAATTTGCTTATTTCTACACTTAGGCTTAACATGGCGTTAGAGGGTGAAAACTCGAAACAGCCCCCGAACGGCCCCGTGGGTGGCACCAACACCTCCCACGGGACCAACGTAACTCGTGGGAACAGACCCCGCAGCTGCGGTTGTCCCGGTTTGAGAGTACGACGGTAATTTGCTTATTTCCACACTTAGGCTTAAAAACATGGCGTTAGAGGGTGAGAACCCGAAACAGCCCCCGAACGGCCCCGTGGATGGCACCAACACCTCCCACGGGACCAACGTAACTCGTAGGAACTGACCCCGCAGCCGCGGGTGTCCCGATTTGAGAGTACGACGGCAATTTGCTTATTTCTACACTTAGGGTTAACATGGCATTAGAGGGTGAAAACTCGAAACAGCCCCCGAACGGCCCCGTGGGTGGTACTAACACCTCACACGGGACCAACGTAACTCGTGGGAACGGACCCCGCAGCCGCGGGTCTCCCAGTTTGAGAGTATGACGATAATTTGCTTATTTCCACACTTGGGCTTAAAAACATGGCGTTAGAGGGTGAGAACTCGAAACAGCCCCCGAACGGCCCCGTGGGTGGCACCAACACCTCCCACGGGACCAATGTAACTCGTAGGAACTGACCCCGCAGCCGCGGGTGTCCCGGTTTGAGAGTACGACGGTAATTTGCTTATTTCTACACTTAGGCTTAACATGGCGTTACAGGGTGAAAACTCGAAACAGCCCCCGAACGGCCCCGTGGGTGGCACCAACACCTCCCCCGGGACCAACGTAACTCGTGGGAACTGACCCCGCAGCCGCGGGTGTCCCGGTTTGAGAGTACGACGGTAATTTGCTTATTTCCACACTTAGGCTTAAAAACATGGCGTTAGAGGGTGAGAACTCGAAACAGCCCCCGAACGGCCCCGTGGGTGGCACCAACACCTCCCACGGGACCAACGTAACTCGTAGGAACTGACCCCGCAGCCGCGGGTGTCCCGGTTTGAGAGTACGACGGTAATTTGCTTATTTCTACACTTAGGCTTAAAAAATGGCGTTAGAGGGTGAGAACCCGAAACAGTCCCCGAACGGCCCCGTGGGTGGCACCAACACCTCCCACGGGACCAACGTAACTCGTAGGAACTGACCCCGCAGCCGCGGGTCTCCCGGTTTGAGAGTACGGCAGTAATTTTCTTATTTCTACACTTAGGCTTAAAAACATGGCGATAGAGGGTGATAACTCGAAACAGCTCCCGAACGGCCCCGTGGGTGGCACCAACACCTCCCACGGGACCAACGTAACTCGTAGGAACGGACCCCTGCAGCCGCGGGTGTCCCGATTTGAGAGTACGACGGTAATTTGCTTATTTCAACACTTAGGCTTAAAAACATGGCGTTAGAGGGTGAGAACTCGAAACAGCCCCCGAACGGCCCCGTGGATGGCACCAACACCTCCCACGGGACCAACGTAACTCGTAGGAACTGACCCCGCAGCCGCGGGTGTCCCGATTTGAGAGTACGACGGCAATTTGCTTATTTCCACACTTAGGCTTAAAAACATGGCGTTAGAGGGTGAGAACTTGAAACAGCCCCCGAACGGCCCCGTGGGTGGCACCAACACCTCCCACGGGACCAACGTAACTCGTGGGAACAGACCCCGCAGCTGCGGTTGTCCCGGTTTGAGAGTACGACGATAATTTGCTTATTTCCACACTTAGGCTTAAAAACATGGCGTTAGAGGGTGAGAACCCGAAACAGCCCCCGAACGGCCCCGTGGATGGCACCAACACCTCCCACGGGACCAACGTAACTCGTAGGAACTGACCCCGCAGCCGCGGGTGTCCCGATTTGAGAGTACGACGGCAATTTGCTTATTTCTACACTTAGGGTTAACATGGCATTAGAGGGTGAAAACTCGAAACAGCCCCCGAACGGCCCCGTGGGTGGTACTAACACCTCACACGGGACCAACGTAACTCGTGGGAATGGACCCCGCAGCCGCGGGTCTCCCAGTTTGAGAGTATGACGATAATTTGCTTATTTCCACACTTGGGCTTAAAAACATGGCGTTAGAGGGTGAGAACTCGAAACAGCCCCCGAACGGCCCCGTGGGTGGCACCAACACCTCCCACGGGACCAATGTAACTCGTAGGAACTGACCCCGCAGCCGCGGGTGTCCCGGTTTGAGAGTACGACGGTAATTTGCTTATTTCTACACTTAGGCTTAACATGGCGTTACAGGGTGAAAACTCGAAACAGCCCCCGAACGGCCCCGTGGGTGGCACCAACACCTCCCACGGGACCAACGTAACTCGTGGGAATGGACCCCGCAGCCGCGGGTCTCCCGGTTTGAGAGTACGACGGTAATTTGCTTATTTCCACACTTAGGCTTAAAAACATGGCGTTAGAGGGTGAGAACTCGAAACAGCCCCCGAACGGCCCCTTGGGTGGCACCAACACCTCCCACGGGACCAACGTAACTCGTAGGAACTGACCCCGCAGCCGCGGGTGTCCCGGTTTGAGAGTACGACGGTAATTTGCTTATTTCTACACTTAGGCTTAAAAAATGGCGTTAGAGGGTGAGAACCCGAAACAGTCCCCGAACGGCCCCGTGGGTGGCACCAACACCTCCCACGGGACCAACGTAACTCGTGGGAACGGACCCCGCAGCCGCGGATGTCCCGGTTTGAGAGTACGACGGTAATTTGCTTATTTCAACACTTAGGCTTAAAAACATGGCGTTAGAGGGTGAGAACTCGAAACAGCCCCCGAACGGCCCCGTGGGTGGCACCAACACCTCCCACGGGACCAACGTAACTCGTAGGAACTGACCCCGCAGCCGCGGGTCTCCCGGTTTGCGAGTACGGCAGTAATTTTCTTATTTCTACACTTAGGCTTAAAAACATGGCGATAGAGGGTGATAACTCGAAACAGCTCCCGAACGGCCCCGTGGGTGGCACCAACACCTCCCACGGGACCAACGTAACTCGTAGGAACGGACCCCGCAGCCGCGGGTGTCCCGGTTTGAGAGTACGACGGTAATTTTCTTATTTCAACACTTAGGCTTAAAAACATGGCGTTAGAGGGTGAGAACTCGCAACAGCCCCCGAACGGCCCCGTGGATGGCACCAACACCTCCCACGGGACCAACGTAACTCGTAGGAACTGACCCCGCAGCCGCGGGTGTCCCGGTTTGAGAGTACGACGGCAATTTGCTTATTTCCACACTTAGGCTTAAGAACATGGCGTTAGAGGGTGAGAACTTGAAACAGCCCCCGAACGGCCCCGTGGGTGGCACCAACACCTCCCACGGGACCAACGTAACTCGTAGGAACTGACCCCGCAGCCGCGGGTGTCCCGGTTTGAGAGTACGATGGTAATTTGCTTATTTCTACACTTAGGCTTAACATGGCGTTAGAGGGTGAAAACTCGAAACAGCCCCCGAACGGCCCCGTGGGTGGTACCAACACCTCCCACGGGACCAACGTAACTCGTGGGAACAGACCCCGCAGCTGCGGTTGTCCCGGTTTGAGAGTACGACGATAATTTGCTTATTTCCACACTTAGGCTTAAAAACATGGCGTTAGAGGGTGAGAACCCGAAACAGACCCCGAACGGCCCCGTGGATGGCACCAACACCTCCCACGGGACCAACGTAACTCGTAGGAACTGACCCCGCAGCCGCGGGTGTCCCGATTTGAGAGTACGACGGCAATTTGCTTATTTCTACACTTAGGGTTAACATGGCATTAGAGGGTGAAAACTCGAAACAGCCCCCGAACGGCCCCGTGGGTGGTACTAACACCTCACACGGGACCAACGTAACTCGTGGGAACGGACCCCGCAGCCGCGGGTCTCCCAGTTTGAGAGTATGACGATAATTTGCTTATTTCCACACTTGGGCTTAAAAACATGGCGTTAGAGGGTGAGAACTCGAAACAGCCCCCGAACGGCCCCGTGGGTGGCACCAACACCTCCCACGGGACCAATGTAACTCGTAGGAACTGACCCCGCAGCCGCGGGTTTCCCGGTTTGAGAGTACGACGGTAATTTGCTTATTTCTACACTTAGGCTTAACATGGCGTTAGAGGGTGAAAACTCGAAACAGCCCCCGAACGGCCCCGTGGGTGGCACCAACACCTCCCACGGGACCAACGTAACTCGTGGGAATGGACCCCGCAGCCGCGGGTCTCCCGGTTTGAGAGTACGACGGTAATTTGCTTATTTCCACACTTAGGCTTAAAAACATGGAGTTAGAGGGTGAGAACTCGAAACAGCCCCCGAACGGCCCCGTGGGTGGCACCAACACCTCCCACGGGACCAACGTAACTCGTAGGAACTGACCCCGCAGCCGCGGGTGTCCCGGTTTGAGAGTACGACAGTAATTTGCTTATTTCCACACTTAGGCTTAAAAACATGGCGTTAGAGGGTGAGAACTCGAAACAGCCCCCGAACGGCCCCTTGGGTGGCACCAACACCTCCCACGGGACCAACGTAACTCGTAGGAACTGACCCCGCAGCCGCGGGTCTCCCGGTTTGAGAGTACGGCAGTAATTTTCTTATTTCTACACTTAGGCTTAAAAACATGGCGATAGAGGGTGATAACTCGAAACAGCTCCCGAACGGCCCCGTGGGTGGCACCAACACCTCCCACGGGACCAACGTAACTGGTAGGAACGGACCCCGCAGCCGCGGGTGTCCCGGTTTGAGACTACGACGGTAATTTGCTTATTTCAAGACTTAGGCTTAAAAACATGGCGTTAGAGGGTGAGAACTCGAAACAGCTCCCGAACGGCCCCGTGGATGGCACCAACACCTCCCACGGGACCAACGTAACTCGTAGGAACTGACCCCGCAGCCGCGGGTGTCCCGGTTTGAGAGTACGACGGCAATTTGCTTATTTCCACACTTAGGCTTAAAAACATGGCGTTAGAGGGTGAGAACCCGAAACAGCCCCCGAACGGCCCCGTGGATGGCACCAACACCTCCCACGGGACCAACGTAACTCGTAGGAACTGACCCCGCAGCCGCGGGTGTCCCGATTTGAGAGTACGACGGCAATTTGCTTATTTCTACACTTAGGGTTAACATGGCATTAGAGGGTGAAAACTCGAAACAGCCCCCGAACGGCCCCGTGGGTGGTACTAACACCTCACACGGGACCAACGTAACTCGTGGGAATGGACCCCGCAGCCGCGGGTCTCCCAGTTTGAGAGTATGACGATAATTTGCTTATTTCCACACTTGGGCTTAAAAACATGGCGTTAGAGGGTGAGAACTCGAAACAGCCCCCGAACGGCCCCGTGGGTGGCACCAACACCTCCCACGGGACCAATGTAACTCGTAGGAACTGACCCCGCAGCCGCGGGTCTCCCGGTTTGAGAGTACGACGGTAATTTGCTTATTTCCACACTTAGGCTTAAAAACATGGCGTTAGAGGGTGAGAACTCGAAATAGCCCCCGAACGGCCCCTTGGGTGGCACCAACACCTCCCACGGGACCAACGTAACTCGTAGGAACTGACCCCGCAGCCGCGGGTGTCCCGGTTTGAGAGTACGACGGTAATTTGCTTATTTCTACACTTAGGCTTAAAAAATGGCGTTAGAGGGTGAGAACCCGAAACAGTCCCCGAACGGCCCCGTGGGTGGCACCAACACCTCCCACGGGACCAACGTAACTCGTGGGAACGGACCCCGCAGCCGCGGATGTCCCGGTTTGAGAGTACGACGGTAATTTGCTTATTTCAACACTTAGGCTTAAAAACATGGCGTTAGAGGGTGAGAACTCGAAACAGCCCCCGAACGGCCCCGTGGGTGGCACCAACACCTCCCACGGGACCAACGTAACTCGTAGGAACTGACCCCGCAGCCGCGGGTCTCCCGGTTTGAGAGTACGACGGTAATTTGCTTATTTCCACACTTAGGCTTAAAAACATGGCGATAGAGGGTGATAACTCGAAACAGCTCCCGAACGGCCCCGTGGGTGGCACCAACACCTCCCACGGGACCAACGTAACTCGTAGGAACGGACCCCGCAGCCGCGGGTGTCCCGGTTTGAGAGTACGACGGTAATTTTCTTATTTCAACACTTAGGCTTAAAAACATGGCGTTAGAGGGTGAGAACTCGCAACAGCCCCCGAACGGCCCCGTGGATGGCACCAACACCTCCCACGGGACCAACGTAACTCGTAGGAACTGACCCCGCAGCCGCGGGTGTCCCGGTTTGAGAGTACGACGGCAATTTGCTTATTTCCACACTTAGGCTTAAGAACATGGCGTTAGAGGGTGAGAACTTGAAACAGCCCCCGAACGGCCCCGTGGGTGGCACCAACACCTCCCACGGGACCAACGTAACTCGTAGGAACTGACCCCGCAGCCGCGGGTGTCCCGGTTTGAGAGTACGATGGTAATTTGCTTATTTCTACACTTAGGCTTAACATGGCGTTAGAGGGTGAAAACTCGAAACAGCCCCCGAACGGCCCCGTGGGTGGTACCAACACCTCCCACGGGACCAACGTAACTCGTGGGAACAGACCCCGCAGCTGCGGTTGTCCCGGTTTGAGAGTACGACGATAATTTGCTTATTTCCACACTTAGGCTTAAAAACATGGCGATAGAGGGTGAGAACCCGAAACAGACCCCGAACGGCCCCGTGGATGGCACCAACACCTCCCACGGGACCAACGTAACTCGTAGGAACTGACCCCGCAGCCGCGGGTGTCCCGATTTGAGAGTACGACGGCAATTTGCTTATTTCTACACTTAGGGTTAACATGGCATTAGAGGGTGAAAACTCGAAACAGCCCCCGAACGGCCCCGTGGGTGGTACTAACACCTCACACGGGACCAACGTAACTCGTGGGAACGGACCCCGCAGCCGCGGGTCTCCCAGTTTGAGAGTATGACGATAATTTGCTTATTTCCACACTTGGGCTTAAAAACATGGCGTTAGAGGGTGAGAACTCGAAACAGCCCCCGAACGGCCCCGTGGGTGGCACCAACACCTCCCACGGGACCAATGTAACTCGTAGGAACTGACCCCGCAGCCGCGGGTTTCCCGGTTTGAGAGTACGACGGTAATTTGCTTATTTCTACACTTAGGCTTAACATGGCGTTAGAGGGTGAAAACTCGAAACAGCCCCCGAACGGCCCCGTGGGTGGCACCAACACCTCCCACGGGACCAACGTAACTCGTGGGAATGGACCCCACAGCCGCGGGTCTCCCGGTTTGAGAGTACGACGGTAATTTGCTTATTTCCACACTTAGGCTTAAAAACATGGAGTTAGAGGGTGAGAACTCGAAACAGCCCCCGAACGGCCCCGTGGGTGGCACCAACACCTCCCACGGGACCAACGTAACTCGTAGGAACTGACACCGCAGCCGCGGGTGTCCCGGTTTGAGAGTACGACGGTAATTTTCTTATTTCCACACTTAGGCTTAAAAACATGGCGTTAGAGGGTGAGAACTCGAAACAGCCCCCGAACGGCCCCTTGGGTGGCACCAACACCTCCCACGGGACCAACGTAACTCGTAGGAACTGACGCCGCAGCCGCGGGTCTCCCGGTTTGAGAGTACGGCAGTAATTTTCTTATTTCTACACTTAGGCTTAAAAACATGGCGATAGAGGGTGATAACTCGAAACAGCTCCCGAACGGCCCCGTGGGTGGCACCAACACCTCCCACGGGATCAACGTAACTCGTAGGAACGGACCCCGCAGCCGCGGGTGTCCCGGTTTGAGAGTACGACGGTAATTTGCTTATTTCAAGACTTAGGCTTAAAAACATGGCGTTAGAGGGTGAGAACTCGAAACAGCTCCCGAACGGCCCCGTGGATGGCACCAACACCTCCCACGGGACCAACGTAACTCGTAGGAACTGACCCCGCAGCCGCGGGTGTCCCGGTTTGAGAGTACGACGGCAATTTGCTTATTTCCACACTTAGGCTTAAAAACATGGCGTTAGAGGGTGAGAACCCGAAACAGCCCCCGAACGGCCCCGTGGATGGCACCAACACCTCCCACGGGACCAACGTAACTCGTAGGAACTGACCCCGCAGCCGCGGGTGTCCCGATTTGAGAGTACGACGGCAATTTGCTTATTTCTACACTTAGGGATAACATGGCATTAGAGGGTGAAAACTCGAAACAGCCCCCGAACGGCCCCGTGGGTGGTACTAACACCTCACACGGGACCAACGTAACTCGTGGGAATGGACCCCGCAGCCGCGGGTCTCCCAGTTTGAGAGTATGACGATAATTTGCTTATTTCCACACTTGGGCTTAAAAACATGGCGTTAGAGGGTGAGAACTCGAAACAGCCCCCGAACGGCCCCGTGGGTGGCACCAACACCTCCCACGAGACCAATGTAACTCGTAGGAACTGACCCCGCAGCCGCGGGTGTCCCGGTTTGAGAGTACGACGGTAATTTGCTTATTTCTACACTTAGGCTTAACATGGCGTTTGAGGGTGAGAACTCGAAACAGCCCCCGAACGGCCCCGTGGGTGGCACCAACACCTCCCACGGGACCAACGTAACTCGTGGGAATGGACCCCGCAGCCGCGGGTCTCCCGGTTTGAGAGTACGACGGTAATTTGCTTATTTCCACACTTAGGCTTAAAAACATGGCGTTAGAGGGTGAGAACTCGAAACAGCCCCCGAACGGCCCCTTGGGTGGCACCAACACCTCCCACGGGACCAACGTAACTCATAGGAACTGACCCCGCAGCCGCGGGTGTCCCGATTTGAGAGTACGACGGTAATTTGCTTATTTCTACACTTAGGCTTAAAAAATGGCGTTAGAGGGTGAGAACCCGAAACAGTCCCCGAACGGCCCCGTGGGTGGCACCAACACCTCCCACGGGACCAACGTAACTCGTGGGAACGGACCCCGCAGCCGCGGGTGTCCCGGTTTGAGAGTACGACGGCAATTTGCTTATTTCAACACTTAGGCTTAAAAACATGGCGTTAGAGGGTGAGAACTCGAAACAGCCCCCGAACGGCCCCGTGGGTGGCACCAACACCTCCCACGGGACCAACGTAACTCGTAGGAACTGACCCCGCAGCCGCGGGTGTCCCGGTTTGAGAGTACGACGGTAATTTGCTTATTTCTACACTTAGGCTTAAAAACATGGCGTTAGAGGGTGATAACCCGAAACAGTCCCCGAACGGCCCCGTGGGTGGCACCAACACCTCCCACGGGACCAACGTAACTCGTGGGAACGGACCCCGCAGCCGCGGGTGTCCCAGTTTGAGAGTACGACGGTAATTTGCTTATTTCCACACTTAGGCTTAAAAACATGGCGTTAGAGGGTGAGAACTCGAAACAGCCCCCGAACGGCTCCGTGGGTGGCACCAACACCTCCCACGGGACCAACGTAACTCGTAGGAACTGACCCCGCAGCCGCGGGTCTCCCGGTTTGAGAGTACGGCAGTAATTTTCTTATTTCTACACTTAGGCTTAAAAACATGGCGATAGAGGGTGATAATTCGAAACAGCTCCCGAACGGCCCCGTGGGTGGCACCAACACCTCCCACGGGACCAACGTAACTCGTAGGAACGGACCCCGCAGCCGCGGGTGTCCCGGTTTGAGAGTACGACGGTAATTTGCTTATTTCAAGACTTAGGCTTAAAAACATGGCGTTAGAGGGTGAGAACTCGAAACAGCTCCCGAACGGCCCCGTGGATGGCACCAACACCTCCCACGGGACCAACGTAACTCGTAGGAACTGACCCCGCAGCCGCGGGTGTCCCGGTTTGAGAGTACGACGGCAATTTGCTTATTTCCACACTTTGGCTTAAAAACATGGCGTTAGAGGGTGAGAACCCGAAACAGCCCCCGAACGGCCCCGTGGATGGCACCAACACCTCCCACGGGACCAATGTAACTCGTAGGAACTGACCCCGCAGCCGCGGGTGTCCCGGTTTGAGAGTACGACGGTAATTTGTTTATTTCTACACTTAGGCTTAACATGGCGTTAGAGGGTGAGAACTCGAAACAGCCCCCGAACGGCCCCGTGGGTGGCACCAACACCTCCCACGGGACCAACGTAACTCGTGGGAATGGACCCCGCAGCCGCGGGTCTCCCGGTTTGAGAGTACGACGGTAATTTGCTTATTTCCACACTTAGGCTTAAAAACATGGCGTTAGTGGGTGAGAACTCGAAACAGCCCCCGAACGGCCCCTTGGGTGGCACCAACACCTCCCACGGGACCAACGTAACTCATAGGAACTGACCCCGCAGCCGCGGGTGTCCCGGTTTGAGAGTACGACGGTAATTTACTTATTTCTACACTTAGGCTTAAAAAATGGCGTTAGAGGGTGAGAACCCGAAACAGTCCCCGAACGGCCCCGTGGGTGGCACCAACACCTCCCACGGGACCAACGTAACTCGTGGGAACGGACCCCGCAGCCGCGGGTGTCCCGGTTTGAGAGTACGACGGTAATTTGCTTATTTCAACACTTAGGCTTAAAAACATGGCGTTAGAGGGTGAGAACTCGAAACAGCCCCCGAACGGCCCCGTGGGTGGCACCAACACCTCCCACGGGACCAACGTAACTCGTAGGAACTGACCCCGCAGCCGCGGGTGTCCCGGTTTGAGAGTACGATGGTAATTTGCTTATTTCTACACTTAGGCTTAACATGGCGTTCGAAGGTGAAAACTCGAAACAGCCCCCGAACGGCCCCGTGGGTGGCACCAACACCTCCCACGGGACCAACGTAACTCGTGGGAACAGACCCCGCAGCTGCGGTTGTCCCGATTTGAGAGTACGACGATAATTTGCTTATTTCCACACTTAGGCTTAAAAACATGGCGTTAGAGGGTGAGAACCCGAAACAGCCCCCGAACGGCCCCGTGGATGGCACCAACACCTCCCACGGGACCAACGTAACTCGTAGGAACTGACCCCACAGCCGCGGGTGTCCCGATTTGAGAGTACGACGGCAATTTGCTTATTTCTACACTTAGGGTTAACATGGCATTAGAGGGTGAAAACTCGAAACAGCCCCCGAACGGCCCCGTGGGTGGTACTAACACCTCACACGGGACCAACGTAACTCGTGGGAATGGACCCCGCAGCCGCGGGTCTCTCAGTTTGAGAGTATGACGATAATTTGCTTATTTCCACACTTGGGCTTAAAAACATGGCGTTAGAGGGTGAGAACTCGAAACAGCCCCCGAACGGCCCCGTGGGTGGCACCAACACCTCCCACGGGACCAATGTAACTCGTAGGAACTGACCCCGCAGCCGCGGGTGTCCCGGTTTGAGAGTACGACGGTAATTTGCTTATTTCTACACTTAGGCTTAACATGGCGTTACAGGGTGAAAACTCGAAACAGCCCCCGAACGGCCCCGTGGGTGGCACCAACACCTCCCACGGGACCAACGTAACTCGTGGGAATGGACCCCGCAGCCGCGGGTCTCCCGGTTTGAGAGTACGACGGTAATTTGCTTATTTCCACACTTAGGCTTAAAAACATGGCGTTAGAGGGTGAGAACTCGAAACAGCCCCCGAACGGCCCCTTGGGTGGCACCAACACCTCCCACGGGACCAACGTAACTCGTAGGAACTGACCCCGCAGCCGCGGGTGTCCCGGTTTGAGAGTACGACGGTAATTTGCTTATTTCTACACTTAGGCTTAAAAAATGGCGTTAGAGGGTGAGAACCCGAAACAGTCCCCGAACGGCCCCGTGGGTGGCACCAACACCTCCCACGGGACCAACGTAACTCGTGGGAACGGACCCCGCAGCCGCGGTTGTCCCGGTTTGAGAGTACGACGGTAATTTGCTTATTTCAACACTTAGGCTTAAAAACATGGCGTTAGAGGGTGAGAACTCGAAACAGCCCCCGAACGGCCCCGTGGGTGGCACCAACACCTCCCACGGGACCAACGTAACTCGTAGGAACTGACCCCGCAGCCGCGGGTCTCCCGGTTTGAGAGTACGGCAGTAATTTTCTTATTTCTACACTTAGGCTTAAAAACATGGCGATAGAGGGTGATAACTCGAAACAGCTCCCGAACGGCCCCGTGGGTGGCACCAACACCTCCCACGGGACCAACGTAACTCGTAGGAACGGACCCCGCAGCCGCGGGTGTCCCGGTTTGAGAGTACGACGGTAATTTTCTTATTTCAACACTTAGGCTTAAAAACATGGCGTTAGAGGGTGAGAACTCGCAACAGCCCCCGAACGGCCCCGTGGATGGCACCAACACCTCCCACGGGACCAACGTAACTCGTAGGAACTGACCCCGCAGCCGCGGGTGTCCCGGTTTGAGAGTACGACGGCAATTTGCTTATTTCCACACTTAGGCTTAAGAACATGGCGTTAGAGGGTGAGAACTTGAAACAGCCCCCGAACGGCCCCGTGGGTGGCACCAACACCTCCCACGGGACCAACGTAACTCGTAGGAACTGACCCCGCAGCCGCGGGTGTCCCGGTTTGAGAGTACGATGGTAATTTGCTTATTTCTACACTTAGGCTTAACATGGCGTTAGAGGGTGAAAACTCGAAACAGCCCCCGAACGGCCCCGTGGGTGGTACCAACACCTCCCACGGGACCAACGTAACTCGTGGGAACAGACCCCGCAGCTGCGGTTGTCCCGGTTTGAGAGTACGACGATAATTTGCTTATTTCCACACTTAGGCTTAAAAACATGGCGCTAGAGGGTGAGAACCCGAAACAGACCCCGAACGGCCCCGTGGATGGCACCAACACCTCCCACGGGACCAACGTAACTCGTAGGAACTGACCCCGCAGCCGCGGGTTTCCCGGTTTGAGAGTACGACGGTAATTTGCTTATTTCTACACTTAGGCTTAACATGGCGTTAGAGGGTGAAACCTCGAAACAGCCCCCGAACGGCCCCGTGGGTGGCACCAACACCTCCCACGGGACCAACGTAACTCGTGGGAATGGACCCCGCAGCCGCGGGTCTCCCGGTTTGAGAGTACGACGGTAATTTGCTTATTTCCACACTTAGGCTTAAAAACATGGAGTTAGAGGGTGAGAACTCGAAACAGCACCCGAACGGCCCCGTGGGTGGCACCAACACCTCCCACGGGACCAACGTAACTCGTAGGAACTGACCCCGCAGCCGCGGGTGTCCCGGTTTGAGAGTACGACGGTAATTTGCTTATTTCTACACTTAGGCTTAAAAACATGGCGTTAGAGGGTGAGAACCCGAAACAGTCCCCGAACGGCCCCGTGGGTGGCACCAACACCTCCCACGGGACCAACGTAACTCGTGGGAACGGACCCCGCAGCCGCGGGTGTCCCGGTTTGAGAGTACGACGGTAATTTGCTTATTTCCACACTTAGGCTTAAAAACATGGCGTTAGAGGGTGAGAACTCGAAACAGCCCCCGAACGGCCCCGTGGGTGGCACCAACACCTCCCACGGGACCAACGTAACTCGTAGGAACTGACCCCGCAGCCGCGGGTCTCCCGGTTTGAGAGTACGGCAGTAATTTTCTTATTTCTACACTTAGGCTTAAAAACATGGCGTTAGAGGGTGAGAACCCGAAACAGTCCCCGAACGGCCCCGTGGGTGGCACCAACACCTCCCACGGGACCAATGTAACTCGTAGGAACTGACCCCGCAGCCGCGGGTTTCCCGGTTTGAGAGTACGACGGTAATTTGCTTATTTCTACACTTAGGCTTAACATGGCGTTAGAGGGTGAAACCTCGAAACAGCCCCCGAACGGCCCCGTGGGTGGCACCAACACCTCCCACGGGACCAACGTAACTCGTGGGAATGGACCCCGCAGCCGCGGGTCTCCCGGTTTGAGAGTACGACGGTAATTTGCTTATTTCCACACTTAGGCTTAAAAACATGGAGTTAGAGGGTGAGAACTCGAAACAGCACCCGAACGGCCCCGTGGGTGGCACCAACACCTCCCACGGGACCAACGTAACTCGTAGGAACTGACCCCGCAGCCGCGGGTGTCCCGGTTTGAGAGTACGACGGTAATTTGCTTATTTCTACACTTAGGCTTAAAAACATGGCGTTAGAGGGTGAGAACCCGAAACAGTCCCCGAACGGCCCCGTGGGTGGCACCAACACCTCCCACGGGACCAACGTAACTCGTGGGAACGGACCCCGCAGCCGCGGGTGTCCCGGTTTGAGAGTACGACGGTAATTTGCTTATTTCCACACTTAGGCTTAAAAACATGGCGTTAGAGGGTGAGAACTCGAAACAGCAACCGAACGGCCCCGTGGGTGGCACCAACACCTCCCACGGGACCAACGTAACTCGTAGGAACTGACCCCGCAGCCGCGGGTCTCCCGGTTTGAGAGTACGGCAGTAATTTTCTTATTTCTACACTTAGGCTTAAAAACATGGCGATAGAGGGTGATAACTCGAAACAGCTCCCGAACGGCCCCGTGGGTGGCACCAACACCTCCCACGGGACCAACGTAACTCGTAGGAACGGACCCCGCAGCCGCGGGTGTCCCGGTTTGAGAGTACGACGGTAATTTGCTTATTTCAAGACTTAGGCTTAAAAACATGGCGTTAGAGGGTGAGAACTCGAAACAGCTCCCGAACGGCCCCGTGGATGGCACCAACACCTCCCACGGGACCAACGTAACTCGTAGGAACTGACCCCGCAGCCGCGGGTGTCCAGGTTTGAGAGTACGACGGCAATTTGCTTATTTCCACACTTAGGCTTAAAAACATGGCGTTAGAGGGTGAGAACCCGAAACAGCCCCCGAACGGCCCCGTGGATGGCACCAACACCTCCCACGGGACCAACGTAACTCGTAGGAACTGACCCCGCAGCCGCGGGTGTCCCGATTTGAGAGTACGACGGCAATTTGCTTATTTCTACACTTAGGGTTAACATGGCATTAGAGGGTGAAAACTCGAAACAGCCTCCGAACGGCCCCGTGGGTGGTACTAACACCTCACACGGGACCAACGTAACTCGTGGGAATGGACCCCGCAGCCGCGGGTCTCCCAGTTTGAGAGTATGACGATAATTTGCTTATTTCCACACTTGGGCTTAAAAACATGGCGTTAGAGGGTGAGAACTCGAAACAGCCCCCGAACGGCCCCGTGGGTGGCACCAACACCTCCCACGGGACCAATGTAACTCGTAGGAACTGACCCCGCAGCCGCGGGTGTCCCGGTTTGAGAGTACGACGGTAATTTGCTTATTTCTACACTTAGGCTTAACATGGCGTTAGAGGGTGAGAACTCGAAACAGCCCCCGAACGGCCCCGTGGGTGGCACCAACACCTCCCACGGGACCAACGTAACTCGTGGGAATGGACCCCGCAGCCGCGGGTCTCCCGGTTTGAGAGTACGACGGTAATTTGCTTATTTCCACACTTAGGCTTAAAAACATGGCGTTAGAGGGTGAGAACTCGAAACAGCCCCCGAACGGCCCCTTGGGTGGCACCAACACCTCCCACGGGACCAACGTAACTCATAGGAACTGACCCCGCAGCCGCGGGTGTCCCGATTTGAGAGTACGACGGTAATTTGCTTATTTCTACACTTAGGCTTAAAAAATGGCGTTAGAGGGTGAGAACCCGAAACAGTCCCCGAACGGCCCCGTGGGTGGCACCAACACCTCCCACGGGACCAACGTAACTCGTGGGAACGGACCCCGCAGCCGCGGGTGTCCCGGTTTGAGAGTACGACGGTAATTTGCTTATTTCAACACTTAGGCTTAAAAACATGGCGTTAGAGGGTGAGAACTCGAAACAGCCCCCGAACGGCCCCGTGGGTGGCACCAACACCTCCCACGGGACCAACGTAACTCGTAGGAACTGACCCCGCAGCCGCGGGTGTCCCGGTTTGAGAGTACGATGGTAATTTGCTTATTTCTACACTTAGGCTTAACATGGCGTTAGAGGGTGAAAACTCGAAACAGCCCCCGAACGGCCCCGTGGGTGGTACCAACACCTCCCACGGGACCAACGTAACTCGTGGGAACAGACCCCGCAGCTGCGGTTGTCCCGGTTTGAGAGTACGACGATAATTTGCTTATTTCCACACTTAGGCTTAAAAACATGGCGTTAGAGGGTGAGAACCCGAAACAGACCCCGAACGGCCCCGTGGATGGCACCAACACCTCCCACGGGACCAACGTAACTCGTAGGAACTGACCCCGCAGCCGCGGGTGTCCCGATTTGAGAGTACGACGGCAATTTGCTTATTTCTACACTTAGGGTTAACATGGCATTAGAGGGTGAAAACTCGAAACATCCCCCGAACGGCCCCGTGGGTGGTACTAACACCTCACACGGGACCAACGTGACTCGTGGGAACGGACCCCGCAGCCGCGGGTCTCCCAGTTTGAGAGTATGACGATAATTTGCTTATTTCCACACTTAGGCTTAAAAACATGGCGTTAGAGGGTGAGAACTCGAAACAGCCCCCGAACGGCCCCGTGGGTGGCACCAACACCTCCCACGGGACCAATGTAACTCGTAGGAACTGACCCCGCAGCCGCGGGTTTCCCGGTTTGAGAGTACGACGGTAATTTGCTTATTTCTACACTTAGGCTTAACATGGCGTTAGAGGGTGAAAACTCGAAACAGCCCCCGAACGGCCCCGTGGGTGGCACCAACACCTCCCACGGGACCAACGTAACTCGTGGGAATGGACCCCGCAGCCGCGGGTCTCCCGGTTTGAGAGTACGACGGTAATTTGCTTATTTCCACACTTAGGCTTAAAAACATGGCGTTAGAGGGTGAGAACTCGAAACAGCCCCCGAACGGCCCCGTGGGTGGCACCAACACCTCCCACGGGACCAACGTAACTCGTAGGAACTGACCCCGCAGCCGCGGGTGTCCCGGTTTGAGAGTACGACGGTAATTTGCTTATTTCTACACTTAGGCTTAAAAACATGGCGTTAGAGGGTGATAACCCGAAACAGTCCCCGAACGGCCCCGTGGGTGGCACCAACACCTCCCACGGGACCAACGTAACTCGTGGGAACGGACCCCGCAGCCGCGGGTGTCCCGGTTTGAGAGTACGACGGTAATTTGCTTATTTCCACACTTAGGCTTAAAAACATGGCGTTAGAGGGTGAGAACTCGAAACAGCCCCCGAACGGCTCCGTGGGTGGCACCAACACCTCCCACGGGACCAACGTAACTCGTAGGAACTGACCCCGCAGCCGCGGGTCTCTCGGTTTGAGAGTACGGCAGTAATTTTCTTATTTCTACACTTAGGCTTAAAAACATGGCGATAGAGGGTGATAACTCGAAACAGCTCCCGAACGGCCCCGTGGGTGGCACCAACACCTCCCACGGGACCAACGTAACTCGTAGGAACGGACCCCGCAGCCGCGGGTGTCCCGGTTTGAGAGTACGACGGTAATTTGCTTATTTCAAGACTTAGGCTTAAAAACATGGCGTTAGAGGGTGAGAACTCGAAACAGCTCCCGAACGGCCCCGTGGATGGCACCAACACCTCCCACGGGACCAACGTAACTCGTAGGAACTGACCCCGCAGCCGCGGGTGTCCCGGTTTGAGAGTACGACGGCAATTTGCTTATTTCCACACTTTGGCTTAAAAACATGGCGTTAGAGGGTGAGAACCCGAAACAGCCCCCGAACGGCCCCGTGGATGGCACCAACACCTCCCACGGGACCAATGTAACTCGTAGGAACTGACCCCGCAGCCGCGGGTGTCCCGGTTTGAGAGTACGACGGTAATTTGTTTATTTCTACACTTAGGCTTAACATGGCGTTAGAGGGTGAGAACTCGAAACAGCCCCCGAACGGCCCCGTGGGTGGCACCAACACCTCCCACGGGACCAACGTAACTCGTGGGAATGGACCCCGTAGCCGCGGGTCTCCCGGTTTGAGAGTACGACGGTAATTTGCTTATTTCCACACTTAGGCTTAAAAACATGGCGTTAGTGGGTGAGAACTCGAAACAGCCCCCGAACGGCCCCTTGGGTGGCACCAACACCTCCCACGGGACCAACGTAACTCATAGGAACTGACCCCGCAGCCGCGGGTGTCCCGGTTTGAGAGTACGACGGTAATTTACTTATTTCTACACTTAGGCTTAAAAAATGGCGTTAGAGGGTGAGAACCCGAAACAGTCCCCGAACGGCCCCGTGGGTGGCACCAACACCTCCCACGGGACCAACGTAACTCGTGGGAACGGACCCCGCAGCCGCGGGTGTCCCGGTTTGAGAGTACGACGGTAATTTGCTTATTTCAACACTTAGGCTTAAAAACATGGCGTTAGAGGGTGAGAACTCGAAACAGCCCCCGAACGGCCCCGTGGGTGGCACCAACACCTCCCACGGGACCAACGTAACTCGTAGGAACTGACCCCGCAGCCGCGGGTGTCCCGGTTTGAGAGTACGATGGTAATTTGCTTATTTCTACACTTAGGCTTAACATGGCGTTCGAAGGTGAAAACTCGAAACAGCCCCCGAACGGCCCCGTGGGTGGCACCAACACCTCCCACGGGACCAACGTAACTCGTGGGAACAGACCCCGCAGCTGCGGTTGTCCCGGTTTGAGAGTACGACGATAATTTGCTTATTTCCACACTTAGGCTTAAAAACATGGCGTTAGAGGGTGAGAACCCGAAACAGCCCCCGAACGGCCCCGTGGATGGCACCAACACCTCCCACGGGACCAACGTAACTCGTAGGAACTGACCCCACAGCCGCGGGTGTCCCGATTTGAGAGTACGACGGCAATTTGCTTATTTCTACACTTAGGGTTAACATGGCATTAGAGGGTGAAAACTCGAAACAGCCCCCGAACGGCCCCGTGGGTGGTACTAACACCTCACACGGGACCAACGTAACTCGTGGGAATGGACCCCGCAGCCGCGGGTCTCTCAGTTTGAGAGTATGGCGATAATTTGCTTATTTCCACACTTGGGCTTAAAAACATGGCGTTAGAGGGTGAGAACTCGAAACAGCCCCCGAACGGCCCCGTGGGTGGCACCAACACCTCCCACGGGACCAATGTAACTCGTAGGAACTGACCCCGCAGCCGCGGGTGTCCCGGTTTGAGAGTACGACGGTAATTTGCTTATTTCTACACTTAGGCTTAACATGGCGTTACAGGGTGAAAACTCGAAACAGCCCCCGAACGGCCCCGTGGATGGCACCAACACCTCCCACGGGACCAACGTAACTCTTAGGAACTGACCCCGCAGCCACGGGTGTCCCGGTTTGAGAGTACGACGGTAATTTACTTATTTCTACACTTAGGCTTAAAAAATGGCGTTAGAGGGTGAGAACCCGAAACAGTCCCCGAACGGCCCCGTGGGTGGCACCAACACCTCCCACGGGACCAACGTAACTCGTGGGAACGGACCCCGCAGCCGCGGGTGTCCCGGTTTGAGAGTACGACGGTAATTTGCTTATTTCAACACTTAGGCTTAAAAACATGGCGTTAGAGGGTGACAACTCGAAACAGCCCCCGAACGGCCCCGTGGGTGGCACCAACACCTCCCACGGGACCAACGTAACTCGTAAGAACTGACCCCGCAGTCGCGGGTCTCCCGGTTTGAGAGTACGGCAGTAATTTTCTTATTTCTACACTTAGGCTTAAAAAACATGGCGATAGAGGGTGATAACTCGAAACAGCTCCCGAACGGCCCCGTGGGTGGCACCAACACCTCCCACGGGACCAACGTAATTCGTAGGAACGGACCCCGCAGCCGCGGGTGTCCCGGTTTGAGAGTACGACGGAAATTTTCTTATTTCAACACTTAGGCTTAAAAACATGGCGTTAGAGGGTGAGAACTCGCAACAGCCCCCGAACGGCCCCGTGGATGGCACCAACACCTCCCACGGGACCAACGTAACTCGTGGGAACGGACCCCGCAGCCGCGGGTGTCCCGGTTTGAGAGTACGACGGTAATTTGCTTATTTCCACACTTAGGCTTAAAAACATGGCGTTAGAGGGTGAGAACTCGAAACAGCCCCCGAACGGCCCCGTGGGTGGCACCAACACCTCCCACGGGACCAACGTAACTCGTAGGAACTGACCCCGCAGCCGCGGGTCTCCCGGTTTGAGAGTACGGCAGTAATTTTCTTATTTCTACACTTAGGCTTAAAAACATGGCGATAGAGGGTGATAACTCGAAACAGCTCCCGAACGGCCCCGTGGGTGGCACCAACACCTCCCACGGGACCAACGTAACTCGTAGGAACGGACCCCGCAGCCGCGGGTGTCCCGATTTGAGAGTACGACGGCAATTTGCTTATTTCTACACTTAGGCTTAAAAACATGGCGTTAGAGGGTGAAAACTCGAAACAGCCCCCGAACGGCCCCGTGGGTGGTACTAACACCTCACACGGGACCAACGTAACTCGTGGGAACGGACCCCGCAGCCGCGGGTCTCCCAGTTTGAGAGTATGACGGTAATTTGCTTATTTCCACACTTGGGCTTAAAAACATGGCGTCAGAGGGTGAGAACTCGAAACAGCCCCCGAACGGCCCCGTGGGTGGCACCAACACCTCCCACGGGACCAATGTAACTCTTAGGAACTGACCCCGCAGCCGCGGGTTTCCCGGTTTGAGAGTACGACGGTAATTTGCTTATTTCTACACTTAGGCTTAACATGGCATTAGAGGGTGAAAACTCGAAACAGCCCCCGAACGGCCCCGTGGGTGGCACCAACACCTCACACGGGACCAACGTAACTCGTGGGAATGGACCCCGCAGCCGCGGGTCTCCCGGTTTGAGAGTACGACGGTAATTTGCTTATTTCCACACTTAGGCTTAAAAACATGGCGTTAGAGGGTGAGAACTCGAAACAGCCCCCGAACGGCCCCGTGGGTGGCACCAACACCTCCCACGGGACCAACGTAACTCGTAGGAACTGACCCCGCAGCCGCGGGTCTCCCGGTTTGAGAGTACGGCAGTAATTTGCTTATTTCTACACTTAGGCTTAAAAACATGGCGATAGAGGGTGATAACTCGAAACAGCTCCCGAACGGCCCCGTGGGTGGCACCAACACCTCCCACGGGACCAACGTAACTCGTGGGAACGGACCCCGCAGCCGCGGGTGTCCCGGTTTGAGAGTACGACGGTAATTTGCTTATTTCCACACTTCGGCTTAAAAACATGGCGTTAGAGGGTGAGAACTCGAAACAGCCCCCGAACGGCTCCGTGGGTGGCACCAACACCTCCCACGGGACCAACGTAACTCGTAGGAACTGACCCCGCAGCCGCGGGTCTCCCGGTTTGAGAGTACGGCAGTAATTTGCTTATTTCTACACTTAGGCTTAAAAACATGGCGATAGAGGGTGATAACTCGAAACAGCTCCCGAACGGCCCCGTGGGTGGCACCAACACCTCCCACGGGACCAACGTAACTCGTGGGAACGGACCCCGCAGCCGCGGGTGTCCCGGTTTGAGAGTACGACGGTAATTTGCTTATTTCTACACTTAGGCTTAAAAACATGGCGTTAGAGGGTGATAACCCGAAACAGTCCCCGAACGGCCCCGTGGGTGGCACCAACACCTCCCACGGGACCAACGTAACTCGTGGGAACGGACCCCGCAGCCGCGGGTGTCCCGGTTTGAGAGTACGACGGTAATTTGCTTATTTCCACACTTAGGCTTAAAAACATGGCGTTAGAGGGTGAGAACTCGAAACAGCCCCCGAACGGCCCCTTGGGTGGCACCAACACCTCCCACGGGACCAACGTAACTCATAGGAACTGACCCCGCAGCCGCGGGTGTCCCGATTTGAGAGTACGACGGTAATTTGCTTATTTCTACACTTAGGCTTAAAAAATGGCGTTAGAGGGTGAGAACCCGAAACAGTCCCCGAACGGCCCCGTGGGTGGCACCAACACCTCCCACGGGACCAACGTAACTCGTGGGAACGGACCCCGCAGCCGCGGGTGTCCCGGTTTGAGAGTACGACGGTAATTTGCTTATTTCAACACTTAGGCTTAAAAACATGGCGTTAGAGGGTGAGAACTCGAAACAGCCCCCGAACGGCCCCGTGGGTGGCACCAACACCTCCCACGGGACCAACGTAACTCGTAGGAACTGACCCCGCAGCCGCGGGTGTCCCGGTTTGAGAGTACGATGGTAATTTGCTTATTTCTACACTTAGGCTTAACATGGCGTTAGAGGGTGAAAACTCGAAACAGCCCCCGAACGGCCCCGTGGGTGGTACCAACACCTCCCACGGGACCAACGTAACTCGTGGGAACAGACCCCGCAGCTGCGGTTGTCCCGGTTTGAGAGTACGACGATAATTTGCTTATTTCCACACTTAGGCTTAAAAACATGGCGTTAGAGGGTGAGAACCCGAAACAGACCCCGAACGGCCCCGTGGATGGCACCAACACCTCCCACGGGACCAACGTAACTCGTAGGAACTGACCCCGCAGCCGCGGGTGTCCCGATTTGAGAGTACGACGGCAATTTGCTTATTTCTACACTTAGGGTTAACATGGCATTAGAGGGTGAAAACTCGAAACATCCCCCGAACGGCCCCGTGGGTGGTACTAACACCTCACACGGGACCAACGTGACTCGTGGGAACGGACCCCGCAGCCGCGGGTCTCCCAGTTTGAGAGTATGACGATAATTTGCTTATTTCCACACTTAGGCTTAAAAACATGGCGTTAGAGGGTGAGAACTCGAAACAGCCCCCGAACGGCCCCGTGGGTGGCACCAACACCTCCCACGGGACCAATGTAACTCGTAGGAACTGACCCCGCAGCCGCGGGTTTCCCGGTTTGAGAGTACGACGGTAATTTGCTTATTTCTACACTTAGGCTTAACATGGCGTTAGAGGGTGAAAACTCGAAACAGCCCCCGAACGGCCCCGTGGGTGGCACCAACACCTCCCACGGGACCAACGTAACTCGTGGGAATGGACCCCGCAGCCGCGGGTCTCCCGGTTTGAGAGTACGACGGTAATTTGCTTATTTCCACACTTAGGCTTAAAAACATGGCGTTAGAGGGTGAGAACTCGAAACAGCCCCCGAACGGCCCCGTGGGTGGCACCAACACCTCCCACGGGACCAACGTAACTCGTAGGAACTGACCCCGCAGCCGCGGGTGTCCCGGTTTGAGAGTACGACGGTAATTTGCTTATTTCTACACTTAGGCTTAAAAACATGGCGTTAGAGGGTGATAACCCGAAACAGTCCCCGAACGGCCCCGTGGGTGGCACCAACACCTCCCACGGGACCAACGTAACTCGTGGGAACGGACCCCGCAGCCGCGGGTGTCCCGGTTTGAGAGTACGACGGTAATTTGCTTATTTCCACACTTAGGCTTAAAAACATGGCGTTAGAGGGTGAGAACTCGAAACAGCCCCCGAACGGCTCCGTGGGTGGCACCAACACCTCCCACGGGACCAACGTAACTCGTAGGAACTGACCCCGCAGCCGCGGGTCTCCCGGTTTGAGAGTACGGCAGTAATTTTCTTATTTCTACACTTAGGCTTAAAAACATGGCGATAGAGGGTGATAACTCGAAACAGCTCCCGAACGGCCCCGTGGGTGGCACCAACACCTCCCACGGGACCAACGTAACTCGTAGGAACGGACCCCGCAGCCGCGGGTGTCCCGGTTTGAGAGTACGACGGTAATTTGCTTATTTCAAGACTTAGGCTTAAAAACATGGCGTTAGAGGGTGAGAACTCGAAACAGCTCCCGAACGGCCCCGTGGATGGCACCAACACCTCCCACGGGACCAACGTAACTCGTAGGAACTGACCCCGCAGCCGCGGGTGTCCCGGTTTGAGAGTACGACGGCAATTTGCTTATTTCCACACTTTGGCTTAAAAACATGGCGTTAGAGGGTGAGAACCCGAAACAGCCCCCGAACGGCCCCGTGGATGGCACCAACACCTCCCACGGGACCAATGTAACTCGTAGGAACTGACCCCGCAGCCGCGGGTGTCCCGGTTTGAGAGTACGACGGTAATTTGTTTATTTCTACACTTAGGCTTAACATGGCGTTAGAGGGTGAGAACTCGAAACAGCCCCCGAACGGCCCCGTGGGTGGCACCAACACCTCCCACGGGACCAACGTAACTCGTGGGAATGGACCCCGTAGCCGCGGGTCTCCCGGTTTGAGAGTACGACGGTAATTTGCTTATTTCCACACTTAGGCTTAAAAACATGGCGTTAGTGGGTGAGAACTCGAAACAGCCCCCGAACGGCCCCTTGGGTGGCACCAACACCTCCCACGGGACCAACGTAACTCATAGGAACTGACCCCGCAGCCGCGGGTGTCCCGGTTTGAGAGTACGACGGTAATTTACTTATTTCTACACTTAGGCTTAAAAAATGGCGTTAGAGGGTGAGAACCCGAAACAGTCCCCGAACGGCCCCGTGGGTGGCACCAACACCTCCCACGGGACCAACGTAACTCGTGGGAACGGACCCCGCAGCCGCGGGTGTCCCGGTTTGAGAGTACGACGGT
This sequence comes from Sambucus nigra, assembly GCA_949130495.1. Taxonomy (NCBI): domain Eukaryota; kingdom Viridiplantae; phylum Streptophyta; class Magnoliopsida; order Dipsacales; family Adoxaceae; genus Sambucus; species Sambucus nigra. The sequence goes on from OX422219.1 coordinate 107,023,322, forward strand.
AATTTGCTTATTTCAACACTTAGGCTTAAAAACATGGCGTTAGAGGGTGAGAACTCGAAACAGCCCCCGAACGGCCCCGTGGGTGGCACCAACACCTCCCACGGGACCAACGTAACTCGTAGGAACTGACCCCGCAGCCGCGGGTGTCCCGGTTTGAGAGTACGATGGTAATTTGCTTATTTCTACACTTAGGCTTAACATGGCGTTCGAAGGTGAAAACTCGAAACAGCCCCCGAACGGCCCCGTGGGTGGCACCAACACCTCCCACGGGACCAACGTAACTCGTGGGAACAGACCCCGCAGCTGCGGTTGTCCCGGTTTGAGAGTACGACGATAATTTGCTTATTTCCACACTTAGGCTTAAAAACATGGCGTTAGAGGGTGAGAACCCGAAACAGCCCCCGAACGGCCCCGTGGATGGCACCAACACCTCCCACGGGACCAACGTAACTCGTAGGAACTGACCCCACAGCCGCGGGTGTCCCGATTTGAGAGTACGACGGCAATTTGCTTATTTCTACACTTAGGGTTAACATGGCATTAGAGGGTGAAAACTCGAAACAGCCCCCGAACGGCCCCGTGGGTGGTACTAACACCTCACACGGGACCAACGTAACTCGTGGGAATGGACCCCGCAGCCGCGGGTCTCTCAGTTTGAGAGTATGGCGATAATTTGCTTATTTCCACACTTGGGCTTAAAAACATGGCGTTAGAGGGTGAGAACTCGAAACAGCCCCCGAACGGCCCCGTGGGTGGCACCAACACCTCCCACGGGACCAATGTAACTCGTAGGAACTGACCCCGCAGCCGCGGGTGTCCCGGTTTGAGAGTACGACGGTAATTTGCTTATTTCTACACTTAGGCTTAACATGGCGTTACAGGGTGAAAACTCGAAACAGCCCCCGAACGGCCCCGTGGATGGCACCAACACCTCCCACGGGACCAACGTAACTCTTAGGAACTGACCCCGCAGCCACGGGTGTCCCGGTTTGAGAGTACGACGGTAATTTACTTATTTCTACACTTAGGCTTAAAAAATGGCGTTAGAGGGTGAGAACCCGAAACAGTCCCCGAACGGCCCCGTGGGTGGCACCAACACCTCCCACGGGACCAACGTAACTCGTGGGAACGGACCCCGCAGCCGCGGGTGTCCCGGTTTGAGAGTACGACGGTAATTTGCTTATTTCAACACTTAGGCTTAAAAACATGGCGTTAGAGGGTGACAACTCGAAACAGCCCCCGAACGGCCCCGTGGGTGGCACCAACACCTCCCACGGGACCAACGTAACTCGTAAGAACTGACCCCGCAGTCGCGGGTCTCCCGGTTTGAGAGTACGGCAGTAATTTTCTTATTTCTACACTTAGGCTTAAAAAACATGGCGATAGAGGGTGATAACTCGAAACAGCTCCCGAACGGCCCCGTGGGTGGCACCAACACCTCCCACGGGACCAACGTAATTCGTAGGAACGGACCCCGCAGCCGCGGGTGTCCCGGTTTGAGAGTACGACGGAAATTTTCTTATTTCAACACTTAGGCTTAAAAACATGGCGTTAGAGGGTGAGAACTCGCAACAGCCCCCGAACGGCCCCGTGGATGGCACCAACACCTCCCACGGGACCAACGTAACTCGTGGGAACGGACCCCGCAGCCGCGGGTGTCCCGGTTTGAGAGTACGACGGTAATTTGCTTATTTCCACACTTAGGCTTAAAAACATGGCGTTAGAGGGTGAGAACTCGAAACAGCCCCCGAACGGCCCCGTGGGTGGCACCAACACCTCCCACGGGACCAACGTAACTCGTAGGAACTGACCCCGCAGCCGCGGGTCTCCCGGTTTGAGAGTACGGCAGTAATTTTCTTATTTCTACACTTAGGCTTAAAAACATGGCGATAGAGGGTGATAACTCGAAACAGCTCCCGAACGGCCCCGTGGGTGGCACCAACACCTCCCACGGGACCAACGTAACTCGTAGGAACGGACCCCGCAGCCGCGGGTGTCCCGATTTGAGAGTACGACGGCAATTTGCTTATTTCTACACTTAGGCTTAAAAACATGGCGTTAGAGGGTGAAAACTCGAAACAGCCCCCGAACGGCCCCGTGGGTGGTACTAACACCTCACACGGGACCAACGTAACTCGTGGGAACGGACCCCGCAGCCGCGGGTCTCCCAGTTTGAGAGTATGACGGTAATTTGCTTATTTCCACACTTGGGCTTAAAAACATGGCGTCAGAGGGTGAGAACTCGAAACAGCCCCCGAACGGCCCCGTGGGTGGCACCAACACCTCCCACGGGACCAATGTAACTCTTAGGAACTGACCCCGCAGCCGCGGGTTTCCCGGTTTGAGAGTACGACGGTAATTTGCTTATTTCTACACTTAGGCTTAACATGGCATTAGAGGGTGAAAACTCGAAACAGCCCCCGAACGGCCCCGTGGGTGGCACCAACACCTCACACGGGACCAACGTAACTCGTGGGAATGGACCCCGCAGCCGCGGGTCTCCCGGTTTGAGAGTACGACGGTAATTTGCTTATTTCCACACTTAGGCTTAAAAACATGGCGTTAGAGGGTGAGAACTCGAAACAGCCCCCGAACGGCCCCGTGGGTGGCACCAACACCTCCCACGGGACCAACGTAACTCGTAGGAACTGACCCCGCAGCCGCGGGTCTCCCGGTTTGAGAGTACGGCAGTAATTTGCTTATTTCTACACTTAGGCTTAAAAACATGGCGATAGAGGGTGATAACTCGAAACAGCTCCCGAACGGCCCCGTGGGTGGCACCAACACCTCCCACGGGACCAACGTAACTCGTGGGAACGGACCCCGCAGCCGCGGGTGTCCCGGTTTGAGAGTACGACGGTAATTTGCTTATTTCCACACTTCGGCTTAAAAACATGGCGTTAGAGGGTGAGAACTCGAAACAGCCCCCGAACGGCTCCGTGGGTGGCACCAACACCTCCCACGGGACCAACGTAACTCGTAGGAACTGACCCCGCAGCCGCGGGTCTCCCGGTTTGAGAGTACGGCAGTAATTTTCTTATTTCTACACTTAGGCTTAAAAACATGGCGATAGAGGGTGATAACTCGAAACAGCTCCCGAACGGCCCCGTGGGTGGCACCAACACCTCCCACGGGACCAACGTAACTCGTAGGAACGGACCCCGCAGCCGCGGGTGTCCCGGTTTGAGAGTACGACGGTAATTTGCTTATTTCAAGACTTAGGCTTAAAAACATGGCGTTAGAGGGTGAGAACTCGAAACAGCTCCCGAACGGCCCCGTGGATGGCACCAACACCTCCCACGGGACCAACGTAACTCGTAGGAACTGACCTCGCAGCCGCGGGTGTCCCGGTTTGAGAGTACGACGGCAATTTGCTTATTTCCACACTTTGGCTTAAAAACATGGCGTTAGAGGGTGAGAACCCGAAACAGCCCCCGAACGGCCCCGTGGATGGCACCAACACCTCCCACAGGACCAATGTAACTCGTAGGAACTGACCCCGCAGCCGCGGGTGTCCCGGTTTGAGAGTACGACGGTAATTTGTTTATTTCTACACTTAGGCTTAAAAACATGGCGATAGAGGGTGATAACTCGAAACAGCTCCCGAACGGCCCCGTGGGTGGCACCAACACCTCCCACGGGACCAACGTAACTCGTAGGAACGGACCCCGCAGCCGCGGGTGTCCCGGTTTGAGATTACGACGGTAATTTGCTTATTTCAAGACTTAGGCTTAAAAACATGGCGTTAGAGGGTGAGAACTCGAAACAGCTCCCGAACGGCCCCGTGGATGGCACCAACACCTCCCACGGGACCAACGTAACTCGTGGGAACAGACCCCGCAGCTGCGGTTGTCCCGGTTTGAGAGTACGACGATAATTTGCTTATTTCCACACTTAGGCTTAAAAACATGGCGTTAGAGGGTGAGAACCCGAAACAGACCCCGAACGGCCCCGTGGATGGCACCAACACCTCCCACGGGACCAACGTAACTCGTAGGAACTGACCCCGCAGCCGCGGGTGTCCCGATTTGAGAGTACGACGGCAATTTGCTTATTTCTACACTTGGGCTTAAAAACATGGCGTTAGAGGGTGAAAACTCGAAACAGCCCCCGAACGGCCCCGTGGGTGGTACTAACACCTCACACGGGACCAACGTAACTCGTAGGAACTGACCCCGCAGCCGCGGGTGTCCCGGTTTGAGAGTACGATGGTAATTTGCTTATTTCTACACTTAGGCTTAAAAACATGGCGTTAGAGGGTGAAAACTCGAAACAGCCCCCGAACGGCCCCGTGGGTGGCACCAACACCTCCCACGGGACCAACGTAACTCGTGGGAACGGACCCCGCAGCCGCGGGTGTCCCGGTTTGAGAGTACGACGGTAATTTGCTTATTTCTACACTTAGGCTTAAAAACATGGCGTTAGAGGGTGATAACCCGAAACAGTCCCCGAACGGCCCCGTGGGTGGCACCAACACCTCCCACGGGACCAACGTAACTCGTGGGAACGGACCCCGCAGCCGCGGGTGTCCCGGTTTGAGAGTACGACGGTAATTTGCTTATTTCCACACTTAGGCTTAAAAACATGGCGTTAGAGGGTGAGAACTCGAAACAGCCCCCGAACGGCTCCGTGGGTGGCACCAACACCTCCCACGGGACCAACGTAACTCGTAGGAACTGACCCCGCAGCCGCGGGTCTCCCGGTTTGAGAGTACGGCAGTAATTTTCTTATTTCTACACTTAGGCTTAAAAACATGGCGATAGAGGGTGATAACTCGAAACAGCTCCCGAACGGCCCCGTGGGTGGCACCAACACCTCCCACGGGACCAACGTAACTCGTAGGAACGGACCCCGCAGCCGCGGGTGTCCCGGTTTGAGAGTACGACGGTAATTTGCTTATTTCAAGACTTAGGCTTAAAAACATGGCGTTAGAGGGTGAGAACTCGAAACAGCTCCCGAACGGCCCCGTGGATGGCACCAACACCTCCCACGGGACCAACGTAACTCGTAGGAACTGACCTCGCAGCCGCGGGTGTCCCGGTTTGAGAGTACGACGGCAATTTGCTTATTTCCACACTTTGGCTTAAAAACATGGCGTTAGAGGGTGAGAACCCGAAACAGCCCCCGAACGGCCCCGTGGATGGCACCAACACCTCCCACAGGACCAATGTAACTCGTAGGAACTGACCCCGCAGCCGCGGGTGTCCCGGTTTGAGAGTACGACGGTAATTTGTTTATTTCTACACTTAGGCTTAACATGGCGTTAGAGGGTGAGAACTCGAAACAGCCCCCGAACGGCAACGTGGGTGGCACCAACACCTCCCACGGGACCAACGTAACTCGTGGGAATGGACCCCGTAGCCGCGGGTCTCCCGGTTTGAGAGTACGACGGTAATTTGCTTATTTCCACACTTAGGCTTAAAAACATGGCGTTAGTGGGTGAGAACTCGAAACAGCCCCCGAACGGCCCCTTGGGTGGCACCAACACCTCCCACGGGACCAACGTAACTCATAGGAACTGACCCTGCAGCCGCGGGTGTCCCGGTTTGAGAGTACGACGGTAATTTACTTATTTCTACACTTAGGCTTAAAAAATGGCGTTAGAGGGTGAGAACCCGAAACAGTCCCCGAACGGCCCCGTGGGTGGCACCAACACCTCCCACGGGACCAACGTAACTCGTGCGAACGGACCCCGCAGCCGCGGGTGTCCCGGTTTGAGAGTACGACGGTAATTTGCTTATTTCAACACTTAGGCTTAAAAACATGGCGTTAGAGGGTGACAACTCGAAACAGCCCCCGAACGGCCCCGTGGGTGGCACCAACACCTCCCACGGGACCAACGTAACTCGTAGGAACTGACCCCGCAGTCGCGGGTCTCCCGGTTTGAGAGTACGGCAGTAATTTTCTTATTTCTACACTTAGGCTTAAAAACATGGCGATAGAGGGTGATAACTCGAAACAGCTCCCGAACGGCCCCGTGGGTGGCACCAACACCTCCCACGGGACCAACGTAATTCGTAGGAACGGACCCCGCAGCCGCGGGTGTCCCGGTTTGAGAGTACGACGGTAATTTTCTTATTTCAACACTTAGGCTTAAAAACATGGCGTTAGAGGGTGAGAACTCGCAACAGCCCCCGAACGGCCCCGTGGATGGCACCAACACCTCCCACGGGACCAACGTAACTCGTAGGAACTGACCCCGCAGCCGCGGGTGTCCCGGTTTGAGAGTACGACGGCAATTTGCTTATTTCCACACTTAGGCTTAAAAACATGGCGTTAGAGGGTGAGAACTTGAAACAGCCCCCGAACGGCCCCGTGGGTGGCACCAACACCTCCCACGGGACCAACGTAACTCGTAGGAACTGACCCCGCAGCCGCGGGTGTCCCGGTTTGAGAGTACGATGGTAATTTGCTTATTTCTACACTTAGGCTTAACATGGCGTTAGAGGGTGAAAACTCGAAACAGCCCCCGAACGGCCCCGTGGGTGGTACCAACACCTCCCACGGGACCAACGTAACTCGTGGGAACAGACCCCGCAGCTGCGGTTGTCCCGGTTTGAGAGTACGACGATAATTTGCTTATTTCCACACTTAGGCTTAAAAACATGGCGTTAGAGGGTGAGAACCCGAAACAGACCCCGAACGGCCCCGTGGATGGCACCAACACCTCCCACGGGACCAACGTAACTCGTAGGAACTGACCCCGCAGCCGCGGGTGTCCCGATTTGAGAGTACGACGGCAATTTGCTTATTTCTACACTTGGGCTTAAAAACATGGCGTTAGAGGGTGAAAACTCGAAACAGCCCCCGAACGGCCCCGTGGGTGGTACTAACACCTCACACGGGACCAACGTAACTCGTGGGAACGGACCCCGCAGCCGCGGGTCTCCCAGTTTGAGAGTATGACGGTAATTTGCTTATTTCCACACTTGGGCTTAAAAACATGGCGTCAGAGGGTGAGAACTCGAAACAGCCCCCGAACGGCCCCGTGGGTGGCACCAACACCTCCCACGGGACCAATGTAACTCGTAGGAACTGACCCCGCAGCCGCGGGTTTCCCGGTTTGAGAGTACGACGGTAATTTGCTTATTTCTACACTTAGGCTTAACATGGCATTAGAGGGTGAAAACTCGAAACAGCCCCCGAACGGCCCCGTGGGTGGCACCAACACCTCCCACGGGACCAACGTAACTCGTGGGAACGGACCCCGCAGCCGCGGGTGTCCCGGTTTGAGAGTACGACGGTAATTTGCTTATTTCCACACTTAGGCTTAAAAACATGGCGTTAGAGGGTGAGAACTCGAAACAGCCCCCGAACGGCTCCGTGGGTGGCACCAACACCTCCCACGGGACCAACGTAACTCGTAGGAACTGACCCCGCAGCCGCGGGTCTCCCGGTTTGAGAGTACGGCAGTAATTTTCTTATTTCTACACTTAGGCTTAAAAACATGGCGATAGAGGGTGATAACTCGAAACAGCTCCCGAACGGCCCCGTGGGTGGCACCAACACCTCCCACGGGACCAACGTAACTCGTAGGAACGGACCCCGCAGCCGCGGGTGTCCCGGTTTGAGAGTACGACGGTAATTTGCTTATTTCAAGACTTAGGCTTAAAAACATGGCGTTAGAGGGTGAGAACTCGAAACAGCTCCCGAACGGCCCCGTGGATGGCACCAACACCTCCCACGGGACCAACGTAACTCGTAGGAACTGACCTCGCAGCCGCGGGTGTCCCGGTTTGAGAGTACGACGGCAATTTGCTTATTTCCACACTTTGGCTTAAAAACATGGCGTTAGAGGGTGAGAACCCGAAACAGCCCCCGAACGGCCCCGTGGATGGCACCAACACCTCCCACAGGACCAATGTAACTCGTAGGAACTGACCCCGCAGCCGCGGGTGTCCCGGTTTGAGAGTACGACGGTAATTTGTTTATTTCTACACTTAGGCTTAACATGGCGTTAGAGGGTGAGAACTCGAAACAGCCCCCGAACGGCCCCGTGGGTGGCACCAACACCTCCCACGGGACCAACGTAACTCGTGGGAATGGACCCCGTAGCCGCGGGTCTCCCGGTTTGAGAGTACGACGGTAATTTGCTTATTTCCACACTTAGGCTTAAAAACATGGCGTTAGTGGGTGAGAACTCGAAACAGCCCCCGAACGGCCCCTTGGGTGGCACCAACACCTCCCACGGGACCAACGTAACTCATAGGAACTGACCCTGCAGCCGCGGGTGTCCCGGTTTGAGAGTACGACGGTAATTTACTTATTTCTACACTTAGGCTTAAAAAATGGCGTTAGAGGGTGAGAACCCGAAACAGTCCCCGAACGGCCCCGTGGGTGGCACCAACACCTCCCACGGGACCAACGTAACTCGTGCGAACGGACCCCGCAGCCGCGGGTGTCCCGGTTTGAGAGTACGACGGTAATTTGCTTATTTCAACACTTAGGCTTAAAAACATGGCGTTAGAGGGTGACAACTCGAAACAGCCCCCGAACGGCCCCGTGGGTGGCACCAACACCTCCCACGGGACCAACGTAACTCGTAGGAACTGACCCCGCAGTCGCGGGTCTCCCGGTTTGAGAGTACGGCAGTAATTTTCTTATTTCTACACTTAGGCTTAAAAACATGGCGATAGAGGGTGATAACTCGAAACAGCTCCCGAACGGCCCCGTGGGTGGCACCAACACCTCCCACGGGACCAACGTAATTCGTAGGAACGGACCCCGCAGCCGCGGGTGTCCCGGTTTGAGAGTACGACGGTAATTTTCTTATTTCAACACTTAGGCTTAAAAACATGGCGTTAGAGGGTGAGAACTCGCAACAGCCCCCGAACGGCCCCGTGGATGGCACCAACACCTCCCACGGGACCAACGTAACTCGTAGGAACTGACCCCGCAGCCGCGGGTGTCCCGGTTTGAGAGTACGACGGCAATTTGCTTATTTCCACACTTAGGCTTAAAAACATGGCGTTAGAGGGTGAGAACTTGAAACAGCCCCCGAACGGCCCCGTGGGTGGCACCAACACCTCCCACGGGACCAACGTAACTCGTAGGAACTGACCCCGCAGCCGCGGGTGTCCCGGTTTGAGAGTACGATGGTAATTTGCTTATTTCTACACTTAGGCTTAACATGGCGTTAGAGGGTGAAAACTCGAAACAGCCCCCGAACGGCCCCGTGGGTGGTACCAACACCTCCCACGGGACCAACGTAACTCGTGGGAACAGACCCCGCAGCTGCGGTTGTCCCGGTTTGAGAGTACGACGATAATTTGCTTATTTCCACACTTAGGCTTAAAAACATGGCGTTAGAGGGTGAGAACCCGAAACAGACCCCGAACGGCCCCGTGGATGGCACCAACACCTCCCACGGGACCAACGTAACTCGTAGGAACTGACCCCGCAGCCGCGGGTGTCCCGATTTGAGAGTACGACGGCAATTTGCTTATTTCTACACTTGGGCTTAAAAACATGGCGTTAGAGGGTGAAAACTCGAAACAGCCCCCGAACGGCCCCGTGGGTGGTACTAACACCTCACACGGGACCAACGTAACTCGTGGGAACGGACCCCGCAGCCGCGGGTCTCCCAGTTTGAGAGTATGACGGTAATTTGCTTATTTCCACACTTGGGCTTAAAAACATGGCGTCAGAGGGTGAGAACTCGAAACAGCCCCCGAACGGCCCCGTGGGTGGCACCAACACCTCCCACGGGACCAATGTAACTCGTAGGAACTGACCCCGCAGCCGCGGGTTTCCCGGTTTGAGAGTACGACGGTAATTTGCTTATTTCTACACTTAGGCTTAACATGGCATTAGAGGGTGAAAACTCGAAACAGCCCCCGAACGGCCCCGTGGGTGGCACCAACACCTCACACGGGACCAACGTAAATCGTGGGAATGGACCCCGCAGCCGCGGGTCTCCCGGTTTGAGAGTACGACGGTAATTTGCTTATTTCCACACTTAGGCTTAAAAACATGGCGTTAGAGGGTGAGAACTCGAAACAGCCCCCGAACGGCCCCGTGGGTGGCACCAACACCTCCCACGGGACCAACGTAACTCGTAGGAACTGACCCCGCAGCCGCGGGTGTCCCGGTTTGAGAGTACGACGGTAATTTGCTTATTTCTACACTTAAGCTTAAAAACAAGGCGTTAGAGGGTGATAACCCGAAACAGTCCCCGAACGGCCCCGTGGGTGGCACCAACACCTCCCACGGGACCAACGTAACTCGTGGGAACGGACCCCGCAGCCGCGGGTGTCCCGGTTTGAGAGTACGACGGTAATTTGCTTATTCCACACTTAGGCTTAAAAACATGGCGTTAGAGGGTGAGAACTCGGAACAGCCCCCGAACGGCCCCGTGGGTGGCACCAACACCTCCCACGGGACCAACGTAACTCGTAGGAACTGACCCCGCAGCCGCGGGTCTCCCGGTTTGAGAGTACGGCAGTAATTTTCTTATTTCTACACTTAGGCTTAAAAACATGGCGATAGAGGGTGATAACTCGAAACAGCTCCCGAACGGCCCCGTGGGTGGCACCAACACCTCCCACGGGACCAACGTAACTCGTAGGAACGGACCCCGCAGCCGCGGGTGTCCCGGTTTGAGAGTACGACGGTAATTTTCTTATTTCTAGACTTAGGCTTAAAAACATGGCGTTAGAGGGTGAGAACTCGAAACAGCTCCCGAACGGCCCCGTGGATGGCACCAACACCTCCCACGGGACCAACGTAACTCGTAGGAACTGACCCCGCAGCCGCGGGTGTCCCGGTTTGAGAGTACGACGGCAATTTGCTTATTTCCACACTTAGGCTTAAAAACATGGCGTTAGAGGGTGAGAACTTGAAACAGCCCCCGAACGGCCCCGTGGGTGGCACCAACACCTCCCACGGGACCAACGTAACTGGTAGGAACTGACCCCGCAGCCGCGGGTGTCCCGGTTTGAGAGTACGATGGTAATTTGCTTATTTCTACACTTAGGCTTAACATGGCGTTAGAGGGTGAAAACTCGAAACAGCCCCCGAACGGCCCCGTGGGTGGCACCAACACCTCCCACGGGACCAACGTAACTCGTGGGAACAGGCCCCGCAGCCGCGGGTCTCCCAGTTTGAGAGTATGACGATAATTTGCTTATTTCCACACTTGGGCTTAAAAACATGGCGTTAGAGGGTGAGAACTCGAAACAGCCCCCGAACGGCCCCGTGGGTGGCATTAACACCTCCCACGGGACCAACGTAACTCGTAGGAACTGACCCCGCTGCCGCGGGTGTCCCGGTTTGAGAGTACGACGGTAATTTGCTTATTTCTACACTTAGGCTTAAAAACATGGCGTTAGAGGGTGATAACCCGAAACAGTCCCCGAACGCCCCGTGGGTGGCACCAACACCTCCCACGGGACCAACGTAACTCGTGGGAACGGACCCCGCAGCCGCGGGTGTCCCGGTTTGAGAGTACGACGGTAATTTGCTTATTTCCACACTTAGGCTTAAAAACATGGCGTTAGAGGGTGAGAACTCGAAACAGCCCCCGAACGGCTCCGTGGGTGGCACCAACACCTCCCACGGGACCAACGTAACTCGTAGGAACTGACCCCGCAGCCGCGGGTCTCCCGGTTTGAGAGTACGGCAGTAATTTTCTTATTTCTACACTTAGGCTTAAAAACATGGCGATAGAGGGTGATAACTCGAAACAGCTCCCGAACGGCCCCGTGGGTGGCACCAACACCTCCCACGGGACCAACGTAACTCGTAGGAACGGACCCCGCAGCCGCGGGTGTCCCGGTTTGAGAGTACGACGGTAATTTGCTTATTTCAAGACTTAGGCGTAAAAACATGGCGTTAGAGGGTGAGAACTCGAAACAGCTCCCGAACGGCCCCGTGGATGGCACCAACACCTCCCACGGGACCAACGTAACTCGTAGGAACTGACCCCGCAGCCGCGGGTGTCCCGGTTTGAGAGTACGACGGCAATTTGCTTATTTCCACACTTTGGCTTAAAAACATGGCGTTAGAGGGTGAGAACCCGAAACAGCCCCCGAACGGCCCCGTGGATGGCACCAACACCTCCCACGGGACCAATGTAACTCGTAGGAACTGACCCCGCAGCCGCGGGTGTCCCGGTTTGAGAGTACGACGGTAATTTGTTTATTTCTACACTTAGGCTTAACATGGCGTTAGAGGGTGAGAACTCGAAACAGCCCCCGAACGGCCCCGTGGGGGGCACCAACACCTCACACGGGACCAACGTAACTCGTGGGAATGGACCCCGCAGCCGCGGGTCTCCCGGTTTGAGAGTACGACGGTAATTTGCTTATTTCCACACTTAGGCTTAAAAACATGGCGTTAGAGGGTGAGAACTCGAAACAGCCCCCGAACGGCCCCGTGGGTGGCACCAACACCTCCCACGGGACCAACGTAACTCGTAGGAACTGACCCCGCAGCCGCGGGTGTCCCGGTTTGAGAGTACGACGGTAATTTGCTTATTTCTACACTTAGGCTTAAAAACATGGCGTTAGAGGGTGATAACCCGAAACAGTCCCCGAACGGCCCCGTGGGTGGCACCAACACCTCCCACGGGACCAACGTAACTCGTGGGAACGGACCCCGCAGCCGCGGGTGTCCCGGTTTGAGAGTACGACGGTAATTTGCTTATTTCCACACTTAGGCTTAAAAACATGGCGTTAGAGGGTGAGAACTCGAAACAGCCCCCGAACGGCTCCGTGGGTGGCACCAACACCTCCCACGGGACCAACGTAACTCGTAGGAACTGACCCCGCAGCCGCGGGTCTCCCGGTTTGAGAGTACGGCAGTAATTTTCTTATTTCTACACTTAGGCTTAAAAACATGGCGATAGAGGGTGATAACTCGAAACAGCTCCCGAACGGCCCCGTGGGTGGCACCAACACCTCCCACGGGACCAAAGTAACTCGTAGGAACGGACCCCGCAGCCGCGGGTGTCCCGGTTTGAGAGTACGACGGTAATTTGCTTATTTCAAGACTTAGGCTTAAAAACATGGCGTTAGAGGGAGAACTCGAAACAGCTCCCGAACGGCCCCGTGGATGGCACCAACACCTCCCACGGGACCAACGTAACTCGTAGGAACTGACCTCGCAGCCGCGGGTGTCCCGGTTTGAGAGTACGACGGCAATTTGCTTATTTCCACACTTTGGCTTAAAAACATGGCGTTAGAGGGTGAGAACCCGAAACAGCCCCCGAACGGCCCCGTGGATGGCACCAACACCTCCCACGGGACCAATGTAACTCGTAGGAACTGACCCCGCAGCCGCGGGTGTCCCGGTTTGAGAGTACGACGGTAATTTGTTTATTTCTACACTTAGGCTTAACATGGCGTTAGAGGGTGAGAACTCGAAACAGCCCCCGAACGGCCCCGTGGGTGGCACCAACACCTCCCACGGGACCAACGTAACTCGTGGGAATGGACCCCGTAGCCGCGGGTCTCCCGGTTTGAGAGTACGACGGTAATTTGCTTATTTCCACACTTAGGCTTAAAAACATGGCGTTAGTGGGTGAGAACTCGAAACAGCCCCCGAACGGCCCCTTGGGTGGCACCAACACCTCCCACGGGACCAACGTAACTCATAGGAACTGACCCCGCAGCCGCGGGTGTCCCGGTTTGAGAGTACGACGGTAATTTACTTATTTCTACACTTAGGCTTAAAAAATGGCGTTAGAGGGTGAGAACCCGAAACAGTCCCCGAACAGCCCCGTGGGTGGCACCAACACCTCCCACGGGACCAACGTAACTCGTGCGAACGGACCCCGCAGCCGCGGGTGTCCCGGTTTGAGAGTACGACGGTAATTTGCTTATTTCAACACTTAGGCTTAAAAACATGGCGTTAGAGGGTGACAACTCGAAACAGCCCCCGAACGGCCCCGTGGGTGGCACCAACACCTCCCACGGGACCAACGTAACTCGTAGGAACTGACCCCGCAGTCGCGGGTCTCCCGGTTTGAGAGTACGGCAGTAATTTTCTTATTTCTGCACTTAGGCTTAAAAACATGGCGATAGAGGGTGATAACTCGAAACAGCTCCCGAACGGCCCCGTGGGTGGCACCAACACCTCCCACGGGACCAACGTAATTCGTAGGAACGGACCCCGCAGCCGCGGGTGTCCCGGTTTGAGAGTACGACGGTAATTTTCTTATTTCAACACTTAGGCTTAAAAACATGGCGTTAGAGGGTGAGAACTCGCAACAGCCCCCGAACGGCCCCGTGGATGGCACCAACACCTCCCACGGGACCAACGTAACTCGTAGGAACTGACCCCGCAGCCGCGGGTGTCCCGGTTTGAGAGTACGACGGCAATTTGCTTATTTCCACACTTAGGCTTAAAAACATGGCGTTAGAGGGTGAGAACTTGAAACAGCCCCCGAACGGCCCCGTGGGTGGCACCAACACCTCCCACGGGACCAACGTAACTCTTAGGAACTGACCCCGCAGCCGCGGGTGTCCCGGTTTGAGAGTACGATGGTAATTTGCTTATTTCTACACTTAGGCTTAACATGGCGTTAGAGGGTGAAAACTCGAAACAGCCCCCGAACGGCCCCGTGGGTGGTACCAACACCTCCCACGGGACCAACGTAACTCGTGGGAACAGACCCCGCAGCTGCGGTTGTCCCGGTTTGAGAGTACGACGATAATTTGCTTATTTCCACACTTAGGCTTAAAAACATGGCGTTAGAGGGTGAGAACCCGAAACAGACCCCGAACGGCCCCGTGGATGGCACCAACACCTCCCACGGGACCAACGTAACTCGTAGGAACTGACCCCGCAGCCGCGGGTGTCCCGATTTGAGAGTACGACGGCAATTTGCTTATTTCTACACTTGGGCTTAAAAACATGGCGTTAGAGGGTGAAAACTCGAAACAGCCCCCGAACGGCCCCGTGGGTGGTACTAACACCTCACACGGGACCAACGTAACTCGTGGGAACGGACCCCGCAGCCGCGGGTCTCCCAGTTTGAGAGTATGACGGTAATTTGCTTATTTCCACACTTGGGCTTAAAAACATGGCGTCAGAGGGTGAGAACTCGAAACAGCCCCCGAACGGCCCCGTGGGTGGCACCAACACCTCCCACGGGACCAATGTAACTCGTAGGAACTGACCCCGCAGCCGCGGGTTTCCCGGTTTGAGAGTACGACGGTAATTTGCTTATTTCTACACTTAGGCTTAACATGGCATTAGAGGGTGAAAACTCGAAACAGCCCCCGAACGGCCCCGTGGGTGGCACCAACACCTCACACGGGACCAACGTAAATCGTGGGAATGGACCCCGCTGCCGCGGGTCTCCCGGTTTGAGAGTACGACGGTAATTTGCTTATTTCCACACTTAGGCTTAAAAACATGGCGTTAGAGGGTGAGAACTCGAAACAGCCCCCGAACGGCCCCGTGGGTGGCACCAACACCTCCCACGGGACCAACGTAACTCGTAGGAACTGACCCCGCAGCCGCGGGTGTCCCGGTTTGAGAGTACGACGGTAATTTGCTT
Source organism: Sambucus nigra (assembly GCA_949130495.1). Lineage (NCBI taxonomy): Eukaryota > Viridiplantae > Streptophyta > Magnoliopsida > Dipsacales > Adoxaceae > Sambucus > Sambucus nigra. Next base: position 107,038,827 of record OX422219.1, read on the forward strand.
ATTTCTACACTTAGGCTTAAAAACAAGGCGTTAGAGGGTGATAACCCGAAACAGTCCCCGAACGGCCCCGTGGGTGGCACCAACACCTCTCACGGGACCAACGTAACTCGTGGGAACGGACCCCGCAGCCGCGGGTGTCCCGGTTTGAGAGTACGACGGTAATTTGCTTATTCCACACTTAGGCTTAAAAACATGGCGTTAGAGGGTGAGAACTCGAAACAGCCCCCGAACGGCCCCGTGGGTGGCACCAACACCTCCCACGGGACCAACGTAACTCGTAGGAACTGACCCCGCAGCCGCGGGTCTCCCGGTTTGAGAGTACGGCAGTAATTTTCTTATTTCTACACTTAGGCTTAAAAACATGGCGATAGAGGGTGATAACTCGAAACAGCTCCCGAACGGCCCCGTGGGTGGCACCAACACCTCCCACGGGACCAACGTAACTCGTAGGAACGGACCCCGCAGCCGCGGGTGTCCCGGTTTGAGAGTACGACGGTAATTTTCTTATTTCTAGACTTAGGCTTAAAAACATGGCGTTAGAGGGTGAGAACTCGAAACAGCTCCCGAACGGCCCCGTGGATGGCACCAACACCTCCCACGGGACCAACGTAACTCGTAGGAACTGACCCCGCAGCCGCGGGTGTCCCGGTTTGAGAGTACGACGGCAATTTGCTTATTTCCACACTTAGGCTTAAAAACATGGCGTTAGAGGGTGAGAACTTGAAACAGCCCCCGAACGGCCCCGTGGGTGGCACCAACACCTCCCACGGGACCAACGTAACTGGTAGGAACTGACCCCGCAGCCGCGGGTTTCCCGGTTTGAGAGTACGACGGTAATTTGCTTATTTCTACACTTAGGCTTAACATGGCATTAGAGGGTGAAAACTCGAAACAGCCCCCGAACGGCCCCGTGGGTGGCACCAACACCTCACACGGGACCAACGTAAATCGTGGGAATGGACCCCGCAGCCGCGGGTCTCCCGGTTTGAGAGTACGACGGTAATTTGCTTATTTCCACACTTAGGCTTAAAAACATGGCGTTAGAGGGTGAGAACTCGAAACAGCCCCCGAACGGCCCCGTGGGTGGCACCAACACCTCCCACGGGACCAACGTAACTCGTAGGAACTGACCCCGCAGCCGCGGGTGTCCCGGTTTGAGAGTACGACGGTAATTTGCTTATTTCTACACTTAGGCTTAAAAACATGGCGTTAGAGGGTGATAACCCGAAACAGTCCCCGAACGGCCCCGTGGGTGGCACCAACACCTCCCACGGGACCAACGTAACTCGTGGGAACGGACCCCGCAGCCGCGGGTGTCCCGGTTTGAGAGTACGACGGTAATTTGCTTATTTCCACACTTAGGCTTAAAAACATGGCGTTAGAGGGTGAGAACTCGAAACAGCCCCCGAACGGCTCCGTGGGTGGCACCAACACCTCCCACGGGACCAACGTAACTCGTAGGAACTGACCCCGCAGCCGCGGGTCTCCCGGTTTGAGAGTACGGCAGTAATTTTCTTATTTCTACACTTAGGCTTAAAAACATGGCGATAGAGGGTGATAACTCGAAACAGCTCCCGAACGGCCCCGTGGGTGGCACCAACACCTCCCACGGGACCAACGTAACTCGTAGGAACGGACCCCGCAGCCGCGGGTGTCCCGGTTTGAGAGTACGACGGTAATTTGCTTATTTCAAGACTTAGGCTTAAAAACATGGCGTTAGAGGGAGAACTCGAAACAGCTCCCGAACGGCCCCGTGGATGGCACCAACACCTCCCACGGGACCAACGTAACTCGTAGGAACTGACCTCGCAGCCGCGGGTGTCCCGGTTTGAGAGTACGACGGCAATTTGCTTATTTCCACACTTTGGCTTAAAAACATGGCGTTAGAGGGTGAGAACCCGAAACAGCCCCCGAACGGCCCCGTGGATGGCACCAACACCTCCCACGGGACCAATGTAACTCGTAGGAACTGACCCCGCAGCCGCGGGTGTCCCGGTTTGAGAGTACGACGGTAATTTGTTTATTTCTACACTTAGGCTTAACATGGCGTTAGAGGGTGAGAACTCGAAACAGCCCCCGAACGGCCCCGTGGGTGGCACCAACACCTCCCACGGGACCAACGTAACTCGTGGGAATGGACCCCGTAGCCGCGGGTCTCCCGGTTTGAGAGTACGACGGTAATTTGCTTATTTCCACACTTAGGCTTAAAAACATGGCGTTAGTGGGTGAGAACTCGAAACAGCCCCCGAACGGCCCCTTGGGTGGCACCAACACCTCCCACGGGACCAACGTAACTCATAGGAACTGACCCCGCAGCCGCGGGTGTCCCGGTTTGAGAGTACGACGGTAATTTACTTATTTTTACACTTAGGCTTAAAAAATGGCGTTAGAGGGTGAGAACCCGAAACAGTCCCCGAACAGCCCCGTGGGTGGCACCAACACCTCCCACGGGACCAACGTAACTCGTGCGAACGGACCCCGCAGCCGCGGGTGTCCCGGTTTGAGAGTACGACGGTAATTTGCTTATTTCAACACTTAGGCTTAAAAACATGGCGTTAGAGGGTGACAACTCGAAACAGTCCCCGAACGGCCCCGTGGGTGGCACCAACACCTCCCACGGGACCAACGTAACTCGTAGGAACTGACCCCGCAGTCGCGGGTCTCCCGGTTTGAGAGTACGGCAGTAATTTTCTTATTTCTGCACTTAGGCTTAAAAACATGGCGATAGAGGGTGATAACTCGAAACAGCTCCCGAACGGCCCCGTGGGTGGCACCAACACCTCCCACGGGACCAACGTAATTCGTAGGAACGGACCCCGCAGCCGCGGGTGTCCCGGTTTGAGAGTACGACGGTAATTTTCTTATTTCAACACTTAGGCTTAAAAACATGGCGTTAGAGGGTGAGAACTCGCAACAGCCCCCGAACGGCCCCGTGGATGGCACCAACACCTCCCACGGGACCAACGTAACTCGTAGGAACTGACCCCGCAGCCGCGGGTGTCCCGGTTTGAGAGTACGACGGCAATTTGCTTATTTCCACACTTAGGCTTAAAAACATGGCGTTAGAGGGTGAGAACTTGAAACAGCCCCCGAACGGCCCCGTGGGTGGCACCAACACCTCCCACGGGACCAACATAACTCTTAGGAACTGACCCCGCAGCCGCGGGTGTCCCGGTTTGAGAGTACGATGGTAATTTGCTTATTTCTACACTTAGGCTTAACATGGCGTTAGAGGGTGAAAACTCGAAACAGCCCCCGAACGGCCCCGTGGGTGGTACCAACACCTCCCACGGGACCAACGTAACTCGTGGGAACAGACCCCGCAGCTGCGGTTGTCCCGGTTTGAGAGTACGACGATAATTTGCTTATTTCCACACTTAGGCTTAAAAACATGGCGTTAGAGGGTGAGAACCCGAAACAGACCCCGAACGGCCCCGTGGATGGCACCAACACCTCCCACGGGACCAACGTAACTCGTAGGAACTGACCCCGCAGCCGCGGGTGTCCCGATTTGAGAGTACGACGGCAATTTGCTTATTTCTACACTTGGGCTTAAAAACATGGCGTTAGAGGGTGAAAACTCGAAACAGCCCCCGAACGGCCCCGTGGGTGGTACTAACACCTCACACGGGACCAACGTAACTCGTGGGAACGGACCCCGCAGCCGCGGGTCTCCCAGTTTGAGAGTATGACGGTAATTTGCTTATTTCCACACTTGGGCTTAAAAACATGGCGTCAGAGGGTGAGAACTCGAAACAGCCCCCGAACGGCCCCGTGGGTGGCACCAACATCTCCCACGGGACCAATGTAACTCGTAGGAACTGACCCCGCAGCCGCGGGTTTCCCGGTTTGAGAGTACGACGGTAATTTGCTTATTTCTACACTTAGGCTTAACATGGCATTAGAGGGTGAAAACTCGAAACAGCCCCCGAACGGCCCCGTGGGTGGCACCAACACCTCACACGGGACCAACGTAAATCGTGGGAATGGACCCCGCAGCCGCGGGTCTCCCGGTTTGAGAGTACGACGGTAATTTGCTTATTTCCACACTTAGGCTTAAAAACATGGCGTTAGAGGGTGAGAACTCGAAACAGCCCCCGAACGGCCCCGTGGGTGGCACCAACACCTCCCACGGGACCAACGTAACTCGTAGGAACTGACCCCGCAGCCGCGGGTGTCCCGGTTTGAGAGTACGACGGTAATTTGCTTATTTCTACACTTAGGCTTAAAAACAAGGCGTTAGAGGGTGATAACCCGAAACAGTCCCCGAACGGCCCCGTGGGTGGCACCAACACCTCCCACGGGACCAACGTAACTCGTGGGAACGGACCCCGCAGCCGCGGGTGTCCCGGTTTGAGAGTACGACGGTAATTTGCTTATTCCACACTTAGGCTTAAAAACATGGCGTTAGAGGGTGAGAACTCGAAACAGCCCCCGAACGGCCCCGTGGGTGGCACCAACACCTCCCACGGGACCAACGTAACTCGTAGGAACTGACCCCGCAGCCGCGGGTCTCCCGGTTTGAGAGTACGGCAGTAATTTTCTTATTTCTACACTTAGGCTTAAAAACATGGCGATAGAGGGTGATAACTCGAAACAGCTCCCGAACGGCCCCGTGGGTGGCACCAACACCTCCCACGGGACCAACGTAACTCGTAGGAACGGACCCCGCAGCCGCGGGTGTCCCGGTTTGAGAGTACGACGGTAATTTTCTTATTTCTAGACTTAGGCTTAAAAACATGGCGTTAGAGGGTGAGAACTCGAAACAGCTCCCGAACGGCCCCGTGGATGGCTCCAACACCTCCCACGGGACCAACGTAACTCGTAGGAACTGACCCCGCAGCCGCGGGTGTCCCGGTTTGAGAGTACGACGGCAATTTGCTTATTTCCACACTTAGGCTTAAAAACATGGCGTTAGAGGGTGAGAACTTGAAACAGCCCCCGAACGGCCCCGTGGGTGGCACCAACACCTCCCACGGGACCAACGTAACTGGTAGGAACTGACCCCGCAGCCGCGGGTGTCCCGGTTTGAGAGTACGATGGTAATTTGCTTATTTCTACACTTAGGCTAAACATGGCGTTAGAGGGTGAAAACTCGAAACAGCCCCCGAACGGCCCCGTGGGTGGCACCAACACCTCCCACGGGACCAACGTAACTCGTGGGAACAGGCCCCGCAGCCGCGGGTCTCCCAGTTTGAGAGTATGACGATAATTTGCTTATTTCCACACTTGGGCTTAAAAACATGGCGTTAGAGGGTGAGAACTCGAAACAGCCCCCGAACGGCCCCGTGGGTGGCACTAACACCTCCCACGGGACCAACGTAACTCGTAGGAACTGACCCCGCAGCCGCGGGTGTCCCGGTTTGAGAGTACGACGGTAATTTGCTTATTTCTACACTTAGGCTTAAAAACATGGCGTTAGAGGGTGATAACCCGAAACAGTCCCCGAACGGCCCCGTGGGTGGCACCAACACCTCCCACGGGACCAACGTAACTCGTGGGAACGGACCCCGCAGCCGCGGGTGTCCCGGTTTGAGAGTACGACGGTAATTTGCTTATTTCCACACTTAGGCTTAAAAACATGGCGTTAGAGGGTGAGAACTCGAAACAGCCCCCGAACGGCTCCGTGGGTGGCACCAACACCTCCCACGGGACCAACGTAACTCGTAGGAACTGACCCCGCAGCCGCGGGTCTCCCGGTTTGAGAGTACGGCAGTAATTTTCTTATTTCTACACTTAGGCTTAAAAACATGGCGATAGAGGGTGATAACTCGAAACAGCTCCCGAACGGCCCCGTGGGTGGCACCAACACCTCCCACGGGACCAACGTAACTCGTAGGAACGGACCCCGCAGCCGCGGGTGTCCCGGTTTGAGAGTACGACGGTAATTTGCTTATTTCAAGACTTAGGCTTAAAAACATGGCGTTAGAGGGTGAGAACTCGAAACAACTCCCGAACGGCCCCGTGGATGGCACCAACACCTCCCACGGGACCAACGTAACTCGTAGGAACTGACCCCGCAGCCGCGGGTGTCCCGGTTTGAGAGTACGACGGCAATTTGCTTATTTCCACACTTTGGCTTAAAAACATGGCGTTAGAGGGTGAGAACCCGAAACAGCCCCCGAACGGCCCCGTGGATGGCACCAACACCTCCCACGGGACCAATGTAACTCGTAGGAACTGACCCCGCAGCCGCGGGTGTCCCGGTTTGAGAGTACGACGGTAATTTGTTTATTTCTACACTTAGGCTTAACATGGCGTTAGAGGGTGAGAACTCGAAACAGCCCCCGAACGGCCCCGTGGGTGGCACCAACACCTCCCACGGGACCAACGTAACTCGTGGGAATGGACCCCGTAGCCGCGGGTCTCCCGGTTTGAGAGTACGACGGTAATTTGCTTATTTCCACACTTAGGCTTAAAAACATGGCGTTAGTGGGTGAGAACTCGAAACAGCCCCCGAACGGCCCCTTGGGTGGCACCAACACCTCCCACGGGACCAACGTAACTCATAGGAACTGACCCCGCAGCCGCGGGTGTCCCGGTTTGAGAGTACGACGGTAATTTACTTATTTCTACACTTAGGCTTAAAAAATGGCGTTAGAGGGTGAGAACCCGAAACAGTCCCCGAACGGCCCCGTGGGTGGCACCAACACCTCCCACGGGACCAACGTAACTCGTGGGAACGGACCCCGCAGCCGCGGGTGTCCCGGTTTGAGAGTACGACGGTAATTTGCTTATTTCAACACTTAGGCTTAAAAACATGGCGTTAGAGGGTGACAACTCGAAACAGCCCCCGAACGGCCCCGTGGGTGGCACCAACACCTCCCACGGGACCAACGTAACTCGTAGGAACTGACCCCGCAGTCGCGGGTCTCCCGGTTTGAGAGTACGGCAGTAATTTTCTTATGTCTACACTTAGGCTTAAAAACATGGCGATAGAGGGTGATAACTCGAAACAGCTCCCGAACGGCCCCGTGGGTGGCACCAACACCTCCCACGGGACCAACGTAATTCGTAGGAACGGACCCCGCAGCCGCGGGTGTCCCGGTTTGAGAGTACGACGGTAATTTTCTTATTTCAACACTTAGGCTTAAAAACATGGCGTTAGAGGGTGAGAACTCGCAACAGCCCCCGAACGGCCCCGTGGATGGCACCAACACCTCCCACGGGACCAACGTAACTCGTAGGAACTGACCCCGCAGCCGCGGGTGTCCCGGTTTGAGAGTACGACGGCAATTTGCTTATTTCCACACTTAGGCTTAAAAACATGGCGTTAGAGGGTGAGAACTTGAAACAGCCCCCGAACGGCCCCGTGGGTGGCACCAACACCTCCCACGGGACCAACGTAACTCTTAGGAACTGACCCCGCAGCCGCGGGTGTCCCGGTTTGAGAGTACGATGGTAATTTGCTTATTTCTACACTTAGGCTTAACATGGCGTTAGAGGGTGAAAACTCGAAACAGCCCCCGAACGGCCCCGTGGGTGGTACCAACACCTCCCACGGGACCAACGTAACTCGTGGGAACAGACCCCGCAGCTGCGGTTGTCCCGGTTTGAGAGTACGACGATAATTTGCTTATTTCCACACTTAGGCTTAAAAACATGGCGTTAGAGGGTGAGAACCCGAAACAGACCCCGAACGGCCCCGTGGATGGCACCAACACCTCCCACGGGACCAACGTAACTCGTAGGAACTGACCCCGCAGCCGCGGGTGTCCCGATTTGAGAGTACGACGGCAATTTGCTTATTTCTACACTTGGGCTTAAAAACATGGCGTTAGAGGGTGAAAACTCGAAACAGCCCCCGAACGGCCCCGTGGGTGGTACTAACACCTCACACGGGACCAACGTAACTCGTGGGAACGGACCCCGCAACCGCGGGTCTCCCAGTTTGAGAGTATGACGGTAATTTGCTTATTTCCACACTTGGGCTTAAAAACATGGCGTCAGAGGGTGAGAACTCGAAACAGCCCCCGAACGGCCCCGTGGGTGGCACCAACACCTCCCACGGGACCAATGTAACTCGTAGGAACTGACCCCGCAGCCGCGGGTTTCCCGGTTTGAGAGTACGACGGTAATTTGCTTATTTCTACACTTAGGCTTAACATGGCATTAGAGGGTGAAAACTCGAAACAGCCCCCGAACGGCCCCGTGGGTGGCACCAACACCTCACACGGGACCAACGTAACTCGTGGGAATGGACCCCGCAGCCGCGGGTCTCCCGGTTTGAGAGTACGACGGTAATTTGCTTATTTCCACACTTAGGCTTAAAAACATGGCGTTAGAGGGTGAGAACTCGAAACAGCCCCCGAACGGCCCCGTGGGTGGCACCAACACCTCCCACGGGACCAACGTAACTCGTAGGAACTGACCCCGCAGCCGCGGGTGTCCCGGTTTGAGAGTACGACGGTAATTTGCTTATTTCTACACTTAGGCTTAAAAACATGGCGTTAGAGGGTGATAACCCGAAACAGTCCCCGAACGGCCCCGTGGGTGGCACCAACACCTCCCACGGGACCAACGTAACACGTGGGAACGGACCCCGCAGCCGCGGGTGTTCCGGTTTGAGAGTACGACGGTAATTTGCTTATTCCACACTTAGGCTTAAAAACATGGCGTTAGAGGGTGAGAACTCGAAACAGCCCCCGAACGGCCCCGTGGGTGGCACCAACACCTCCCACGGGACCAACGTAACTCGTAGGAACTGACCCCGCAGCCGCGGGTCTCCCGGTTTGAGAGTACGGCAGTAATTTTCTTATTTCTACACTTAGGCTTAAAAACATGGCGATAGAGGGTGATAACTCGAAACAGCTCCCGAACGGCCCCGTGGGTGGCACCAACACCTCCCACGGGACCAACGTAACTCGTAGGAACGGACCCCGCAGCCGCGGGTGTCCCGGTTTGAGAGTACGACGGTAATTTGCTTATTTCAAGACTTAGGCTTAAAAACATGGCGTTAGAGGGTGAGAACTCGAAACAGCTCCCGAACGGCCCCGTGGATGGCACCAACACCTCCCACGGGACCAACGTAACTCGTAGGAACTGACCCCGCAGCCGCGGGTGTCCCGGTTTGAGAGTACGACGGCAATTTGCTTATTTCCACACTTAGGCTTAAAAACATGGCGTTAGAGGGTGAGAACTTGAAACAGCCCCCGAACGGCCCCGTGGGTGGCACCAACACCTCCCACGGGACCAACGTAACTGGTAGGAACTGACCCCGCAGCCGCGGGTGTCCCGGTTTGAGAGTACGATGGTAATTTGCTTATTTCTACACTTAGGCTTAACATGGCGTTAGAGGGTGAAAACTCGAAACAGCCCCCGAACGGCCCCGTGGGTGGCACCAACACCTCCCACGGGACCAACGTAACTCGTGGGAACATGCCCCGCATCCGCGGGTCTCCCAGTTTGAGAGTATGACGATAATTTGCTTATTTCCACACTTGGGCTTAAAAACATGGCGTTAGAGGGTGAGAACTCGAAACAGCCCCCGAACGGCCCCGTGGGTGGCACCAACACCTCCCACGGGACCAATGTAACTCGTAGGAACTGACCCCGCAGCCGCGGGTGTCCCGGTTTGAGAGTACGACGGCAATTTGCTTATTTCCACACTTAGGCTTAAAAACATGGCGTTAGAGGGTGAGAACTCGAAACAGCCCCCGAACGGCCCCGTGGGTAGCACCAACACCTCCCACGGGACCAACGTAACTCGTGGGAATGGACCCCGCAGCCGCGGGTCTCCCGGTTTGAGAGTACGACGGTAATTTGCTTATTTCCACACTTAGGGTTAAAAACATGGCGTTAGAGGGTGAGAACTCGAAACAGCCCCCGAACGGCCCCGTGGGTGGCACCAACACCTCCCACGGGACCAACGTAACTCGTAGGAACTGACCCCGCAGCCGCGGGTGTCCCGGTTTGAGAGTACGACGGTAATTTGCTTATTTCTACACTTAGGCTTAAAAACATGGCGTTAGAGGGTGAGAACCCGAAACAGTCCCCGAACGGCCCCGTGGGTGGCACCAACACCTCCCACGGGACCAACGTAACTCGTGGGAACGGACCCCGCAGCCGCGGGTGTCCCGGTTTGAGAGTACGACGGTAATTTGCTTATTTCCACACTTAGGCTTAAAAACATGGCGTTAGAGGGTGAGAACTCGAAACAGCCCCCGAACGGCCCCGTGGGTGGCACCAACACCTCCCACGGGACCAACGTAACTCGTAGGAACTGACCCCGCAGCCGCGGGTCTCCCGGTTTGAGAGTACGGCAGTAATTTTCTTATTTCCACACTTAATTTTTATATTTCTACTTGGTTACTGATAATTTTAACTCATATATGCCATTTTTCAGTTTGATTAATTTTTTTTGTAAAACTACTTGGTTACTGATACTTTTATTTTTTGTATCCTATCATTTGTAGGATTTTTGCACCTGGATCAAATGAAGGAGGCAATGGTTTACAACATCATGATTATTTATATGTTGTGGACATTCAGGATAATGTTTTTTATGTGTTATAGTCGTGCAGGCTTTTATTGTTTAGTTTTATGTCCGTGCGGGCTTTTATAATTTGATTGTTGAATTTTATAGCCGTGCGGGCTTTATAATAAGCAGGTTTTTCATTTACAGGTTTTGGAATGTCAAGAAAATAGAGGAAACTCTGCCCAATTTTTTTTTTGTCTGTGAATTATTAAGACGTGTAATATTTTTAAGTTTGTATATATATTTGTTTATTAACAACATTCTCAATTCGCAATTTGTGATTTTTTTTTATTGTTTTGCCTATAATAAATATTTGTAACACCTCGTAGCAACCGATGATGCACTCACAGGAACCCCAATTTTAGGATTGGGCAAAAAAAATACATTTTTTTTAAATTACAGATAAATATGGTCATGGATTTTGTCCATGACCATTTTTATTTTTTTTTTGTCGCGCTTAAAAATGGTCGCGGTCAAAGTCCGCGACCATTTTTTTTATTTTTTGTCACGGTAATGGGTCGCGGACTAGGGCCGCGACCAATTTTTTTTTAATTTTTTTTGTCACACACATGGGTCACGGCCAAAGTCCGCGACCAATTTGTCACGGTCGTGGGTCATGAACAAGGACCGTGACCAATTTTTTTAATTTTTTTTTGTCACGCAAATGGGTCGCGGACTTTGGCCGCGACCAATTTGTCACGGTTGTGGGTCATGGACAAGGGCCGCGACCAATTTTTTTAATTTTTTTTTGTCACGCACATGGGTCGCGGACTTTGGCCGCGACCAATTTGTCACGGTTATAGGTCACGGATTAGAGCCGCGACCCATCACGGCATGGGTCACGGCCTAAGTCCGCGACCATCTGCCGTGACCCCTCTCGGCCGTGACCATTTTTTGGTCACGGACTTGGGCCGCGACCCACGAAAATGGTCACGCCCGAAATGGTCACGGCCCAAGTCCGCGACCCACAGGTTTGGTCAGGGATTTTGGCCGTAACCAATCGCCAGTTTTGGTGTAGTGTCTTGCTCATCCTCGAGAACCTCTTGCTCGTCCCCGAGCAGAGGTAGAAGTCAAAATCAGCATCTACAGCACTGAGATCTTTGCTACTACTGTCTCGACAAATAATGAAGAAGAAGTTGTGTGAAAATGTTTCGAAGTCCACCACTAGATTAGTACTAATCAGATTGAAGAGTTGGGTTCAAAAGCTAGTATGTTACTCTACAAAGTATTCAGAGGATCATAAATCAGAAGAATCAAGCACGTGAAGTTAGCACCAGTTACTCAGCACAGGAGGCAGTTGGTCGGCTAGCAAACCAATCAACATACTTGAAGATTATGACAAGCTACAAGCTACAAGCTGCATACTATAGCATGGCTGTATCCAAATTCCCAGGGGTGATACATAGCACACGGAGTTCCTCAAAAGAAAGATTAGCAACCGTCGATCAGCCTGCATCATATGTCGTCCAGGAGATAATGCACTTTATGTTGAACAAATCAAGAAGGTAGATCAAGAATTTCACGAGCACCGAGCAACACTGCAGAATAAATACTCCATCCTTTCAAGTAAACCATCAAGCATGGAGCATTGGGGGCTTCTGTTAACGCAAAAATTCTCCATCTACGAGGACCAATCAGAAAAGGACACATGTTATCCTACGTGGCAATATTCGACACCCGAGGAGAGTTGGTCGGCACCCGAGGAGTGTTGGTCGGCACCCGAGGAGTGTTAGTCGGCACCCGAGGAGTTGGTCGGTACCCGAGGAGAGTTAGTCGGCACCCGAGGAGAGTTGGTCGACATACCAACAGGGAAGATCAAAGGATGAAAATGGCCACTGCCATTTTAGTGGCGTCAACACCGAGTTTGAGAGAGAGTTAGGGGACGTGATCATGGAAGAAGTTGAAAAATAATTTGGGCATGTGGATGAGAGCTTGAATGTAGAAGTCCAATCTTTATTGGACTCATTTATTTACTTGGATGAGAGCGAATGGAAAGATAAAATCGATGAATTCCGTCTTTGTGACCATCCACCCATACCACTAGAGGTCCCAAAGGCGATTGAGGAGAAAAGTTGTGCTTCGTCCGGCTTAGAGCCCGACCCATGCGTTCCAAAAATTGAAAGAAACTTAGGTCTTCCCTCCAAGTCGGTGCACGCAGGTCATGATTTGAGTAAGGATCACATGGATCCCTATTCAAGTAGTCACGACGAGTCTCCCGATCTTTCCCTTATCCATGGGAGAGATCCCAACTTGTTCCGATTATTGGTTTATGATGTGAAGACGGGGGAAACGAGATGAGCATTGGACCTAGTTCATGGGGTCAGGTGAGTTTGTGGAGAGATAAGAGGTCGTCGCACCCCCGACGCGTATGGGGTGATTTTGTTTGTATTATTGAGTCACGAGTTAGTGTCATTTAGTGTCTTTATGCATTTTAAATATTTACTTATTTTATTTATCACACTTCTTATTTGACCTTCTTTAGATTTTAGTCCTTTTGATTGAAGACAATGCAAAAGTCTAAGTTAGGGGGTGACGAGTGCGTATTTTTAAAACTTCATAAATTTTTAAAAATGGCCAGAAATTTAAAAACAAATTGAAAAATTTTGAAAAATCCAAAAATATTTTTTTAACAAATAAACAAATTGGAAGTCAATTTTTTCAAAATATCATTAAAATTTGGTTTAAAGTCTCAAATTGTAAAAACATAGTACACAAAGCCGAAATTGATCAAAGATGGAAATTGGGCGAACGTAGACGACTTAACGAGTAAATATGGAGATTAACAAACCCGGTGAGATTCGAAACTTTCATTATTGTGATTTTATAAATCAATCCGAGTTACATTGTTAACTCAAAGTTCGTTTTAGTGTTTTAATAAGTCGTCAAGGATCTCAATCATTTCACTTTTACCGGTTATGGGAAATGTGTGTGATGTTGCCTTGAAAAATGTGCTAAGTAAATATCTAAATTAAATTAATCTCGAAATGCATATGGTAACACAATTAGTATTTCGGACAACGAAGTAGGCCCTCATTTGTCACCCAAAAATATTGGCCATAAAAAGTAGAAAAAAATTATCCCTTTTGTAAACCAAAATTGAGCCAAAGAAATTTTTCCCTTTCGTTTGACAACCCGAAAAACCCCAAATTGGCCCGAAATTGTGAAAGTTGATAATCCCAAAAATTAAGTCCGGAAAGTGCATAAAAAGGGGCAAGAAAAGAATAGATATGCTCAACACAAATAGCAAGAAAAGAAAAGCGTGAAAAATAGAAAAAAATAGAAAAAGAAGAAAAAAATGAGCAAAACCCCGGAAAAGCACAAATGGACATCATAAATGAATTTTTCAATTTCGACATTCCCTACCATTCCCATTCCCAATAAATCTTTAACCCGAAAAAGTCCTAACCGAGTCCAAAATGCAAAATTGGTTACCGCGTGGAGAGCTAAAACACAAAAAGATAAGAAAAGAGATTAGAAGTGTGAATTAGAGGCGATGTTCCCATTTCTCTATAACCATAATCCGTTGATGAGATCTATATACCATAAAATTCCATCTTTCTATTTTGTGTGCGTGAACTTGGTTCCAATACATTTACTTTTATAAATCACGCATGCCGAGAGAACATAGCCACATTCCTAGTGATTTGTTTGTGAGATCATCCCGTTAGATTTCGAAATCAAAACAAATTTTTGAATAAATAACGTAATGGTCAATCAGTGAAAATTCGCAGTTAAATTTCTGGCTTCGCACACACGCACTATGATTTGAGACTCTTGAACACGAATTGATGATGACTATTTTCTGGAAAAGTTTAAACTATACAATTTTTAAATATTCTGATGTTTCTTTGAGTCTAGAAAATGAATTTTCCGAGTATATTCACTGCAAATCCTCATGAGACACAACTCGTCCTACTAGGGTAACCTACGGGTTTACATGCTTGTTGCATATGCTAAATGCAATCACTCGCCCGCAAAAGAGGTATTCTATCCCATTTTAGAGTTGGACCGTGTTTTGATTCTTTTACATTACTCAGGACGAGCAAAGTTCTAAGTCAGGGGAGTTGATTAGGCATAAATTCTTCCCATTTATCCCCTTAATTTAGTGGCTTTTATCGCTCCGCAAAGTGTAATTCGAGTGAATTTATCTTGTATAATTGCTATCGATATTTTCTAATTAGTACGCTGAGTTTCGTATATCTCCTATCTATTTTGCACGTATTCAGTGCACACAAGGAAGGAGAAAAACCGGAAGGAAGAACGAAGATAAATGCAGGAAAGCAAAAGGGCAAAAGAGTAATCTGAATCAGGAATCCGGACAAAAAAATCAAAATGAAAGTCAAAGACCTCGCACCTACAAGTGCTTAGGAAGAATCGACAGCCTAATCCGAGTTCCGGATCAAAAGTTATAAGTCTTCAAAATTACAAGAAGGAAAAGTTTCTTGAAGAGATCGAACCGAACCGCAAGGCTGGAAAAATGAACCGATCCTATCCTGGGAAAACTTCATGTGAAGCACAAAAAGATGGAACCGAACCGAAGAGGAAATAAACGAACTGAACCGGTTCAGACAAAAATCTCTGTCAAAGGCAAACCGAACCGATTCACCTTAACAGAATCGGTTCGGGTATCGAAAATTTGGATTTATCCACTTCTAAAATAGGAGTCTTGTATGGTTGAAACTCTTAGAAATTCGTAGAGTATAAATTTAAAACACCTCCCAAACATTAGGAGGCTTCTAATCCGTTTAGAGAAGCTTTGTAATTAGTTTATAGGAGAAAACAACAAGAACCCTAGTTTTTATATCTTTGATTCCAATTCTGCAATTCAAGTAATTTTATTCTAATTCTTGCTTTCATTATTGCAGTAGTTAATTCTTTAGTTAGTAATTTCATTCTTCTTCACCTTATTGTTAATAAAAATGTTTTCTTTCAATCAAAAGATGTTTGCTTCTAGTTTTAATATGTCCGGCTATGTTTTCAAGGGTCGAGGTGCATGAACCCCACCCGATGTAATTCATGATAGTCGAAATAGAAGTTGAAATTAAAAACTTAGGTGAATTGTGTCGTGTAACTCGTACGACCGTTGTGGACATTTGATCTCGTTTGCCCTAGGTAACCGGGATACTTAAGAAAGCGACGCGAGTATTAGTTAATACGATACTTTTTTAATTCATCTTTTGCTTACATACTGTGCGTGCTACGATCCCTCATAAATGTAATACTTAGGAGCGTTAAAGACCGGGTTTTAATTCATCCTTTGCTTACATACTGTGAGAGTTACGATCCCTCTTATATGTAATACTTAGGAGCATTAAAAATTGGGTTCATTTAAAGATTTAATTCTGAATCTAGTATCCTACGAAGTGAATCACTAGGGTGTGGGGGATTGTAACTCGACCTACCGTTCTCATTTCATAGTTAAAGTTTTAGTCAAATCGTCATTAGTCCTTTATTTAATTATAGTAATGGCATTTCATTTATTCATAATTTTATTAGTAATCATTTTCATATTTGCATCTAGTTGTAGTATTTCACAATCCAAATCACATTTTCCTTCTTTTTAGAGTCAAAGTTAGGTTACCTTCGTCTTTCCAACGTCGTTATGAAACTATTCGTCCTGTTTCCTTGATGATCGATACCCGACTTATCGAATTATTACTTGAGCGATAGGCTTGCACTCGAGCCTAAATAATACGCACACTGGACACATTTGTGGTCGCGTCACCCGCCTCGCTACCATCCCTAATATTTCGCGGTATAATCTACCGCGATTTGTTATGTAGATTCGGGAGACATTAATCATATTTGGAATTATTTACAGGGACTTCTAGTAATTAGAAATTTTAGTGTGGGGTAAATATTTATGTTCATGAGTGACAGTGACAAGGCGTCACTATTAGCAGTAGAACATCTATTTTTAGACTCGATGAAGATAAAATGATAATTTTATAAAATTATTTTTATCTACTGAGTATTAAAAGGAATTTAATTTATGTTTCCAAGCTAGTTCTGGATATTCGATTTATTTTAATAAAGATGTTTTTATCGAAAATATAAATCTTTATCTGTTATGATACATTATAATACGATATGTAAGTTATAAAGCATGTTTCACCATTACTCCTAAATGTTAAAAGGAATAACTCAAATAAAAATAATTTAATAAGAAAGAAACATTTTACATTAAATCAAACATACCTTTGCTACTTACACTAAGGTGATATTAGATGCAAACTTTCATACATACCAAGTTTACATATTTGCTGGCGCAAACATATTTTAATAAAATATTAAAAAAAATATTTTTGAGTTGAATTTTTTATGTGATATTTAAATATTTTAAGGGACCCATGTAAAAAAATCAACTCAAAATATTTTTTTTACTATTTTTAAAAAATTTGTCGAACTTTCACAATTTTTAAAGAGTTTTAAAAGTTTCGAAAGTTTGATCGATTTTTTAAAAATAATAGAAGAATTATTTTAAGTTGATTTTTTTAATGAGTCCGTTAAAATATTTAAATATCATATAAAAAATAAAACTTAACAATAATTTTTTATTATTTTAAAAAATTTGATACATAAATTTGATATGTTAACTTGATACGTATAAAAAAATAAATTTAAAGTCAGGTTTTATCCTCTGCCTTGAAATCCTGACATGGCAACGATTCATTGGCCATTGAATCACGCCTGTCCTCACCTGAATCAACATAATGTTGTCGTCCACTTGCAATTATGATTACAAAAAATGACTCTTTTGTTATCGTCAGCTTCTTTCATTACAGGTTTCCCAATTTGCTCATCTCTCTTCATACACACGAATGATAGAATTTTGCATGTTTGTTTGTGAATGGATTTGATTATTGATGATAAATTTTAGGTAAACGGAAATGTTACAGCGTGATCAACTATAGTAATTATAGTGCGACAATGTGTACATTTTCTTGTTGTTCTAATTCCAAGAAGTTGGTGTGGATATGGACTGAGAATAAACAAGTCATGACGGCCGCAGTGGAGAGAGGTTGGAACACTTTGATTTTCTCCTCACATGCTCGCCAACTTGCCAATGACTGGTCATGTAAGCTCTAATTTTCCATTTTTTTCCATTGGGTTTTGGTTTAGTAATACATAATTAACCGATTGTTAAGTTCTTTGTCTCTCTATGAAATTAGAAAACTGGAATGGTAAAAAAGAGCACCTATAGCCAATCAACTATACACCGCCGCTAATATAATCCAAAAAATCGATGATCGAAAAATGCGCCAGGAGTGGCGTCCCATTTGCCCACAAGTGAAGAGATGACAAAAATTGATATGGTAAGCTAGCTGGATTAGTCTCCTCTTCATCAAAACATCTCCAATTTTTCTCGTTTCACAAGGTCAACCCAATGCAATGAGGCACTAGGGCCCAAACATTCCTCCTACCCCACATCTCCAACACCTCCTCAGGCATCACCCCAAAGCTAAAAAGAAGTAAGTCCCACAAACTCGATGGTCTACCGTCTCTTCCTCTTCTTTACACATCCAACGAGCCATATGCCTTTCTCTCTTTAACCCAACTATTGTAAGGATAGCTTGCTTTGCCACCGTCCACACAATAAAGGTCACTTTTACAAGGGTTTTAGATCTCCAAATTTGCCTCCACGGGAAAGCCCCTCCACTCCCTTCACTCGAGGTTTTATAATAGGCCTTAACTGAGAACTTCTCATGCCTATCTCCTCGAAGTTTCCTCCAACTCCCAATCTTGGAATGCCTGTCTGAACCTGCGATTCCACACCACTCTCTCACTAAATAATATGCAACAGAAGCATCTTAATTTGTAGCGATGGAAAACAGTCCCGTGAATAAAGCTTGTAGTGACATTTCCCCCTCCACCTGTCTTTCCAAAACCGAACTCATCCCACCCCCTGTGGAACTCAGACTTGTAAAGATGACCACCCATACTGACTAATGTCAAAACGAGCCTCCACCACTTCCCTCTATAACCGGCCCTCCTCTACAAACCGCCACACAGGGGCGTAACCAAGTGGAGGGCTAGGCCGGGCTCAAGCCCGGGTCACTTTAAAAAAAAAAATAATCTAAATTTTAAGGCCTAATACATCACAGCCCACCCAATAAACAAAAAAGTTAGTCCGTCCAACCAATCAAACCTCAATGATCCACTTCAAAAACAAAAAAAAATCCTATACGAACCATTATTTTGGGCATTATTTTGCGCCTATATTTTTTAATTAACATTATTTTTCATTATTTTAAAATAAATATTCACAAATAACCTCAAAAAAATTCGGTTCGGGGGCTCCCGCCCCCGAACCCCTGAAATTCAGTGTTAAATTAGCCCACCCAGATATAAATTCCTGATTACGCCCCTGCCGCAACAACCATTTACCAAGCAACGACTTATTGAACAACTGCAACTCCCACCCTACTAGACAATACTTATTTCCCTCTTCATTTCCTTTTCACAAAAAAACCCTCATTAATTTTTCTAGATTCCTCCTTACAGACACCGGAAGAGGAAGAATGGAGAGATAATACGTGGACATGCTGGGCACAGATCTCTTAATCAGCGTCAATCACCCCAAAAGATAATTGCGCTTCCACCCAGCTAATTTCCTCTCCACCCTCTCAATTACAGGATCCCAAATAGATTTGGACTTGAATTGAGCCCCAGGTGGCAAGCCCAAATAAGTGGTTGGCAGGCTTCCCATCCGGCACCCAATCACACTAGCCAAAGCTTCCAACCCAGTGCAGAGGTGTTGGAATTGTTCACTGAATCATGCTGGAGACTTTGAACACATGCAAACAGTACCTTTTCATAGGAATCAGTGGTAAATGTAATTTTCATAAGGTCTTTTGTTTTAAGCCATGTGCGAACTGGAGGTATATTATTAACCTTCCTTTTTTGAATTAAATCATTCCACCAAACTTTTGCGTAACCTTCCAACTTAGTGGCCATCAACTTTGACGCATGTAATACGAAATATTTTTATATTCAAAGATGTTTTCTATTAAGTCCATCTAATCGAGAAATTTATCGGGATACATGTAATCATTACATTACATTGGTACATCGACCCTAATATTGCCTTGCAAAGCCTTTTCTCGCACACACTACATGATACACATAGTATTTCAACCCAATTCTTCGCAATTCGGCTCTCCTACATCATCCTCTTCTTCAATAATATCATCGTCTACCCGTACGCCCCCAAGTACAAGGTTTTAGGGCTATATTAACAACTATGAAGCTCCGTGTTCGATAATGTGTCGGAAACCTATGAAGCACGAACACTCTTCCGGAAGTCACGAGTCATCTTTGACTCAAGTCATGAGGATTCTGCTTTATTTATGATTCTTAATGTCAAAGTGTGTTTGAATTTTGTTTTGTATGTTTTTTTTCAATTTCATGTTAAGAATGCTCTAATAATGTATTATATGGAGAAAATCTGTTTTATTTCATTACTATATATATATATATTTAAATATATATTATATATTTTACGTATAATAGCGTGTCGTATCCTAATTTTTTGATCAATCACGTGTCGCGTGTCGAAACACGTATTATGTGTCCGTGCTTCATAGATTAGCAACAAGCTGCTACTTGGAATTGTTTTTGATGCTTTGGCTGGCATTTGATTTTACTATTCTCTTAAATGAACATCGATCAATAACAAGTCCCTTTTTATTTCTATATTAGCAAATTCTTTCATCACTAAGAGAGGAAATTGTCAACTTTATACCTTATATCACGGTGTAACCTGTCATGGTAATCATGTAGTGATTTAATATCATCATAATACAACATACGTGCTTCAATGGAAATCGTCACCTCGTACCCATGGCCATCGTATTTATACTCGCCCCATTTTGACAACTGGGGTTGCAATTGTTGGATCCAATAGGTGATATCTGCTCTTATCAGTCATTCTGAGGCTCAATCATAGGGATCGATGGATCTGATCGGGCATCACAAAGCGGCTTGTAAACTAAAATTTTTGTGGAGGGAGACTTTCAATAAGAAGAAACTTCTGAGTGAGGATTCATCGGTTGCTTGCTCGTTGAGTTGTCGGCTGTAGATCGCTCCAGTTTTCGATTTTCTCATCAAATGGCTTGGACCACTGGGAATTGATTGCCGTTGATGTGAATTAGGGTTTATTTTAGTATTTTCTTGTATTTTTTTATTTCATTGTATTTTTTCTTTTATTGGTTGTTTGGTATTTTTGTTACATTTTTAATTGTAGTAAGGGGAAGCTTCTTGAAGGTTATATTTTAGCTTGTGATGTAATTGAAGGTAGTTAATGACCTATATGAAATCACATGGGTCAAGACTCTTTCAACCAATAGGAGCTTAGGAGACCATTTCTAGAATCTTCTCTCCTCCCCTATAAATACACCCCATGTAGCCTCATTTGAGGCATTCTATCATTTTGAGATTTTAAGAGAGAATTGAGACGAGAGTTAAATCTTCTTCTTACTTTCCATTTGATGCTCATCCACGTCAGCCGTAATCCTTCATTAGCTGTTTGATTGGACCTTTAATGATTTTTTCGGTAAATTTTGTTGAAGACGTCATCGAATCGCAGTCGAGGAGGATCCCAGGGAGCGCACTAGACCCACGATTAGAGGGAATGCCCAGTCGCGAGTCACGGCGGGCTTGTGGCTGTCTCCTTGCCTCGGCGAGGCCCTACAATTGGGCAGGTCTTTCCAACCCGTCAGCGTGGGTGGCTATCTCTAGTGAAGCATCCCAGCATGCTGCTGGTTTGGCTGTGGATGATGCGCCCTTATTTTTTGTCCTCCAACCTTGAGTTCTCTGAATTGCTCTAGCAAATTATCAAATCAAGCCTCCATTGATTCATTTTTTTTGTTGCATACGTTCAAGAATCGAAGGAATTTCATCCACCTCTGGTTGTTTTATTGGACGAAAATTTGTACGAAAACAAATACGTACTCCCATACCAAAACTCACATGTACCAAACGACACAAACACGTGAAGATAGTTTTGATACCAATTGAGTAGCTCTGCGAAATTAAGCACCTAAAGAACACCAAGTATAATCCCTTATCTATAACCAACTTTCCTTCTTTCCCTCCTTACCTTACCCCTTCATGTCATGATCTTTTCTGATACAAGAGTAGCATCTTCGCTCCCCTTCTCTCCCTCCTATTTACACACGTACACAAATGCATTCCCCTTGTGAAAAATATGTAGGTAATGGGATCTGTCTCCTCTTCCGAGCTAAAGAAAGGCTTTACGTCTAGAGAATAATGTGGAAATCATTGCGATAATATGCTAAACTTGTAATTCCAATCCTTTTATTAATTATAGATTTAAAATCTAGTAGGTTGAACACTTCTCTATATCAGTATGAGGAATAATTCCTACCCAAACAAAAACATTAACATGATAACTAAGGAGTTAAACAATTTTATACATATTCCTCCTTTGCCTTTAAAATATGCAGAGAAACATGTAAAGTACGCGTTTGTATGGGATGCACTGTAGGTTTTTGGTTTGTATGATTTTTTTTTATTAGATGTTCGTATGATTTTTCTGTAACTTAGAATGCTTTTCTGCTGTAGGTGACATGTTTTGATTGCTCATTAGAGCTAGATAATTTTGTTCTTTCTATTGGACACGTCACTAGTTTTTCCACTCGCAAGCTGTTAAATAAATATAATACACGTGCACTCACCAAACACATACACAACAAGCTGATGTGTTTTGTGATACGTAGCGATACGTAGCGCGTGGTTATGCTCATGGAAGAAGACTATCTTTATTTTGTATTTTAGTTTAGGGTAATATTGTCATTTCCTTTTATTTTTAGTCTTTAATTGGTTTCCAGGCATGTTTGGGACTAATTAGTCATATTTTAGTTGTTAGTTGTTGTTTTAGTCTTTTAGGTCATTACTTGATTACTAAGTAATTTTTCTCCTATAAATAGGCCCTTGGCATTCATTTGTGATTACACTTGAATATTGAGAAAGAGAATATAAAGAAAGAAAGAAACTCAATTTCTCAGTTTAGTTTTATTTATTGTTGTTGCTGTTGTGTAGTTAGTAGGTGTTGTGTAGTTGTAATAATAACGTTTCCTCATTCATAGATCACATCAAATTGGTATCAGAGTTGCATTTGTTCTGGTGTTCATTGTGGTGCGTGAAGTGGGTAACGAATTGTGGTTCCAACTCGGGCAACCCTTCAATCATTAGATTAATAAATGTCCAAACAGGAATCTGGTGGATGGAAACCTAAGGTTCCATCACCGCTAATTGGGGAGATACCAACCCTTTTAGCCTCCACTTTCCACCCTCCACCACCACCTTCCTCCACCTCCATCTCCTGCCGCCACACAACCGCCACTTCTCCAAAATGCAACACCGTCTTTTATCTCACCCCAAATGAAACCCTAACCACAAATCCACCCCCTCTGTCTACCTTCCTGTCCTAATCACCTTTTCTAGACCCCATGATCATCGCCCAGAAAACCCCACCTGCTGCCGCGCCCCTTCGCCGCCACCGGAAAATTTCAACCTCCTCCGATCAATCTCAAAATTTACTAGTAGTAGACTCGTCTTGGACCGATCTATCAATGTCTACAAAGGAGTAACGAAAAAAAAGTACCGAAAAGGGTTAAAAATACCGATGATGACCTGTCTTCGGTGAAGTTGGCGCCCAATTTTTATCGCTCTTCTGCTGTTTTTTTTTGGCATTTCTCCCCCGAATCCATCATCCCCACACCTGGGTGAGTATACCCCCCTTTCACCCCACCCCACACCAAACCCTAGTTCCCCTTACCCCTTTCCCCTTTTCTTAGCCCTAATTTGCCCCCACCCCCTGTTTACCCTATTTTCGTACTTTTCCCACTCATCTTTGCCCAATCACAATCAAACCCGATAAAAAATGGGCCTCCCTACTTTGGCCCGATCTCCTACCCCTATTTGACCTCAAATCCGGCCAAAATTGGTCTTTTGGCCTATTTTGACTCAACTCAAGACTTTCATGACAAATGTGTCCCACTTGGGATCCATTTCCGACTATTTGACATATTTGGGTTCGGCTTTTCGGAATGTCGACGGCTTCAGTCCACTTGTTTCTCTACCGTACTCGTAAAGGTGCGGCCATCGGAGTTTCCGTCCAGATTCAAGGGTCCACCAAGACAAGTTGCAACCATGTGCTCGTGGTGTAGAGAAGGCGGATATGGTCGTCAGCTTTTGGTTGCTCAGATTTTATAGGGAACGTTGCCAGAATTTGGGTATATTAGACCCATTATTGATGAGGTTCATACGCATGGGACTAATTAAAGTTTGAGCAGCCCACTTTTGGTTGATTTTGATTGGGGTCCGAATTTTTTTCGAGGATTATATCATGTGGCATTGACGAGTCAACCCACACGCTCGAGGGCGAGCTTTTCGAAGACGGGGAGAATGGTTTGTTTTGTGATACGTAGAGCGTGGTTGTGCTCCCGAGAGAAGACTATCTTTTATTTTTTTATTTTAGTTTATGGTAATATTGTCATTTCCTTCAATTTTTAGTCTTTAATTGGTCTCCAAGCATGTTTGGGACTAATTACTCATTTTTTAGTTATTAGTTGTCCTTTTTAGTCTTTTGGGTCATTACTTGGTTATCAAGTAATTTTTGTGCCATAAATAGGCCCTTGGCATGCATTTGTAATTACACTTGAATATTGAGAAAGAGAATATAGAGAGAGAAAGAAACCCATTTTCTTAGTTTAGTTTTATTTGTTATTGTTGGTATTGTGTAGTTAGTAGTTGTAATAATAAGACTTCCTCGTTCATAGATTTACATCACAAAAGCACATGTGGACCCTCTTCTATGTTTAGACTTGAGGAATTGCTGTATGTGACTGACCATCCATTGGGGTTGGCCCATTGGCCAAAAATTTCAACTTCATGTAGGAGGTTTGAGGTGTTAACTCCCCCCCCCCCCCCCCCCCCCCCCCCCCCCCACTCACCACACCACGCACACACACACATCTTTTCCATTCAATATCCTTGTACAAAGGGTCAAGAGTTTTAAACCTGAGTTGTCCAACAGATCTATAAATAATAGTGGGTTTGAGTTTTTCATCCTGATGGTTTGGGTGTGGAATGTGCAGCAATTGCATTAATAAATCCACTCTTTGTTGAAGAGGGAGAGCTTTTTGATATTGAGAACAAAAGAGTTGCCACATTGTCCGAGATTTCCTCCCCCCAACAATTAGAGCAGCTCCAGCCAGTGACTGAGCAGGCAGAGAATGTTATTATCAATCTTATAGATTGGAAGGTATGCCCAGTAATTTCTTTTCTAGAGAACCAATTTTGTATAGTGGCTTGTCAATATGCTTTCGTGTTCTTCTTTTTTTCTGCACATCTGTGAACTGGTTTGTTATCCTGTTGGACAAGTTCAGAAGTCACACATGCCAACTTTATTTTGTAATAGAAGTGTCAAGTGGATATATATACACAATAATCCTAGACTTGCAAAAAGCTCACAGAAGTTGCTCCACAAATTGATGTGTCAGTATTTGACTTGGAATAAAATTGGTCCCACTTATAATAAATATATTGACACATCAGTTGTGCATTAACTTTTTTTTTTGGTTTGTGTGGGTGGGGGTAAATAAATGAATTCGATGAAATCTGGTAGAGAAGATCTCGTCACCAAGAAGACGTCTCTATCCAATTTCATCAAAAAATTCGATCATTCAGTGGGTGAAATGCAAAATGGATATATGTGCATTTTCGGATGTTGAAACTCATGATCGTCTCTTCCACTAAGTGGTTGAATTTTTTGATGAAATTTGGTGGAGATGATCTCCATGTCATTCATTCACCCTAAGAAATGCAGGTATGTTGGATATCCGAACTATATATATATATATATATATATATATATATATATATATATATATATATATATATATATTCAGTTTTACAGCGGTTTCTGGATATTAAATCCTCTACTGAATCCACACTTGTTTCTTGATTGTGTTTTTCTTAGGTGATACCTGCAGAGAATATTGTCGCTGCATTTCAAGGCACTCGCAAAACAGTATTTGCAGTCTCAAAAACTCCATCGGAAGCTCAAGTTTTCCTTGAGGTAATTCTTAAATACTAAAACGTGAGGACCTTGGACATGTCTGAATCACCTATTAAGTTTTCTCTTGCTGTGAAATTCTCTTTAAATGCACACTTTTACAGTTCCATAGTTCTGCTTTTTGTAGGCCTTGGAGCTTGGTCTGGGAGGAGTTGTTTTGAAAGTTGAGGATGTTGAAGCAGTCCTTGAGCTCAAGGTAATGCCTTTTAGGCTAGGGCTGCTTCCCTAGTGAAGCATTGCTTCTTATCGTGGTTGATATTATCATTTATCAGGACTATTTTGACAGAAGAAATGAAGTAGGCAATCTATTGGACTTGGTCAAAGCTACTGTAACTTGTGTTCAAATGGTCGGAATGGGTGATAGAGTCTGTGTGGATATCTGCAGTCTCATGAAACCTGGTGAAGGTCTCCTGGTTTGTTTCGAGCCTCCCAGTGTCCTTTTTTTGGGTTATTTGCACTTGGGGTTCATTTATTGTCGAAATACGAGGTTGTGGTAAAAAAAAAATATTAGAATGAGGTTTGGGTCCAAAAAAATTTCATATTACGAGGATGGGAGTCCAAAAGCATCATACATATTTTTTACAGCACTTTTTGAGGATTTTTTATGGCTATTATATATATATATATATATATATATATATATATATTTATTTATTTATAAATAATATTTATGACAGTTTGGTCCCCAACTCATAATACAGGGAACTTTGGACCCCAATCTCAGAATTTGCATAATAAATGGACACCAAGCCGATGACCTTTTTTTTTATGTGGTTTCTCTTAATTTATTATTGACCTCTTATTCATCATATTCATGCCGTCATTCTTATTTCACTGACTTTTTTCCTCTGTAGGTTGGATCCTTTGCTAGAGGGCTATTCCTTATTCACTCAGAATGCTTAGAGTCAAATTACATTTCTAGCAGGCCTTTTCGGGTCAACGCGGTGAGTTCTGGCTTGTAGTAGTTAAGACTGACAACATAAAAACTAGTCAGTATAATGACTGTTTTCTTCGTAAAACAAATTAAGAATTAACCCTTGTGTGACTGTGAAGAATAACATTTGCACAAAACCTGAGTTCGATTGCTTTTACTCTTCATATTATTTTGTTTCAGATTTTATCCTACGTGAACAATTTTGATGAGATTATATAACTAGACTAATTAATTAGAATGATATTTTTCTAAAAAGGTCAATTCCTCCTCCCTCGCCCCCTATATTCCAGGCACTACCCTTATTAGCACGGATCAACAACAAACATAATAAAATGATCATTATAACATTCTTTTGTAACATGTAGAAAAATTCAAATATAAATACGTAAACGCTAATGTATTGTCCAAGCAGTTTTGTTTTTTTGTCAAAGCGCCTTTGGATTTTGCAAAAGCACGGTCTTTTGTGGAGAATTGTACAATGTGCTTCCATTATTTGTAGATTTCTTCAAAAAAGGTCAATAATATTTGGCAATAGAGCTAACCAAAATAAAATCTCATGATGAATAGAAAAGGGCTTTTGTCTTTTCTTTGTTTTAAGGCGCCCAATGAACTAATATCGATTTTTTTATTAGATCAATTTAATATATAAGCGTTGATCAGAAGTTAATCTTGATTCTCATTCTCTAATACCTCTGGATATCTGCAGGGGCCTGTACATGCCTATATCGCTGTTCCAGGAGGAAAAACTTGCTACCTTTCAGAGTTGAAAACAGGTAAAGAGGTCATTGTGGTTGATCAAAATGGCAAGCAGCGAACAGCAATTGTTGGGCGTGTAAAGATAGAGACGAGACCATTGATCCTTGTGGAGGCAAAGGTTTGTTTAAGTTTATTTGCCATTGCAAAAGATAATGACCTTCAAATGTTTGGATCAATTGATTATTCATTAGTTCACATGTAGTCTGTAGAATCACCTTATCGCAACTGCTCATAGTCAACATTGTATACTGATTTCTGTGAGTTGCATTCAAACACAAGTGAAACTGATGTAAACGCAGCAGAATTTAGCCACACCATACTCAACAAAAGCAATCAAAATCTGAATTCTATTAGTTTTGAATTTAAACTCAAACCTAGGGCCTTTATTTATAGGCTTTACATTCTCGAAGAGGAAGAAACCTAGTTACATATGGAAACTAAATATATATCCTAATATAATCTGCTACTTTATATAAATAATACTTAATTAATACTAGATAATTACTAAAAAAAAATATTCCAGCTAGCACTCTGTATGGGTACTGTTCATACCAGCCCCTATTCCCATCACTCCCTCCTCCTAAGAAAAGCTCGTCCCGAGCTTCAAAGCGGTATGCCCTTCGTCTTCGGTGGCACATGAATACGGGTAATTAAGGACTGTTCTTTCACAAATTCAAATTTGGCGGGCTCTTCTTCTGCAATTAGGACAACCTTTTTCTTCTTGGGACACTCCGACATCTTATGACCCACCTCCCCAAATGAAAAGCACTTGGAGGTTGTCCCTGCCCATGCCATGGTAGCTTTATTTCCGGTAGGTGCGACTGTAGTAGATGCCTTCCCAACCATAATTCGCAAACGGTTTTCGGCCCTTATAGCATAATCAATAGCCTTGTTGGGATTTAGTACGTCATTCATGTAAAGTTAGGCCCGTACATTATCTTGAGGCTCGTTGATGTAGCGACTCACCTTATGTTCTTTACTCTCCCTGAGATTGACTAGTGTATATAAGAGATAAACTCTTCAGTGTAATCGGTAACCGTCATTAAATTTCGTTTAAGATTTTGAACCCGGATGAAGAGATCCCTCTCGTATCCGAAGGGAATGAAGACCTGTTTCAAGTACCCCTTCATCTTTTTCCATGTTGTGATAGGTGGTTTGCCCGCTTTCCGACAGTATTGAAAAACTCCGTTCCACCGCACCTTGGCATGACCCACGTGTTTAGTAGCAACCAAGCGTACACATTTAATACCCCGATAATTTTTAAGTTCAAACACTTTTTCTACTGAATCAAGTCAGTCTATAAAGACATCACCATCGGGACCTCAAGGCGCATACCTCTGTGTAAATTTTTGTCCAACATTCGAATGAGGAGAGAGATATCTCCCTCTTCAGGTTGCATCTCTGCGAACGGATCATTATTATCATCACTTGAAGATCCATCACTGTTATTCGCCTGAGAATCTTCACTCGGCGATATGGAGGAATCCGATGACGGCTCACGGTACGGTTTGTTCGACTGGGCCTTTTTCCTTTTGGATTTCTTTATGGCAGCCTGTTTACAGTCATGCTTCATATGGCCCTGCTGCCCACAAACATGGCACTTCGATCCTCATTCGGGACAAAGTTCGGGCCATAATGGTGAGTGTCACGGCCTTTGGACGATCCAACCATATTCAGGACTGTTTGGAACTTGAACTTCACATCCTTAGGCTCACGATTTCGCACAAGATCCATGTCCTAAGGGGCTACCTTGATGGAATCCGGTTTCCTCGGAGGAGAAGCAAATAATTGGAGCGGGATCCCATGCTGAGATCCACGACTCACGCCAGTGGCATCACCGTTTTCAATGGTTTCTACATCCACTGCCACCGATAGTTGGTCACGCGACAAAAATTGTGCGGCCTTGCCCGCGACTTTTTTCGCAATGATCCGATCTTTCAAAATCTGTTATGATTTTGTTTGCTTTGCGCCTAAGGCCAGGGAATCTACTACTTCTTGGGATATTGCAACGGTGTCCTTCCGTAGCCTTTGACGGCGACATGGTGGTTGGCTATTAACAGACCTGGTAGTGGCAACAATGATGGTCTGGAGGAGTTGGTTTTGGTCAGTTCGTGCCTGGCATCTTCTATGCGAAGTTCTTCCATCATCTTTGCGTTATTCTCTTCAAATTTAGTCATGGTTCTTGTTTTCGAAGGCATAGTGGTTGAAACACTACTACTGCGACGACTATGGTAATCCAAGAGCGACGTGGCTCTGATACCAATTTGATGTAAATGCAATGGAATTTACACACACAATACTCGACGAGAACAACCAAAATCTAAATTCTATTGATTTAGAATTTAAACTCTAACTTAAGGCCTTTTTTTCTAGGCTTTACAACCTTGAAGAGGAAACCTAGTTATATAAGGAAACTAAATAAATATCCGAATATAAATATACTACTTTATTTAAATAATATCTGAACTAATGATACTTAATTAATAAAAATAATCTTCCAGCTGACACTGTTCATATGTGAACACCAACGGGTGAACAGTACACACACTGTTCATATCAGCCCCTGTTCCCATCAGAAACACATTGGAATGAATAGATTTAGTAAAATTTAAGCGACATACTCCATCCGTCCCAAATGAATCCTGATTTTCTTTTAAGTATGCCCCAAATTAATAGTCTTGTTTCTATAAATAGCAAGGTTCTAAAAGACGTGATGCATGGTCGAGGCGTTGAGGTTAAGCCTCAAGCCTTAGGAGTCTAGGCGCGCTTAAATGTAAAAAGACATTTTTCCCTTTTTTTATTATTTTAATTATTCTCAGGCTAATAATATAATAAAATAATACATACCTTGAATTTTGAAATATATCGGTATGTTTGGTAGCCATCTTTTTTATATGCATGCTCCATAATCAATTCAATATACAAAATGTATTTCTTAACATTTAATAAGCAATATACAACATGTATTTTCATCATTCAATAATCATTCAATAATCGATAATCAATACAAAATAATTCAATATAAGAAGTGTATTTTTCACCTTTCAAATGAAACAGGTAGACTTTTTGGTCGGAATTCGGTCGACAATGTTAGGCTTTTTTTCGGACGAGAGATAAAAAGAGGTTTAGGATACTGTTTGTCTTTTGATTATTTTGGATGAGATATTGGTCCGGTTTGTAAAAAAAAGTATTTAAAAGGCGATATCGTTTCACTAAAGCGATTATTTTCCAAAAAAAAGTGTGCCTTTAGCCTTTGACCAAGAATAAGGCATAGGCCGAGCGTTTCTCCCAAACCTCAAGCCTGGGTGTGCCTTTTAGAATACTGATAAATAGTATATAAGACTAGGTGGGATTACAAAATTACTAATCGAAATAATCTCATTATAGAAAGATGCATGTCTTGAATTCAAAGGTATTAATAGTTGAGGATGATAAAAGTTCTTAAATTTGTGACTTTCAAACAACGAAATTGAAGTAACAATTAAGCCGTAATAGTATTGTGTGAACCATTCACATTGAAGTAACTACTTAAATACATTGAAGGAACAACGAAATTGTAGGGTATTAGTATTGTGTGAACCATCCACATTAAAGTAAACGTAGTTAAGGTTAATGGTTTCCTGGTTCCAAGTGAGTATGGGTTATTATTTTGGTAATTTGGTACGTAGAGTTCTATATCCCAATCAATTAAAAATGCATTTGAGATTCAGAGATATTCTCATTCTTAAAAAGCAGTTGGTTCCTAGCCTTCCATAGATTTTAAAGAGTAAAATCAATAATATTTTGATAAGTTTGGAACCCTCATTGAATACGCACATAGGTTGATACCATGTGTCTTAATGTGAGATAACCAATCAGATAGAGCAGGGCATTGATTAATAAAATGTGGATTGTTCTTGGCATGTAATTAATTGAGGATAAGTATTACAATTCAACAATTCATAGACAAACACGAAAACTGTTATTTCTATTTCATATGTAATTGCCCATTCTTTTGTTTGTCAGTTTAATAGAATCAAAATTGCTAATGTTAATTAATTGGAAAAAATGTTTATGACATTTGAAACTTCTGATACGCAGATAGATTCAAATAATCAAAGTTCTTACAGCATTCTTCTATAGAATGCCGAAACAGTTGGCTTAGTTTCTCCCTTCCAAGGTATATATTAGTGTTAAACCTAATTGTTAAAGTCATGGATAATTGTATTTAAAATCCTACCCTTTATGTATATGATCCATTCCATTGGTGTCCCTCTCTGCAGGAAAGGTATACGAAAGGACGACAATTCCGGTGACCTCGCTCAAAGTTGGTGATGAGGTTTTGTTGAGAGTTCAGGGTGGTGCTCGCCACACGGGGATTGAAATTCAAGAATTCATTGTTGAGAAATGAAGAAGAGACTTGAGAAGCTGTACCATTTTGAACTAATCGACTGTGGTAAGATGTGTAATTCATTCTTATTAGCAGGGGCGAAGCCATGAATATATTTTGGGGGGGACCACAAAAATACCGGGGGTTTGGGGGCAGGAGCCCCCGAGAATTTTTTTTTAGGGTTATTTACATTTTATGCAACATTTTTACCAACAATATAATAATTACACCACATACAAGAAAAGCTAAGAACAACCTACAGCTTCGCCTAAGACCAACCTACTACCTAATTAATACTTATAAAAAAGGAGAAAAGAAAAGGATACGTGAGATGTTGATCTTCAAGTATGTTTTGGTTAACAGTTGAAGAGTGACGGCTGCTCCTGCTTGGCTACTGTGGGTGAGTATGTTTTGGTTAGTTAGGTTAGAAATAAGTAAGTGTAAAAGGCTTATTTTTGGGTATAGTTGTGGGCCTTTGAACTTGTGGGATTTATAAAGAAAAATCAATATTTTTTTTGCTGGGTTTTAAAACTTTGGAGGGGACCGTGGCCCCCCTGCCAACCTACAGCTTCGCCACTGCTTATTAGATTATGAATTTGAAAAAATTGGATTATGAATTCCTTCACAAACCAAGTAAAAGCTTCACCCAATTGCTATTTGAATCCTAGGCTTTATTTCAAAGACCAAGTAAATGCACTTGATGAATTCCATTAATGCGTGTCTGATATTTAGATTAAGAAAGAGGCATAAGCATTGCTACAACCTTGCGTAAGTATGATATACCCAAGTATGGGTGTTTAACCTGTTTACCAGGGATAAATATAGAAAGCAACTTGCATATATTTTTGCACCAGCACTAGGCATTAATAAGTTAACCATCAATGGGTCTTTAGATTAGTCCCGCTAGGTTCACTAGACGTATATAATGTTGAGAATTTGCACCACAACCAGTTAGTTCCCTCTTGAACACTTTGCACCAATACCAAATAATTTTTTTAGCGTAATTGTCCGATTATAGCTTGACGCGCTGCTTCAATGGCTCGATATGAAAGACGACCAGCTCTACAAATTTTCGTGCCGTATCTTCCAAAACCAATTTGTGTACCATCCGGTTTGCAACCCCTCCTACATTTGCCTTTACGATATTTACTATATTTCATATGTTTCGGATATAGCATGTCCCTTTTTTTGACTATATGAAATCCACACTTTGACACTTGAGTAACGAGTAGATACTTACGTATGAGCATAATCGATTTTCTAGTTGAATACATTACGAAATGTTTTTCCATACTTTTCGCATTCAGTTCTAGCTATTTCTGCACCTCATGATCGACCTGAACAACACATACGGATCTTCTCTACCCCTTTTTTCATTACTAATGTAATATCCTTCACTATTTTACTAAAAATGGAACAAAATGATCTTGTTCTGTTCCTCGGTTGAAAAGAAATGGCTTGAGCAATCGAAGAAGCACTGTGATAAACAAATTTGATCTTGACCGACTCAATTAAGGTATTAGTGTTTGTTCTATTAGACAACAAAGATCACATTTTTTTAACTTCGTTCAAATAGGCGTTGAACTCGTACGTAATTCTTCTGTTTCTCAGTATGATCTTTATCATCTCTATTCTCTTTTTCAATTTTCCTATCCCACCTAGATTTATGAATTTCTCTATTAGTTTCATTACCTTATCCTTACCCATGAGGTTCCAACATTTTTTCCTTAATATACCTAGGAGTTTTTCTCGCTCATCCTAAAAAAATGGTCTTATACATCCCAACCCCATCCCTTGAAAAGAAAAAGGTAGCACCAAAGAAATGAAAGAGCGAGATGGTGGTTTTCGTTGTTCTCGCGAAGCGAAGATCAATTGCTTGGCGAATGAAGTGGGTCAACCTCTTATCTAAGCTTTCTAAAAAAAAGCGATGCGAAAACGTATTCTCTTATCTAAGCTTCTTCCCTGTGCATTAGCTCCCCCCATCATAGATGGTTCAATCACGCACGATGCCACATAATGATTGAGAACTACGACGGGGTCGAAATTCATTTTGTTCTTTGTATTCAATAAGTATTGCATGACTGAATAATTCAAGGAAGGGCGCACTGCAGGGATGGTCCTATTAAGTAGATGACTCGTCGGGTTGTCGGAGCGGGATTTCTTTGGGAAACAGAACTTGAATAAGTCGTCATTTTCTATTAGGAACGCTATGTCATTTACAATTTCCACGTATTTCGGATACTTGAAGGCCCCGCTGACCCGAAGTGATTTAGAAAGATTCTTCTTTATCGATGGTAATCGGTCATGGTATCCATAGCGTTGCTTCTTTTTCAGCCAAATTCGGATTTTGTTTTGCTTCTCCCGGTCGTCAAGAATGATCTACTCGACTCTTTTCCTTGCCCCCCGGCCTCTCACTTCATTTTGTTCTTCCCAAAATATTACTCCCTCCGCCTCAAATCAAATCAATAGTCCCGCTTTCAGAATTGGGACATCTAACTTGACAGCCTTGCTTTTTTATTTCTTTGAACGTAATTTGTAAACCAAATACCATCTTTATCTTAGTCATTGATTGAGTGAATCCTTAAAAGCCGTCATTTTTAAATAGCGAGAATGGTAATACAAAAATGGGAGCTTGACAAATAGGTCCCATTAAAACAAATTTTCCTCATTAGGTCCTATATGCACAAGTAGTAAATATTTATTGCATGTTTTCAAATGGGACCTATTGGAGCAAAAAAAACCGCAGGAACTATTTGACTATATGCTTGGTAAACGAGAGCAATTGGTAAAAATCCCTACAATTATACATCCACCATTCGTAATGTATAACAAGGTGATAACAATGAAAACATAGGCGCAACTCTGACCAAAGAAAAAAGGAAAATGGAGAAAAAAGGAAAAGAAAAACAAGAGGTAGACTAGTGTGCAATAGGAGTAGTTTGCAACATTGTTCTAAAAAAAGGCTTGGAAGGCCGCCTAGAAGGTAGAAGGTGATATACCTCATAGTTTTATTGAAAAAAGGCAAAAAAATATAATAGATTTAGACGGGCGTTTAATATGCTGTAAGGCCAAAAAGTGTTTTTGTTTTTAAAGTTGTTTTCTTAAAAGCTATTTTTATTTTTATTTTTTACATATATTTTTCTAAAGCTTTTTCTTTGGTTAGTTTTTCAGAATTATTTTATCTCTGGAATCCCTACAATTGGTGCATATTATTGTTATGAATGGTTGCTTAGTAGTTTTTTAATGCTTGGACTTATTTTTGTACCAACAAGACAATACTACTAATTGAATAATTATGTTAGGCACGTATGTTAAAAACATATTTGAAAAAAAAACATCGAGAAGGCCGCCTGTCTACTTGCCTACAAGCTAGAAGATCTTCATCTTGAGGATCGCCTAGTGTTTTTTAGAACATTGGTTTGCAGGTGTAGTTGAGGTTGAGGTTATTTTCTTAAAACCATTCTTGTTAACCTTCACCTCTCCATCAACAAGTTCATGAAAATAAAGGACAACGTGCAGTTCATAAATGTCCATTAGAAGGAAGTTAGGGTTCACATCATAGGTGATGTTGTAAGCGCCAGCGGCGGAGCTCGAAATTTTGACAACCACCACCTCATGTTTGTGGGGTTTTAACTAATGAGGGTGACTACTAAGGAGGATGTCGACATGGCTACATAATCTAGGTTTCCTTAAAGAACAACCTAAAATAGTGTTGGGTTAGGGCATAAAATGTGAATTAGCTAATATATACTCCCTTTGTATTAGATTAAATAACATCTCAAAATTGAAAGATAAAGAAAATACTGGATTGTGACGTGAACACGGTAGAACATGATGAAGTTTGATATGGGATGTTGATCAACTTTAAAGCAAGCAGAAAGTATACCTACTAAGAATTGCTTTAAATAACGGTATCGGGTAATGTAACGGTTGCTGTCACGGTGTAACGGTATCGGGGTATCGGACCTAATGTAACGGGAATCGGTTACTGCAAGTGTGATATTTTTTTACCATTCACAAATCCCATAAAATGGAATTATACTTTTATTTTGACTATATAATGTTGAATTTCACTAATATGTGGGTCCATTATATATTATTAGAGTACACAAAAGCATTTTATTACTTAATTAAATACTAAAAACACATTACTCAATAACAACTTATAACATACTTAAATGTAACCACTAATAACATACTTAAAGTCATTACACAATTGTGATATCACTACCACCATACCACTAAACAAATATAATAATAAACATAATTACATATATTACAATGATTCCATGCCTTCACCACCAAAAAGAATGTTGTGGGGGGCCTCTAAGAATCTCCATATCATCTTCATTAGCCCGTTCATGTGAATAGTTCTCGGAAGATGATACATAAGTTTATGAAGGTTCAGGTGGAGGGGGATAATAATAGACTCGATCGATGGATAGTAGTATTGTGGTGATGGAGGATAATGTGAGAATTCAGGGGGACGGGGATATATGCGTTGTGCTTGTGGGTTTCTTCCTTCATATTCGTTAACTCCAAGATCAAGCTAAATGAAACAGTTCTCTAAATTATCTCCCATTTGACGACGTGTACGTCTTCGTGTCCCACCCCAATGTTGTAGATCTTGTCTATCCTCCAAATTGGCATCATAGTCGCGAATTCCACCACTTTCAACTTCTCCTTGATACGGTGAGTAACTATTGCTTGTTTCAATAAATGATATGTTTTTTTGTTATGAATTGTAATATAAGAATAAAATAATATTACATATAAAATTTAGACTTCAATATTTATTTACCTTCATATTGCACATTTCTACCAGTAAAACTGAAAGAGTTGGCGCTTGCGTTCAATTAAGAAATAATATAATAAATACCAATTTTAACCCAAAATAACCCTAAGCATGCAACTAGGTGTGATTGAAACAATATGGAATCATGCACAAGATATTCAACACACAAAGGTGTGATTGAAACAATATGGAATCATGCACAAGATATTCAACACACAAAGTTTAAGGAAAAATCCCCCACAGGGGCAAAACCATTTGTATATCACTATAATTTGTAAAAGACGGTTTACAATCGGATTACAATGAAATACAGGTTGACTAAGAATTACCCTCGGGTATCGGATTCTGTAGTCGCCGCTGGAAGACTCCCTTTCCAGTAGGGTTGGCGGCTGGAACAATCCCTGTCCAGTAGGACTGCAATGAAGAGGAAGAATCGGTCCACTTCACAAAGGGTTGAACAACATCAATGGTGTGTTCTTGGGTTACCAAAAGTGACTCACAAATGTATGGAGTTTGTGTGAATCAAGGGTATGAATCGATGGACTCAAATACCATGAAGACTTAGGAGTTATGGAACTCAGAAAATCGTGTGTAAGTCTTATTAAACCACTTCCCCGTAGTGGGATTAAATAGGAACTCTTTGCCCGAGAAAATCTGATACACGATCTGGGAAATTCTATCCAGGGCGGAACGGTCCGGGCCTTAGGCGGATCGGTCCGATAGCGGACCGGTTCTTTTAAATTGAAGCTGATTCGGTTCGCATTCGGTTCGGGGCACACTGGCTTCAAAGTGCAAGGCGGTCCGGTCCGGTATTGAGCGGATCGGTTCCTTTTTTATTTCAGCGGATCGGTCCGAGGCTAGGCGGATCGGTTCTTTTTAATTAGAGGCGGACCGGTCCGGCTGACTGGATTTCTGAATTCTTCCTTTCTTTTGATCTTCGGATTCCGTTGATGATGAATGGACTTTGAATCTTTGCAACGGTGTTACGGCTAATGACATATACAAGTATGTTGGACAAAAATGTCCTTACAAATCTCCCCCTATGTCTATGCCGGAACAAACATAAAAAATCCGAATTATCTATAATCACAATGCCTATACAAATCTACCCTTCCATGAACCCAAAAACTGAAAGTGGTACAAATGACTAAGGCTGCATCATTTGATCTTCGAATCTTCAGAAATCTCACCGCTTTTCTCATCAGGGTGTGTATCATGGGATTATCAAGGATGTACCTACACACATGAGATAAAGCAAAATACCAAGTGACATATCGAGTTTGAAATGAGATAAATCTAGATTCCAATTTATGAGCAAACTCAAAATTTCAAAACTCCCCCATAATATGATAATTCTTTAAATCTCCCCCTTTTTATGATGTCTCCAAATAGACAAATGAGAGAAATAAATCAAGCAATCAAGTACCGGGGTGACACAAGGCATAAAATCACACCATGAATGAACATAAAACAACCAAGTCGGTGATAGCGTAAAAGAATGGGTGTGATCAAAATTCGATAGGAAAATCAAAGCATACAAGCATGACATATGTGCACGATGAATATTGGATATTCCTAACGAATGAACTCAAATGCTTCCTTTGGTGTAAAAGATTGGAAATATAAGACAATGACTATATCAAATCTACAAATCAAAGCTCAAAGTGATTTCTACACCAATAACGTCCAAAATGATTTTCATGCTTTTTCAAGACTTTCAAGGAAGTGCAAACCCGTTTTTCAATCTCCAACCAAACTCCCTCAGATTTATATTTTGAATAGAGGAATACTAAATTCTCAAACTTTGGAGAATTGGGTGAAACCTAAATGGCCCATATTTGGCATGAATTGCTTTTTATTGCCTTATCAATTTTTTTCGGGCTCTTTTAACCTCTTAGGACCTCGGATATTAAAATTCCTCCATTTTTTAGGTCCTTTTTAACGGTGGCTTTTGCGCAAAGGATAAGAATCAACTTTCGCAGCCCCTCCCCGTTATGAAAATATACTCACAGTCTCACCAAAACGGTTTTTACATGCAATCCAATCTTGTCAAGTTTTATCGCATTTTGTACATTGTATAGACATGATTGAGATGGAAACACTCAAGCCAACATGAGATTGACAAGTGCAACAAACAAATATAGCCGTGCATGTGTGCAATAAAGGATATAGGAGTCAAGCATGTAGGAAGATATCACGAATTACATCTCAAAGACTCCGACCAATGTAAAGCATATGGATGAAATGATGTAGCCTCTCAAATCTCTATCAAACAGTCACATGGATGAATGTAATGAAGTTGTGACTTGGCTATCTTAAATGCTCATCCATAAAAGACAAATCTCTTTTTCAAAAAAATTTATCAAAATAAAATCTTTTTGTGTTTTTCTAAATTTTTTTTAAAAAAAAAAAAGAGAAATCTTTTTGTATTTTTCAAAGAATAATAAAAATACATAACAGCTGTACAACAAATCTATGGTACATATAAAACAGACTAGCAATAGGAAGCATATGATATGAACATGAAGAAGCATCCTATTCTAGACAAACACCAACCCCTCAGTCAACTATGCAAATCCCCAAAGACTTCCTAAGACTCTCAAATCTAAGGGCATCTAAAGGTTTCGTGAAAATATCGGCTAACTGACGATCGGTAGGAACAAAACTCAGGGTTACGACCTTCTCCTCAATTAACTGACGTATAAAGTGCTCGCGTAACCTGATGTGCTTTGTGCGCGAATGTTGGACAGGATTGCGGGATATGTGGATCGCGCTCGTGTTATCACAGGAAATGGTCATGGTGTCCTGTGAAATCCCATAATCCTCCAACATTTGCTTCATCCACATGAGTTGTGTGCAACAACTCCCGACGGCGATGTACTCAGCCTCCGCAGTGGACAAAGAGATGGAGTTTTGCTTCTTGCTCAACCAAGAGACAAGAGCAGAACCAAAGTAGAAACACCCATCCGAAGTGCTCTTACATCCATCTACGTCCCCGGCGCAATCGGCATCCGAATAGGCGGACAAACGGTCATCGGTATTAAAGGAATACCAAATACCGTATGAGAGAGTCCCACTTACGTATTTGATAATACGTTTTAGAGCGAGTAAGTGTGACTCTTTAGGAGACGCCTGATAACGCGCACAGACTCCAACACTAAAGGCAATGTTGGGACGACTAGCAGTCAAGTAGAGAAGGCTGCCTATCATACTCCGATACAAGGTTTGCTCTACGTCCTTGCCTGAAGTGTCCTTACTAAGCTTGGTAGTGGTACTCATAGGTGTACGAGCATGCTTAGCGGAGTCTAAACCAAATTTCTTCACTAGGTCTCTAGCATACTTGGATTGGGAGATGAACATCCCATCCTCTAGCTGACGAACCTGGAGACCAAGGAAGAAAGTAAGCTCACCTACCATGCTCATCTCAAACTCACTTTTCATCTCCTCCTCAAAGTGGTGAGCATGCTGGGAGCATGTGGATCCAAAGACTATGTCGTCCACATAGACTTGGGCAACCAAGATAGCACCGTCATCTCTCCTGATGAACAACGTCATATCAACTCCCCCTCTCTTGAAGCCACGGGCTAAGAGATAGGAAGTAAGCTTCTCGTACCAAGCACGGGGTGCTTGCTTCAAACCATACAAGGCTTTCCTCAGATAGTAGACGTGATCAGGGTGCTTAGGGTCTTCAAACCCTTTTGGTTGTTCCACATAAACCTCCTCCTGTAGAATGCCATTCAGAAAGGCACTCTTGACATCCATCTGATATACCTTGAAGTGCAGATGACATGCGATGGCGAGTAGTAAACGGACGGACTCGAGCCTCGCAACAGGAGCAAATGTCTCCCCAAAGTCTACACCCTCTATCTGTGTGTAGCCTTGAGCGACCAACCTAGCCTTATTTCTGGTTATGGTACCATTTTCATCCATTTTATTCTTGAAAATCCACCGGGTACCAATAACATTAGTATCACTAGGTCGGGGGACAAGTTCCCAGACATTGTTCTTCTTAAACTGAAGCAACTCATCTTGCATAGCAGAAATCCAGTGTTCATCTTTGAGTGCTTCTTTGTGATTCTTGGGCTCGACTTTGGACGTGTAGCAATGATGACTAACAACGTTCTCTAGTTGAGCACGAGTCTTGACCCCTAGAGTGGGATCGCCAACAATGGCTGAAGGATCATGACTCTTGCGAACCCAAGCAGGTGTGTCCCCTAACACAGGAATAGGGTCCACAGAGTGAGAGAGGAACAGGTAAATCACTGTCAGAACAATCCTCATCCTCACACAGAAGATTAGGATCAATAACCGTCGGAGGTTCGTCATCTTGCACGGTGACGTTTATTGATTCCATGATCTTAGAGCTCTTCAGGTTAAACACCCGGTACGCTCTACTATTTGATGAATATCCTAGAAATATTCCCTCGTCGCTCCGGGAGTCGAACTTTCCTAATTGCTCTCTATCCCGTAGGATGTAGCATTTACTCCCAAAAACACGGAAATACGCCAGGTTGGGCTTCTTGCAGGTCCACAACTCATAAGGTGTCTGTAGTGTGTGTGGACGCAAATAAACCCTATTCACCGTGTGGCATGCAGTAGACACTGCCTCTGCCCAAAATCTCCTAGAAACTTTACGACCTAGAAGCATAGATCTAGCCATCTCTTGGATCGTTCTATTCTTTCTCTCAACAATCCCATTTTGCTGAGGAGTTCTCACAGCAGAAAACTCATGTTTGATCCCAAGGCTATCACAATAAAGATCTACTTTTGCTTCCTTAAATTCAGTGCCGTTGTCACTACGTATTCTGTTAATAGTGACACCGTGTTGATTTTGCAGGACACGGCACTTGGTCGTTAAGAAATCTACAACATCGGATTTCTCTCTCAGAAAACCTACAATGGAGTACCTGGAGAAATCGTCTACCATCACGAGAATGTATCTCTTACCACCTAGACTCTCCGTGCGAGTAGGACCCATAAGATCCATGTGAATCAACTCAAGAGCACGGGAGGTGGTAATGGAATTCAACTTCCTATGAGGGCTACGGATTTGTTTTCCCAACTGACAGGGTCCACAAATCATGGAAGTTGGCTTTCCAAGAGATGGTAAGCCACGTACTAGGTCCTTTTTGACTAAACGAGATAAGTCTCTAACGTTCATATGACCTAGACGTTGGTGCCACAGATCCATAGGAGTGATCGTGGCGCTGTTGCAGACAAGTGAGGATTTGGGCTCAGTCCCATAGCAGTTATCCTCTGTCCTCACCCCTTGCACTAAAAGTTTACCGGCTTGATTATAGACCTTACAAGCTTTCCGGTCAAACTTCACTGCAAAGTCATCGTCGCACAGCTGGCTGATGCTGAGAAGGTTTACTTTCAAACCTTTGACGTACAAGACATTTTCTAGCTTAGGAAGTCCTGGTAACTCAACTGTACCTCGTCCTACAATGCTAGATTTACTCCCATCTCCAAAGGTAACTCTCCCATCATCATAATCCTCAATCTGAGTAAAAAGGGAGATATCACCTGTCATGTGTCTGGAGCATCCACTGTCAAAATACCACTGAGAGGTATTATGTGCTTTGAGAGCAACATGGACAACAAGGGCCTTTTTCTCTTTCTTAGGAACCCAAGAGTAGGTACCTTTTTGTATTCCCTTGTTGTTGTTGGTTTTAGCCGGAATGCGGGGTGCATTCATTGATGGTAAGGTCATCCGTCGGAATTCCTCCATCAAACTCTGTGATGTGGCGGCTAGAAACTCAACTCGCTCTCTCA
This sequence comes from Sambucus nigra, assembly GCA_949130495.1. Taxonomy (NCBI): domain Eukaryota; kingdom Viridiplantae; phylum Streptophyta; class Magnoliopsida; order Dipsacales; family Adoxaceae; genus Sambucus; species Sambucus nigra. The sequence goes on from OX422219.1 coordinate 107,081,036, forward strand.
GACTGGCAAACTCATCAGTATGATGTGGAGGAGTAAAAGTACGTCGTGTCCGACCCAACTTATAGCAATCATCCCTAAGGTGTCCATTTCTTTTACAATGGGAGCAAAAAGGCACATTATTAGGAGGACCTTGGTTTGCTTTTCTTGGTCGAACTCTCCTTCTTGGTTTTTGACGACGGTCATAAGGAGTTGTAGTAAACTCAGGAATTGGTCCGGGTGCAATTTGGGACGTGGAGGCACCATTAAAACCTATTCCTTGCCGGTCACCAAAACCTAAAGCGGGACCGAGGAGCATCTTTCCCATCTTCCCAGATTTGTCCTCGATTTGTACCTTGACTTTCCTAGCTCTCTCAAGGTCATGAGTAAGCTGAGCAACAAGGGCTTCAAGTTTCTTCCGAGTCTCCAGGGAGGAATGGAGCTCACTCGTAAGACTAGCCACTTGTTTAGTCAAGTCCGCTTTCTCTTTCTCAAAACTGCTCTCTCTCTCTCTAAGTAAATTCTCTTTACTAACCCAGGAAGACTCTCTCTCTCTCAGGGCGGTGCAGGTGGAGGACTCTCTCTCTCTCGTCTCTTCTAACTCTTCTTCTAACGCGGTGATTCTAAGAACTAAAGACTTGTTACGTTTTTTAGTTTTGAAAGACTCATTATATAACTCGGCGTAGGCGCGTTGAAGGTTACCCTCGTCCTCACTACCTTCCTCCTCTCCCTCACTCTCTTCGCTCTCGCTGTCGAGGTGTCCCTGTGAAGTACCATCCTCATCGTCGTGAGATGCACTAGGAGTACTCACATGACTAGCCATGAACGCGGTGAAGTTACGCTCATGCGGTGACTCATCTCCCGAGTCCACCGACTCGACCTCACTGTCGTCACTAAGGGTAGCATTAAGGACAGCTTTACCCTTTTCCCTATTCAGACGAGTGGCACACTCAAACGCTCTGTGTCCCTTACCGTCGCACTCAAAACACCTCTCACTGTCTTTAGGGGGTTCTTTGAAATCTTTCTTTTCAAACTTATTTTTCTGAAAATTCTTTTTAACATTGAAGTTTCCACCCTTTTTAAATTTCAGAATTTTCTTGAAGTTTTTAGCAAATAATGCCAAATCATCTAGGTCAAACTCACATTCAGAATCAAAATTTTCTATCTTTCTAGATGACTCGACTCTCTTTCTTGCCGACCCCTCACTTTTTCTCTCTTGGGCTTTAAGGGCAATTCCCTTATCTTTTGGCTTGGCAGATTTAGGAAACATGTCTATTTCATAAGTTTGTAAATCTCCTACCAGTTCTTCCAATTTTAGAGTATTTAAATTACCCAAGGAATTTAGCACAGTGACTTTAGGTATAAAACGCTTAGGAAGGGAACGAAGAATCTTTTTAACAACTCTGGCATTTGGAATATGTTCACCAAGATTATAGCTAGTATTAACAATGTCAGACAACCTAGCATAAAATTCATCAAAACATTCATGTTCATGCATGGTGATGGTTTCAAATTGAGTTGTTAAATTTTGCAATTTTGACTCTTTAACAGCATTTGTTCCTTCATGGGTAAGTTGCAAGACATCCCATGCTTCTTTTGACGTGGTACACGTCATTATGCGTTTGAACTCATCAGGAGTGACAGACCCAGAGATAGCACTTAGACCCTTAGAATTAAAAGATGACCATTTAAATTCATCATCAGTCCAAGAAATGTCAGGTTTCAAGTTGGTCACATTATCAACAGTCACAAGGGAGGAGTCCACCCTCGTTCAACTAAAATCCAGACACGTTCATCAATGGCTTTTAATGCCGACCTCATACGGGCTTTCCAATAAGCATAATTTGCCCCGTCAAAAATAGGCATTTTATAATATGATTTCTCCATTTGAACACGCTCTTTTCAAAAATCAATTTATTTAAAAAAAAATGATGTCTTTAGAAAAATTTTGCGAAAATAGGAATACGCGATAGATTAGCGTAACCTGCTCTGATACCAATTTGAAAGAGTTGGCGCTTGCGTTCAATTAAGAAATAATATAATAAATACCAATTTTAACCCAAAATAACCCTAAGCATGCAACTAGGTGTGATTGAAACAATATGGAATCATGCACAAGATATTCAACACCAAAAGTTTAAGGAAAAATCCCCCACAGGGGCAAAACCATTTGTATATCACTATGGCCCTGTTTGATAAGAAAGTGGGAAAATGTAAATGATTCCGAGGCAAATGATTCTAGGGAAAATAATTCCAAGGCAAATCATTATTTTCCAACAGATGTGTATTTGATACAAGTTGGAAAATCGTCATTTTTCCACCTTTTCTATCAAACACAAAAGTTGGAAACTAGAAATAATTGTGGAAAATTTGTTTACGGAATATATATATATATATATATATATATATAATATTAACAAATTAACGAAATATATGAAATAAATAAAAAAATATATGAAATATTAAAAAAAATAAACAAAATATATGAAATATATGTAATGTACGAAATATTAGAAAAATATACAAAATATATTAATATTTAAAAAATATATATTAAAGTACGAAATATAGGAAAATATACAAAATATATTAAAGGTACAAAATATATAAAGGTAAAAAATACGTACATATATGGAATATATTGATATACAAAATATATGCAATATAAAAAATATATGTATATATTAAAATATATAAATGTACGGAATATATAAATATGCGAAAAATATACATATATGAAATATATAAATATATACGGAATATATACATATATGAAATATACGCAATATACGAAATATACATATACACTAAAATATACGTGTATACAAAAATATATAAATGTACGAAATATATAAATATACGAAAAATATTAAATATACGAAATATATACATATTTGAAATATATAAATATATACGGAATATATACATATATGAAATATATGCTATATATGAAATATACATATATACTAAAATATATAAAATATACGTATATACTAAAATATATAAATGTACGGAATATAGAAATATACGAAATATATACATATATATGAAATATACGCAATATACATATATATAAAAATATATAAATGTACAGAATATATAAATATACGAAATATATATATATATATATATATATATATATATATATATATATATATATATATATATATATATATATATATATGAAATATATAAATATATACGGAATATATACATATATACTAAAATATATAACATATACGTATATACTAAAATATATAAATGTACGGAATATATAAACATATGAAAAATATTAAATATACGAAATATATACATATATGAAATATATGCTATATATGAAATATACATATATACTAAAATATATAAAATATACGTATATACTAAAATATATAAATGTACGGAATATAGAAATATACGAAATATATACATATATGAAATATACGCAATATACATATATACAAAAATATATAAATGTACAGAATATATAAATATACGAATATATATATATATATATATATATATATATATATATATATATATATATATATATGAAATATATAAATATATACGGAATATATACATATATGAAATATACGCAATATATGAAATATACATATATACTAAAATATATAACATATACGTATATACTAAAATATATAAATGTACGGAATATATAAACATATGAAAAATATTAAATATACGAAATATATACATATATGAAATATATAATTACATACGGAATATATACATATATGAAATATACATATATACTAAAATATATAAAATATACGAAATATATGAAATATACAAAATATATATATATTTACAAATTTATAAATTATATATATTTGTATAATTATAAAATATACTGAGTTTAAAAAAAAATTACTTTGAATGATTTGCCATCCAAAGGTGGCAAACAAAAACCTGACCCCCCCCAAAGAATTGGTTTCCACCTTTGGGTGGCAAATCGTGCTTAGGGCTCTTGTACATAGAAAACAAATTCCAAGTCAAATTTTCGCTATCAAACGGTCAAAAAGTTGGAAAATTTTGAAATTTTCCAACTTTTTAAAATTTGCCTTGGAATTCAAGTGTTATCAAATGGACCCTATAATTTGTAAAAGACGGTTTACAATCGGATTACAATGAAATACAGGTTGACTAAGAATTACCCTCGGGTATCGGATTCTGTAGTCGCCGCTGGAATACTCCCTTTCCAGTAGGGTTGGCGGCTGGAACAATCCCTGTCCAGTAGGGCTGCAATGAAGAGGAAGAATCGGTCCACTTCACAAAGGGTTGAACAACATCAATGGTGTGTTCTTGGGTTACCAAAAGTGACTCACAAATGTATGGAGTTTGTGTGAATCAAGGGTATGAATCGATGGACTCAAATACCATGAAGACTTAGGAGTTATGGAACTCAGAAAATCGTGTGTAAGTCTTATTAAACCACTTCCCCGTAGTGGGATTAAATAGGAACTCTTTGCCCGAGAAAATCTGATACACGATCTGGGAAATTCTATCCAGGGCGGACCGGTCCGGGCCTTAGGCGGATCGGTCCGATAGCGGACCGGTTCTTTTAAATTGAAGCTGATTCGGTTCGCATTCGGTTCGGGGCACACTGGCTTCAAAGTGCAAGGCGGTCCGGTCCGGTATTGAGCGGATCGGTCCGCAGTCGGATCGGTTCTTTTTTTATTTCAGCGGATCGGTCCGAGGCTAGGCGGATCGGTTCTTTTTAATTAGAGGCGGACCGGTCCGGCTGACTGGATTTCTGAATTCTTCCTTTTTTTTGATCTTCGGATTCCGTTGATGATGAATGGACTTTGAATCTTTGCAACGGTGTTACGGCTAATGACATATACAAGTATGTTGGACAAAAATGTCCTTACAAAAACCACCTCCATAACTACCACTACCTCTACAAGTATCACTACTTGATTGACTCAAGCTAATACCACCACTGCCACCGGTACTAGTTCCACTACCAGAAGGAACTAAAGTAGCATAATCATTTTGGTCATCTTCATCAATATCCAACCATTTAGAATTGTCTTGACCATTTAAAAGTGCTTCTTCTGTCTCTTCCAACCACGGAGACAATGGGTCATTTCGTCAAACATGTAATCCAAGCTAATAAGGTTAAATAATTCCTTAATGTCTTATTGTCTTCTTCTTGTCGCATTTCTGATCTTTAACCTCATATTGTAGTATACAAAAACAAGATTATTTGATTTTTGAGATTTTAAACGATTTCTAGTCTTTGTATGTATGAGGTTAAATGTACTCCAATTTCGTTCACGATTGGAGGATGAACATAACTGGCTCAATACTCTCACAACAATCCGTTCAAGTTCTGGAGAGGATCTGTCATAATGAATCTACTATTCAACTACACTTGGTGAACATAATAATTTATTTATATTCAATAATGATGTATAAGGTGAAAAGTGGTAGTAAGTAAATTAAGATATATTAATATCTGGATTTGATTGTGGCACTGCTCTTTGAGCTAATGACGTTCCAAAAGAATCTTGGTGGTCACGAAATATCAAAATATGTAATATTTCAAACACATTAGTGAAAAACCTTAACAAAATTTATATGTAAATATGTTCACGACTAACTTTTGATTGCCTTTATTTGATTGCCAATATCAGGCTTCAACCTCTTAATCACCTTTTTAAGCTCATCCATTGAGTCGAAAAAGCTTGGAAAATTATCATCGTATTGAAATTGAGAATTCGGGTAATTCTCAAATATAGTGACATAAGAATCATATATTAAAAGTTAGATTCGTGTGATAATTATTGAACAAATAAAACACAACAAATTTTTTTTATTTTTATACTTACCAGTTGCATGTAAGTCTTGATGTAATGGGAACTGCCATCATTTTTCAATGATTTTATGAAAGTTTGTGTAATTGCGGCAATTTCTTTGAATTGCTTTCTTTTCCTTATTCGTAACTTCATAAATAAAACCCATTGTATGTTTTAAATCTCCATCCACCAATCGAAAAACCTTCATTAATGGTTCATGCACCTTTAAAATATCACTTGCTTTAGACCAACAGTCCTCATTAGATATTGTCTTTTTTGTCTCCTTGCCTCTTGGCAGCTTTGACAACTTAGATTGTTTTCACTCATCAGATCGAAACATTTTCTCTAAACCTTTCATGTGCCTCACAATGCTCTCCAATGTGACAAAGTTTGTTGCAAAACGAGTGATGGTTGGACGTAGTAACTCTCGACCATTAGTAAATTGCTTCATGTAATCAACAACCCAATTGTAATTATAAATAAAGCTAGTGATAATTTTCGCTTCATCCAACACTTTCGCCACTCTTCTTTTTACCAATGTGTTATAGGATAAGGTCAATACAATGAGCTGAACATGTTGTCCAGTACAAATTCGGTTTTCTTTGCATAAGTAACTTACCCCCCGCTTACATAGCCGCTTCATTATCAGTTACCACTTGGACAACATATTGCTCTCCAATTTCATCAATTATCCTATCCATTATGCGAAAGTAGTAGTCCGCTGTCCTACTTATCACGTTCGTTGCATCAACTGACTTGTGAAAAATTGTTCCATGATTGTTATAAACTACAAAATTAATTAAATGTTTACTCGTAGGTCTTGTCCAACGATCGCACATAATAGTAACATATCTCTCCTTCCAAATTGACTTTTGAGATTTAATCCATTTTTTTAAACTAGCAAACTCTACTGGCAAAAAAACTTCATTGACTTCATAAGGAGTTGGAGTCTTTACTCCGTATCTAACTTCTCTGGCAAAATTAAGCATTCGATCAAACCATGGGCTTACAACAATATTTGTAGAATGTTTTCATACAACACAAATTGACTAACTGCTTGTCCTAACTTCTTCCTCAAACCCTTCGTAAGTGTTGTTGATATTTTAGGTTACTTAGGACCCTTACTTCGATGGAGGTCCACATCGACTGCAACTAATATATGCTCAGGTGAATCTGTATCCGTCCATTCCTTACGCCGTGTCCCAGACATACTAGAAGATCATTGAGGACCTTTAAGTAAAATCGTTGTACTAGAACTTCCAGTCTCGTACCCACCCTTTGATTTAAACCTCCGTGTCTGCTCTCATTCCCTATGTTCATTTCTACTCATATTTCCTGCCATGGTCAACTCGGGATGTGAATCATCACTTGAAACAATAATGCCCTCAATGCCATCACCCCATACTCATTTTGAATATAATCAATGATTCCTTCCTTTAGGGTCGCTCGACTCTTTGAGATGTTTTATTATTTGTTCTTTAATTTCTGTTGTGACGTTATGACACCCTTTTACTTGTCCTTTTAGATGAGCTCAATATTATTTCAGTCTACTCATATCGTCATTTATTTCTCTCCCGCACAATTTGTAATTTAATTTCAGTTTATTATTTAATATTTGAGTAGCAAACTTCCACCCAATATCCCCACTTGGGGTGATCTCCATCTCATCTTCCACGACCCTTTGGCGAAGCATTTTTTTTTTTTAAATACCCTACAAAACAAATAAATAAAAATTTCATTAATTTTATGCATTTATATAAAGGAAAAAAATTAATTTGACTTAATTTATTAATATCAAATTAAATAATAATAAATATTAAATTGAACAATAATTTATTTTTTAAAGCATAATAATAATTTCTAAACTTTAACAAAAAAATTCTAAATGGTTTCGTAGAATTTTGTAATGTTTTTGGTACTTTTTTTAAAAAATTTAGCACATAATATCACATTTAATAATAACACAAATTAAATTGAATAATAATTAACTTTTTAAATCATAATAATAATTACTTGACTTAAATAAAAAAATTCTAAATTTTTAGGTAGAATTTTGTAATGTTTTGTGTACTTTTTTTAAAACATTTTTTTGACACTTTATGTTTTGCCACATTTTTTTTTGGGTACAATTGTGATCTCATCTCATTCGTTAAACACAAAATGAGATGAGATGAGATAAGAGACATGTTTTGTTTAATTATTGTTTATTTTAAAACAACAAAAGAAACGAAACTCTATAGAGCTCTCTCTCTCATCTTTTTTTCTCCATTTTCTTTCCCTCGTCATGACAGTCACCTCCTCAACTCAATCTCAAGTATTAAATACAATAAACCAAACTCACCTTGAAATGAAAATGAGGGTGCTAAGATAATGCCGGCGGTGGACTCGAATGGTTGATCGGTTTTGTGTCTCTGTTGGTTGGTTGGTTCTCCTTTTGGAATGGATGGGAATGGAGGGAGGAAGAAAGAATGAAAGGTGTATTTAGGAGTGAGTGACTCTGAGTTCTAGGGAAATAAATAATGAAAAGCTAAGTTGGGTGATGGGAATCTTCTATCAAAAACAAAGCTAGAAAATTTGTCTTCTTTCTTTGTCTCTTTTTTCTTTCTTTTCATTTGAGTCGCTCGTTCACTTACAAACTTACAAAGTTACTTGGTTATGTTCACTTACAAAGCAACAAACTTACAAAGTTGCTATTGTCCTTTCATTTCATCCTTTTTTTAATTTTTCATACAAAAGAAAAACGACAATAACGTTTTGTACTGGAATGTAGCGAAGTTACCGATACGTAACAGATTAGTAATGCAATACGGGTGTGAATTTAGTTCAGTCCGATAAATTGGTATGTATCTAAAACAACACCTCTAAATACCATTACGTAACGGTCGATTTTTAAAACCATGCTCCTACCTACACCTTTCGTTCTTTCTTCCTCCCTCCATCCATTACCATCCATTCCAACCAACCAACTGAGACATCGAATTAATTAACCATTCGAGTCCACCGCTAGCATTATCTCAACACCCGGATCTTCATTTCAATTGTATTTATCATTTGAAATTGAGTTGAGGAGGTGAATGTCGTGATGAGGGAAAGAAAATGGAGCGAAAAAAGATGAGAGAGAGAGAGAGAGAGAGAGAGAGAGAGAGAGTGAGAGCTCTATAGGGTTTCGTTTCTTTTGTTGTTTAAAATAAATAATAACGAAACAAAACATCTCATTTCATCTTGTTTTTAATGGAGGAGATGAGATCACAATTGTACCTAAAAAAATGTGCCAAAACATAAAGTGTCAAAAAAAATTCAAAAAAAGTACCCAAAACATTACAAAATCCTACAAAAAAAATTAAAAATTATTTAAGTCAAGTAATTATTATTATGCTTTAAAAATTTAATTTTTATTCATTTTAATATGTGTTATTATTCAATGTGATATTATGTGCCAAAAACTAAGGTACCAATTTTTTTTTATAAAAAAGTACCAAAAATATTACAGAATTCTACCTAACTATTTAGAATTTTTTTTGTTAAAGTTCAGTAATTATTCTTATGCTTGAAAAATTAATTATTATTCAATTTAATATTTATTATTATTTCATGTGATATTAATAAATTAAGTCAACTTAATTTTTCCTTTATATAAATGCATAAAAATAATGAACTTTTTAGTTATTTCTTTTGTAGGGCATTTAAAAAAAAAATGTCTCGCGAAAGGGTTGAGGAAGATGAGATGGAGATCACCCCAAGTGGGGATATTGGGTGGAAGTATGCTACTCCAGTATTATATAATAAACTGAAATTAAATTGCAAATTGTGTGAGAAAGAAATAAATGGCGGTATAACTAGACCGAAACAACATTTAGCTCATCTAAAAGGACAAGTAAAAGAGTGTCTTAATGTCACAACAGAAATTAGAGAGAATAATAAAACATCTCCACGAGTCAAAAGCAAAAGAAGAAAAAAAAGATAAAGTGACCCTAGAGGAAGGAGTCATTGATTATATTCAAAATGAGTATGGGGGTGATGGCATTGAGGGCATTATTGTTTCAAGTGATGATTCACATCCTGAGTTGACCATGGCAGAAAATATGAGTAAAAATGAACATAGGGAATGGGAGCAGACACAGAGGTTTAAATCAAAGAGTGGGTATGAGGCTGAAAGTTCTAGTACATCGATTTTACTTAAAGGTCCTCAATGATCTTCAAGTATGTCTGGGATGCGGCGTAAGGAATTAACGGATACAGATTCACCTGAACATATATTAGTCGTAGTGGATGTGGACCTCCATCGATGTAAGGATCTTAAGTAACCTAAAATATCAACAACACTTACGAAGGGTTTGAGGAAGAAGTTAGGACAAGCAGTTAGTCAGTTTGTATTGTATGAAAAATAATCTACAAATATTGTTGTAAGCCCATGGTTTGATCGAATGCTTGATGTTGCCGGAGAAGTTAGATACGGAGTAAAGACTCCAACTCCCTATGAGGTCAATGAAGTTTTTTTGCCAGTAGAGTTTGCTAGTTTAAAAAATGGATTAAATCTCAAAAGTCAATTTGGAAGGAGAGATGTGTTACGATTATGTGTGATCGTTGGACAGGTCCTACGAGTAAACATTTAATTAATTTCCTAGTTTATAACAATCATGGAACAGTTTTTCACAAGTCAATTGATGCAACAGACGTGATAAGTAGGACAACAGGCTACTACTTTCGCATAATGGATAAGATAATTGATGAAATTGGAGAGCAATATGTTGTCCAAGTTGTAACTGACAATGAAGCGGCTGTGTAAGCTGGGGGTAAGTTACTTATGCAAAGAAAACTGAATTTGTACTGGACAACATGTTCAGTTCATTGTATTGACCATTATCCTAAAAGACATTGGTAAAAAGAAGAGTGGCGAAAGTGTTGGATAAAGTGAAAATCGTCGCTAGCGTAATTTACAATTACAATTGGCCTGTTGATTACATGAAGCAATTCACTAGTGGCCGAGAGTTACTACGTCCAACCATCACTCGTTTTGCAACAAATTTTGTCACATTAGAGAGCATTGTGAGGGACATGAAGGGTTTAGAGGAAATGTTTCGATCTGATGAGTGGAGACAATCTAAGTAGTGAATGGTGCCAAGAGGCAAGGAGTAAAAAAGGCAATATCTAATAAGGACTTTTGGTCTAAAGCAAGTGATATTTTAAAGGTGCATGAATCATTAGTGAAGATTCTTCGATTGGTGGATGGTGATTTAAAACATACAATGTGTTTTATTTATGAAACTACGGATAAGGCAAAGAAAACAATTTAAAGAGATTGCCGCAATTACACAGACTTTCATAAAATCATTGAAAAATGATGGCAGTTCCCATTACATCAAGATTTACATGCAACTGGTAAGTATAAAAATAAGAAAATTGATTGTGTTTTATTTGTTCAATAATTATCACAAGAATCTAACTTTTAATATATTATTCTTATGTCACTATATTTGAGAATTACTTGAATTCTCAGTTTCAATACGATGATAATTTTCCAAGCCTTTTCGACTCGATGGATGAGCTTAAAAAGGTGATTAAGAGGTTAAAGCCTGATATTGGCAATCAAATAAAGGCAATCAACCAAGTAAGTTGTGAACATATTTACATTTAAATTTTGTTAAGGTTTTTCACTAATGTGTTTGAAATATTACATATTTTGATATTTCGTGACAGCCAAGATTCTTTGGAACGCCATTAGCTCAAAAGCAGTGTCACAATCAAATCCAGGTATTAATATATCTTAATTTACTTACTACCACTTTTCACCTTATACATCATTATTGAATATAAATAAATTATTATGTTCATCAAGTGTAGCTGAATAGTGGATTCATTATGATAGATCCTCTCCAGAACTTTAACGGATTATTGTGACAGTATTGAGCCAGTCATGTTCATCCTCCAATCGTGAACAGAATTGGAGTATATTTAATCTCATACATACAAAGACTAGAAATCATTTAAAATCTCAAAAGTCAAATAATCTTATTTTTGTATACTACAATATGAGGTTAAAGATCAGAAATGCGACAAGAAGAAGCCAACAAGACATTGAGGAATCTTTTAACCCTATTATCTTGGATTACATATTTGACGAAGATGACCAATTGTCTCTGTGGTTGGAAGAGACAGAAGAAGCTCTTTTAGATGGTCATGACAATTCTGAATGGTTAGATATTGATGAAGATGACCAAAATGATCATGCTACTTTAGTTCCTTCTGGTAGTGGAACTAGTACCGGTGGCAGTGGTAGTGTTAGCTTGAGTCAACCACGTAGTGATACTTGTAGAGGTAGTGATAGTTATGGAGGTGGTTTTGCTGGTAGAGATGTGCAATATGAAGGTAAATAAATATTGAAGTCTAAATTTTATGTGTAATATTATTTTATTCTTATATTACAATTCGTAACAAAAAAACATATCATTTATTGGAGCAAGCAATAGTTACTCACCGTATCAAGGAGAAGTTGAATGTTGTGGAATTCGCGACTGTGATGCCAATTTGGAGGATAGACAAGATCTACAACATTGGGATGGGACACGAAGACGTTCACGTCGTCAAATGAGAGATAATTTAGAGAATCGTTTCGTTGATCTTGATCTTGGAGTTATTGAATATGAAGGAAGAAACCCACAAGCACAACGCACATATCCCCTCCCACCTGAATTCTCACATTATCCTCCATCACCACAATACTACTATCCATCGATCGAGTCTATTACTATCCTCCTCCACCTGAACCTTCATAAAATACCGCTTCATCTTTCGAAACTATCCCCATGGGTACTGTAATAACTCCCATTTTTCACGTAAAGGTTGGCCAGACACAATACGCCGAAGATGGGGTTGTCTAACAATTTTTACTCTTCTCAGCATCAATTGTGAAAATATAATTTTAATTTAAAACATCCACGCACCATAAAACCATATGAAGTAATAAATTGACATTGAGCAAGTCCTAAACTCACATAAATCATAAAACATCTGTCCTAACATAACAGAAAATAATTGACTAGAGTAAATAAGTCTCGGGCTTATGCCCATACAATATCTGGAATTTAAAAATTGAATGAAATAAAGAGTAGCAACCTAGGCTAGAATCAAAGAGCTGAATCTGCTACTAAGCAAATGCAATTGCAAGTCTGATCCTCTGTCAACCCTATTGTTCCTATCTAGGATGGTGTGGGGAAAAGAATTTTTATAATTTGGGTCAGCGCCCTAAAGTTGCAAGAATTAACTTAGAAAACCAACGGATAATAATGCTGTCAATTCTCATTTCATATCGCCAATCAACACTCACATGCGGTAAGTATCTCACCTCCCATCTAAGTATAATACTTAGGGTTGACAAAATGGGTTAGAGAAGATGAAACCTCCCACTTTCGCCCCAAAACCTCAATGACGTTGTCCATTAATTTATGCAGCGGGTCAAAATGGGTTTAGTATCCCATTAAGTCGGTTTGAGGCGGGTTAGTTGCGGGTCAAATACTGGTTAAAAAGGGGAATCCGAAGGAGAAAAGGGGGCTTGGGGTGAGTAATAGTTTTTTATCTCTAAGACGTGGGTGGTTTTGCAGCTTCTTGGTTTAGCACTTCTAGTTTTGTTCCAAACATATTTTAGCTTCCGGGTTTGTCAACCCGCCAAGGAGAAAGGGGGCCCGGGGGAGGGAAGGTTTACCCGGAACCAACCCGGTTTAGCTTGAACCGAATCCAACCTAACACATGTGCTGATCCATTTTCAAACCGCCCAAATCTAACCCGAACCATTTTCGAATCACCCACATCCATCTGTAACCGCCCGTTTTTCGGTTCTACTAATACTATACGCATTTCCAACCCAAGCCCAAACATGTAATCCGGTCGCCATGCTAACATAATAATAGTAAGGTCATCTGGCCCACACATAAAGCGGGAGGTAAATATCTACACACATGATCTCAATCCCAAGACTAACCCAACAACATTACCCCATAGAAAATACCCATTTCATCAAATTATGTATTTTACATAGCATTGTGTTCATTAACATTTGTCTACCTCATTAGACTACATTGATTTTTTCTTAATCAATTTATATAAATATATATCTTTATATATATATGGCACACGAAGGCATCTACCTTCGGTGTCTAGCTTGTGCTCTATCGGTAAGTCCGGAGGAGTCTATCACCAAACAGACGTAAACAAATCACACATGAATGGGGCAACCACTAAGCAAAACACTACCTCAGACCCATACCCCCGACTATGAAAATGGATCCGGCCATCCCGTTTGTCTCATCACAAAGAAGTTACCCTGAACGTATGGTCTATAATAACGACCTACACTACGCCTAGCCAACCTGTTCCCGTGTGTGGTTCTGGTCCGACGACGTATGCAACCCCAACCGATAAGCCTTTCATGAACACGGGTTTCTTCACACAAATAATAAACACATACATATAGCACACAATATATATATATATATATATATATATATATAGGTAATTATTCTCATAACTACCACAACTAGATTTCATCAATCTCAAAATAACAACCCTTGTCTTGAATATTAACAGTTAATTATTAAATTCCCCATATATTAGATAACAACACAAACCTATTTTTAATTAAATATCCCTTCACTTGGATAACCTTCCATATACTCGCGTGGACTCGTAAAAATCCCCCGAACGTTTCCACGATCTAATTCTGACCCAGTCCCAGGAGCGAGGCCGAATCGATGCTAATTTTTTTTTAAGACGAGTTTCTTCCCCAAAATTCCATACTTGTTTTTTAGGCTATATACACTTTAATTTCAATAACCTTAACTCTATTATAGTCAAGAAAACGTGTTAACATCATTCCATACCCAATCTACGCGTGATAACCCCTTATTCATTAAAGTAATTGGATCTTAAACATCAAAAGTTGTCTAAACCCAACATGTTCATAATTCTCATCTAAAAATTTCCAGAATAGTAAGATCAATTCATGATTCATATTCAATCATAAACATTAATCCTATCACATGGATTCTAATAGTAATTCTCCAATTAAACGATATCAATTCCGGGTTTGTCACCAAGTCTTTAACTTTCAAGGCATATTCAACATTAATTTGTTCTAAACAGCCCTAGATTAAAATCCAACTATGATTCAATCTCTAATCAAATTTATGCCTCAGAATTGGTATGAGAAACATGCATATGAATCAAGAAACATATTATTAAAAGTTTTGCAAGAAAATTCTTGTTTTTTAGTGATGATATGAGCCTCCTCCCTTGAGCCTTTGTTCCTCTCTTGGCAACTTCCCCAGAAGGTGTAGGGTTGCTACGTTAACTTAAAAGTGGATGAAATGTGTAATTAGGTTGGGTTATTAACCTATTAAAATCCTTAATCCCGTATCTCCCCTTAATACTCAATTTCGGGCCCCCATATAAGCCCAAAATAACACTCGGATTGGTCCAAAATCTCTTCTAAGGATATACCTATCGCTTGAGCCTAACTTAAGATGTTTAAAAGGCCTAAACGAGTTCCTAAATCACTCCGTAATGTACTCACACAATGTCTAACTCAAATTTAACATTTTTGTTATGCTAATCATGAGATAATAATAATTCATGTAACATGCAAATTAATTATCTACTAATACACACATTCGGCATATATGACGCGACTAAAAAAGTGTGTGCAACACGTGTATCTACCGCTCAAGTATAAGCCGGTCGCTCAAGTAATACCCTGGTAAGTTGGGCATCGAACTCAGGGAATAGGATGAAGATCGTGACGACAACTATGGGTAGGTGTCGAATACCTAACTATTGACTCACTAAGGAAAATAATAATAGGTGATGAAATTGATTACGCGAAGTCCTACGAACTAATAAAAAGTAATTAATCAATGCGAACTAACTACTCAATGCATGACTAAATTTGTTTAAGTTATAGAAATAAACTATGTGAGAAAGTGGGGATGGAATACACTCCCCCAATTCGTCGGTAATTGTGTTGAATATAAAACGTTTAAGAATTAAATACATAATTCAAAGAAAACCTTAAAATTATTTAAGTACTAAATATATGAATATTTCACTTCCCACAATACCTAGTAAAAACTAAATTTTACGTGAAAGACAAAATTGTCAACATCCTTAAATACTCCAGTTACCTACGGCAAACGAAGTTAAAAGGTCTACAATACTCGTTCCGAAAAAGTATAAAGCCTTATAATTATTTATTAAATTCTATCCAATTTTATATTCATACATAATACCTAGGTTGGGTTTATGTATACCAACCCTCTAAAAATCTATCCGAACATAAAAAACTTAACTAAGTATGTGATTTCTTCGTTGCATGAATTCATGATGTAAGATTTATTGCAAGGAAACAAGTAAATAATCACCAAACAAGAATAATGAAGAAAGATCATGTAGAGAAGCAAGCTTGAAAGAAATAAGAGAGAAAGAAATACTTGTATTGAAATTTCATGCAAAAATATGGAATTCTTAGTCTTCTCTTTTCTTAGCCTCTTTTCTCCTTTCAAAACTAGGGTAAAACTTGTGTAAAACTAAGGTATGAGAGCCCTAATACAAAGTTAAAACCCTCTTGGATCGTTTTGGAAGTGTTTTTAATACATACAACTCTTTAGCTAAAAACAAGGAATAAAACAAAAATCCCGTGTTCAGGTCTACCAAGCCGGTTCGGGTCAGGGGCGAACCGGTACGCCCTAGTGGAATTATGAAATTCCACTTTTGCCCCTAGATTTTCTTCTCATTTCAAACGCGTGTAATTTCTTCACCGTATCTCGGATTTGGGTGTCGTTTCTTCCGGTATGATCGTCATTTCAAGCTCTTCATTTTTCCTTTTGGCTTCGCATCTAGCTTCGAGCGGAAAAATTACATATTTTCCCTTGATCGTCCTTTCCTTCCTTTCTTTCTTAGTTTCGATTTTCCTCTCACATCCACTTGCACTAAATATCTATAAAATGAGAGAAATACACAACAAAAAATACTTGGCGAAAAGGGTTATTAACATAAATATAAGATAAATCTAGTTTAATTACAATGCACTAGACCGTAAAAGTGCTAAAATTAAGGGGATAAATATGAAATATTTACGCCAAATCAAATCCCCCTAACTTAGAAGGTTGCTTATCCCGAGCAATATAAATGAATAAGCGTATGATCTAAATAAACTCTCAAAAAATTTATTGGGATAAAATACCTCTTTCACGGGCAATCGATTTCATTTAGCGTATGCAACAAGCCTTTAAACCCCTAGGCTATCCTAGTAGGACGAGTGGTGTCTCGTGAGGGTTTGCAGTGAATTTACTCACAAAATTAGTTTTTTGACTCAAATAAAGTATCAAAATAATTAAAAGCTGTATAATTTAAATTCCAAAAAAATAGTCACTTTAAATTTTATTCAATAATCTCAATTTATAAGAGTGTGTGTGCGAAGCCAAAAATTAAATCGCTAACTTCCACCGATTGATCATTACGTTACTTTTCGAAAATTCGCTTTGATTCAATATCTCACAGATGCACTCACAAACGAATAACCTGAAATATGACTATTTTCTCTAGGTATGCGTGATATAAAGAGTAAATGTAGTGGAACACGAACTCACGCACACAAATAAAAGACAAATTGTTTAAGTGAAAAGATCTCATGAACGGGTTACAGTCATCGAAAAACGGGAAACATCATCTTTTAGTCGGACAGACTACTTTGTCTCTTTCCTTATCTTTTCGTATTTTAGCTATCCACACGGTAAGTAATTTCATTATTCGGACTAAGTTAGAACTTTTTTCCGGTTATGGTGTTTTGGTAAAAAAATAGGAATGGTTGGGAAATTTGGTGTTGGGAAATTTTCTTAGATGTCCTTAGGTAATTTTTCGGGCTTTTGCTCTTTTCTCTTATTTTTCTTTCTATTTTTCATTTTTCTATTCTTTCTTTTTTTTTTTGTTGTTTTTTTACCCCTTTTTATGCATTTTTTGGACTTAATTTATGATTTTTTTTTAAATTTCACATCTCCTAGACAATTGGGTTTTTTAGGTTAACAAATGAAAAAGGGTATAAGTTATTCGGCTCAGATTGGCTTGCAAAAGGATATAATTTTTCACAACTTTTTATGGCTTGATATTATAGGGGATACAAACGAAGGCTTAACTTCGTTTATCCGAATTACTCATTACATTACTATATGCGTCTCGAGATTAATTTTAATTTTGAATTTTTTTAGCGCGTTTTCAAAATAAAATCTCACTCGTTTCCAGTAATAGATAAAACAAGGATTTAGAGATCATCGACGACTTTTTTAACACTGAAATCAACTTTGAGTTAACTTTTAACTCTGAGTGATTTAATTACTCAGAAAAAGTGATAGTCTCGAAATCTCACTGGGTTAAAAATCTCCACTCTTATTCGTTAAGTCATCAAGTTTAGCTCAATTTCGGTTTAGTGCATTGGATTTTTACAAATTGAGACTTCAAACAAAAAATTAGTAATATTTTTGAAGATTTTAAATTCTAATTTTTATTTATTTTGAAAAAAAATATTTTTCGAAATTTTTCAATTTTTTTGGAAAGTTTTGAAATATTCTATTTTTTTTTTTGGGATTTTTGACAATTTTCAGTTTTTTTGGCATTTTAAAAGTTTGTGAAGTTTTAAAGATGCACTTGTCCCCCCCCCCCCCCCCCCCCCCTCTAAACAAGAAAAAGGAAAGGTGCGAAATAAAATGAACAAATAAGGAAAATGCAATTTTTCATTAATAGATAAGCAAATATAAAACATTACAAAGGGATAGATATTACATAGCTCTTAAAAAAAATTATCAATGAATCACACAAGAACTACATAATACAAAAACACAAAAATGACCATGGCATCAGTGGGAAGGGTCGGGTGCGTTAGGGTCACGGGAGTAGGGATCGTAGAAATAGCTAGGAAATTGTGCTTTGGGCCCCATTTGCAAGAGGTACATATTCGCTTGTAGGCGCATACTAAGTGGAGGGAAAGGGTTGGGGGAGATGAAGGGGTTTGGGGGGGTTTGGAGGGACTTTTGAGGTGAAAATTTTCTGAATGGAGAGAAGTGGAAAGGGGGGGGGGGGGGGGGGGATTTTTAGGGTTATGAATGTGGTGGGAAAAGGAAGAAGAATGGTTATTTTTGGAAGCATGCTAGGCGAACCGATTCGGCCCAGGGGTGAATCGGTTCGAATAAAGTTTATGTCCAAGCGTTTGGGTGCTCTCCAATTTCCTTAGGCCAAGTGGTGGAAACGTTATTTTCCTCTAGAATTACTCCTAAAACCATCCTTTCAACTCTGGGCACCGGGTTACCTCAAAATTTCTCCATTTCGTGACTTATTCTCTCTCGGGAATGGTAAGGACAATTTCGTGTTCCTAACCCTTTTTAACGCGGACTCAAACGACACCTAAACACCCTAAAAACTCACATGACTCTCAACTATACAATAATTTCACCCCATGCGCATCGGGGGTGCGACGACCTTTCTCTCTCTCCTAAACTTACCCAACTCCGTGTACGGGGTCTGATATTATCCTCGTCTCCATCTCTCCCACAGCATAAATCAAAACAATTGGGAATCAACCCAGTAGAAAAATTGGACACCCTGAGGCGCATGATGAATTAGATGAGTGAAATTATCGTGGTGCCCAATCACCTTATGGCATAATTGTCCAAACTCGGAGGGACTATCATAGTGAAATTTCGAAGGACATGCTAAGCTTCGATTTCCCTTAAAGTTGAGAATGCTTGGATCGGGCTCTAAATCGGACAAAACTCTAGTCATCTCCTCGATCACATCCGAGAACTCAAGTGGCATGGGTGGATGGTCACAAAGAAGGAAGTGATCTATCCTCTCTTTCCAATTGCTCTCCTCCAAGTGACTAAAAGAGTCCAATAACGATTGGACTTCAATAGTGAGGCTCTTATCCACAGGTCCGGATTCTTTTTCAAAATTTTCTAGCCTCATATCTCCTAACTCCCTTTCTTTCTTAATCCCAAAATACTCTCTCACTCTCATCTAAGTGCTCTCTCTCGCTCTCACATACGTTTTCTCTCTTACTCTCGATAAATGTCACTAAACACGCCTCACGTGGATCCCTGAAATTATTAACCTCGATTCGTTCGTGTACTACCTCCTCAATAAGATCCGATTCGTGTAAATCGTCCTCGTCACCCGCTTGCTTGGTGATATTGTAGATATTCATTTCGAGTGTCGTGTTTTTGAATGTGAGTTGCATTTGCCCATTACGCGTGTTAATCAACGCATTAGCCGTAGCTAAGAATGGACGACCAATAATAACTGGAACATGATGACTCAATGGGGAGGAGAGCTCCGTGTCCCAAATGACAAAATCTATAGGGAAGTAGAAATTGTCGACTTAGACGATCAATTGTTCCAACTCCTGCTCCTGTGCCCCCGATTGCCTCGAGGGCACCTCTTCACTTGGTGTCCCTTCTCTTCACCGACGTATTAGTTTTCATGAAACTGATGCCTATCTTGCTATTGCCCCGGCTAGCTTTGGCCCTATTGTCCCTGGCCCTGATGGCCCCATTGCTGCTATCCCTGTCCCTGTTGGCCTTGCTTATTCCGATCATCAGAACCCCCGTGCTTCTTATATTGATCTCCTGTCTGGGACTCTTTAAACTACTGGACCCCCTGATTACCATTCCCACTTGTCTTGCCCCGCTGGCTCGATGATTCTGAATTGGATCTCTTCTCGCCCTTACTCTTCTGGAATGACCGATGATCTCGACAATGCAATAAAGCGGCATTCACCATTGTAAACGCCGAGTTCCCCAATAAGGATTTCCTTATGTACGAAGCTGTCCTTGATGCAAACTTCTCCATTTTCTTCTCATTATTTACCTCTTCTTCAACAAACAATGACAATGCGGTAAACTCCTCCTCATACTCTGCTATGGTACGACCCTCCTGCTTTAGGTGCATAAATTTCCTCTTCATCTCTGATTTCATGGCGAATGAAAAATACTTTCCCTCTTACTTTACCCAAAACTCATCAATGGTCATCCGATCTTGCTTCTTTAGGGTGTTGACGGATTCCCACCACTGTAGGGCTTCTCCTACTAATCGGAACAAAGCTAACATTTACTTGTGCAACGCTGTGCACTCAACGATCCTTAAATGTCTCTGAATCTCTTTCCACTGGCTTGCCACTAAAATATATGTACTCCCAGCAAACTCTGGTGGGTGGCCTTTAGTGAAGACCTCCCTGTCTCTCTACCAAACTGAGCCATGTGCCTGAACGGGTAGCACCACCGACTGCGGTGGTGATGGTGGTGGCTGCTGCTGTGGCTGAAAGTGTTGTAGCATGGTAGCCATCGCTATAGAGACTGCTTAAGTTACTATCGTAGCTATTTTTGCTAGAGTAACCATGGGTGGCACTGGTGTTGGCGGTGGGTGTGGCTGCGGTTCCTGCTAAGCCCTATCCTCTGCAGCGTCGTTGGTAAGACGTCGTGGTCTACTGCGCCGAGTGTTTGCCATCTGAAAGCAAACAATGTTCGTATTCGTAACAGATCGCAAAGAGTACACCGATTCTTAAACATATGACTCTACATATCAAAGAACGCATTGCATAACGTAACGAGCACAACACAGATCCTAAGGATGCCGAATGTTGGATGCTCTGATACCAACTGTAATAACCCCTACTTTCCACGTAAAGGTTGGCCAGACATAATACGCCGAAGATGGGGCTTGTCTAATAATTTATACCATTCTCAGCATCAATCGTAAAAATATAATCTTAATTTAAAACATCCACACACAATAAAACCATGTGGAACAATAAACTGATAATGAATAAGTCCTAAGCTCTCATAAACAATGTTTTAAATCTCGGTCGCTAGGCTGTCGCGTTTTGGCTCCGAACTCGCGTCGCGCAAGCAATTCGTGCATTCAAGATTTTTAATTTGAAAAACATGTAAAAAAATATAAATAAAGAAATAAGCTCAAACAATCACTCTAAATCATTTCAAATATAGTCATAAAGCCATAAAATACTACAACATTCCGAATAAAACACAAACAATAGGACCATATTGTTCCAAAAATCTCAAAGGCATGAATTTTTAAAAATAAATTAACAACAAATGACATTAAAAGTAAACAATACCTACAAAAGACTCCACTTTCCCCTTCCTTTTCATATGCATATTTCCACCCAAAATACTTCTTAGTACATTATTTTGACAACCAACTGAAATTTCAAAAACAATTAAAAAAAAAGAATTTGAGATAAAAAAAATGTCCAACATAAAAAATAAAAAAGAACTGTTTATATCTAAATTCTTACCATAGTTGGGAAGATATTGTCTAAATGATGTTTTTTTTATGGACGGAATTTAGATCGAGGCTATCAAAGTAGAGAAGGAAGAGAAATGAGGGGTTGTCGAAGTTAGGAAGAGAAAATAAAGAAGAGAAATGAGGGCTGTCAATTTAAGACTGCGAAAGTTTAAGCTGAATAGAGTTTTTTTCTTTTCTTTTTTTACTTACCAAAACGACGTCATTTTGTTAAGTCAGTGCGTTTAAAAAAAACCATCTCGCGTAGCAATAACACACTTTTGTGCACTTTCGCGCCCATTAACACCCAATAGCGCACTCAAAAGGGGCATCCCGTATAGCAGTGCTAATACCGTGGCCTTTTTCAATCGCAAAAGGAAATTACGCGCTATTTTCCAACTGTAACAACCCTTATTTTTCACGTAAAGGTTGACCAGACACTATACAACGAAGATGGGGTTGTCTAACAATTTATATCGTTCTCAACATCAATCGTAAAAATATAATTTTAATTTAAAACATCCACGCAAATAAAACCGTATGAAATAATTAACTGACATTGAATAAGTCCCAAACTCTCATAAATCATAAAACATCCGTCCTAACATAACTGAAAATAACTTACTAGAATAAATAAGTCTCGGGCTTATGCCCATACAATATCTGGAACATAAAAATTGAATGAAATAAAGAGTAGCAACCTATGTTAGAATCAAAGAGCTGAATCTGCGACTAAGCAAATGCAACTGGAAGTCTGTTCTGTCAGCCTTACTGTTCCTGTTTAGGATAACCTGGGGGGAATTTTTTTTAATAATTTGGGTCAACGCTTTAAAGTTGCAAGAATTAACTTACAAAATCAATAGATAATAATGCAGTTTACATTACATATCGCCCATCAACACTCATATGCGGTATCTCACCCCTAATCTAAGTGTAATACTATACGCATATCCAACCCAAGCCCAAACATGTAATCCGGTCTCCATGCTAACATAACAATATTAAGGGCAAATATCCCACATATAAAACGGGAGGTAAATATCTACACACATGATCTCAGTCCCAAGACTAATCCCACAATACTATCTCGCAGAAAATACCATTGCATCACATTATATATTTTACATAACATTGTGTTCTTTAACAATTGTCTACCTCATTAGACTACATTGATTTTGTCTTAATCAATTTATATAAATATATATGTACCTTTATATATACGACACAAGAAGGCATCTATTTTCAGTTTCCAGCTCGTACTCTATCGGTAAGTTCGAAGGAGTCCCTCACCAAATGGACATAAACAAATCACACATAAATGGGGCAATCACTTCGCAGTACACCATCTCATGCCCATACCACGGCTATGAAAATGGATCCTCCCATCTCACTCCTCTCATCACGAAGCGGTGTCCCTGAATATACGATCTAAAATAACGATCTACAGTACGCCTAGCCCACTTGTGCCGACGTGTGGTTCCGGTCCGACTTACGCAACCACAATCGATAGGCATTCCACGAACACGGGTATGTTCACACAAATAATAAACACATGCATATAACACACAATATGTGTATATAATTATCCTCATAACTACCGCAACTAAATTTCATCAATATCAAGATAACAACCTTTGTCTTGAATATTAATTCTCTAGTTAATTATTAAATTCCCCATTTATTAGATAACAATACAAATCTATTTTTAATTAAATATACCTTCACTTAGATAACTTCCCATATACTCGCGTGGACTCGTAAAAATCCCCCGAACGTTTCCACGGTCTAATCCTGAACCAGTCCCAGGAGCCGAATCGATTCGCTCCGGCCGAATCGATTCGCTTTTGGTAAGTAGCCCAAATTTAGTATTTTTTTCTAGTACAAGTTTCTTCCCCCAAATTCCATACTCGTTTTTAAGGCTTTATACACTTAAATTTCAAGAACCATAACTCTATTGTAGTCAAGAATACGTGTTAACATCATTCTATACCCAATATACTCTTGATAACACCCCATTAATTCAAGTAATTGGATCTCAAATATCACAAGTTGTCTAAACCCAACAAGTTCATAATTCTTATCTAAAAATTCCCAGAATAGTTAGATCAATTCATAATTCATATTTAACCATAAACATTAATCCTATCCATGGTTCAAAATTGCGGTATCGGTCTGTGACTCGGACGCTCAATTTTTGACTCGGTATCAGTATCGGCATCGGTCTCGGGCGATACACAACTATACACTATTTAGAGAACTCAAAAATTGAAAAAAATACAGAAAAGTTTAGAAAAATAAGAATAATAAGAAGGCTCAATTAGACAAGTACGAAATCATCATTTAGTATGCATAACATCGTCTAATTGTTTATACTGAATCATCATTTCATATGTATAATATTGTCTAAGTCAATATATATTTAGTAATATATTCTTCGTGAATGTTATAATAGTACCTATTACTAATTATATATATATACACTTTAAGGATTGATGAATAATGATACATTTTAATAAAAATTAAGTAAATACAAAAGGAATGTTAAATGGGAGATAATCCCTTTAGTAACACTACAAGAAAAGAAATGAGAGATTTAATTAAAAAAAAATAATTTGCGACAACGAAACATCATATACCCTGTACTGAATTGAAAGCAATTGCTCCGATCGTGACATGAATGTAAAATCGAGGCTCAAGTGAGTGAGTTAAAAGTTAAGATAGAGAGATAGATGCTTAGTAACTTATACCATATCGGTCGATATATTACCGATATGGATCGATACTATCGTGATATCGCCGATATGGTCCGACTCTACCGTGAAATCACCGATATGAGCCAATACTACTGAGAAATTACCGATATAGGGCTGATTCAGGCCAATAAACAAAAACTCAACTCGTAACTCGGAATCGGATCGGTGGGTACCGATACCTAATCAACTCGGTCGTATCGTCGCGGTATCGGCCTTGACTTTGAACCATGATCCTATCACATGGATTCTAGTAGTAATTCTCCAATTAAACGATATCAATTCCGGGTTGTCATGAAGTCTTTAACTTTCATGGCCTATTCAACATTAATTTGTCTTAAACAGTCCTAGGTTCAATTCCAACTATGATTCAATCTTTAATCAAATTTATAACCCGGAATTGGTTTAAGAAACATGCATATGAATCAAGAAACATATTATTATAAATTTTGCAAGAAAATTCTTGCCTTTTAGAGATGATATGGGCCTCCTCCCTTGAGCCTTTGTTCCTCTCTTCTTCTCCAACCTTGGTAACTTCCCCAAAAGGTTTAGGATTGCTAAGTTAACTCAAAAGTAAATGGAGTGTGTAATTAGGTTGGGTTATTAACCTATTAAAGCCCTTAATCCTGTATCTTCCTTTAATATCCAATTTCGATCCCCCAAATAAGCTTAGAATAACACTCGGATTGGTCCAAAATCTCCCCTAAGGGTATACCTATCCTCCGGGTGTCGGGTCCAACTTAAGATGTTTAAAATTCTTGAACGAGTTCCTAAATCACTACGGAACGTACTCATACATTGTCTACCACAAATTGCACATTTTTTGTTATGCTAATCATGAGATAATAATAATTCACGTAACATGCAAATTAATTATCTACTAATACACACATTCGGTATAATTGAATCAAATAATCATGCACAATCATATTCAAGCAATTAATTCACACAATTTATTTATTTTAAATTTATCAATTTAAATGATTTAAAACCACGAGGTGTTACATGTATATGGTTCTGCCAGTGCCTCAAGGTTATTTTCCATAACAAGGGGCATTTACTGATAGTAACAATTTTGAAATGGGTGCTTCTAATTCAAGTATTTCACTAAGGCCCCGTTTGGTTGTCCTAAATTTGTAAATTGGTTCATTAATAAATTAGTCAATTTACAAATTGATCCATTAATTGTGTTTGGTTTCATTAATGAAATGATTTATTAATTGTCCAATTTTAGCTCATGTGCAAAATCTCAAATTGGATCATTTCACAAAAACGTGAAATGCATCAATTTAAAATAGGAGTGACATAAAATGCATGTTCCTTTCTTTCTTTCCTTTCCTCCCCCCACTCCCTCCTCCTCCCCCAATCTTTCTTAATTTGTTTTTTTCCACATAGAACCTTAAACACCAATTTCAGATTACCAAACATTGCTCAAAATTGGATTTGAACTCATTTTAAATCCATTCATTTACAATTCACAATAAACAATTTACATAATCGAACAATTTACGCAACCAAACATGACCTAACTAATTACTTTGGACATAAACTACATGAACAGGCTAATGATGATGATGATAGGGAGATTCTTCGAGCCCCCCCACTACCTTGTTTTTGGTGGTGAAAGCATGGAACCCTTGTATTATATGTGATTATGTTTTTTTTAATTATATTTGTTCAGTGGTATGGTGGTAGTGATATCACAATTGTGTAATGACTTCAAGTGTATTATTAGATGTTACATTTACGTATGTTATAAGTTGTTATTGAGAATGTGTTTTAGTTTTTCATTAAGTAATAAAATGTTTTTATGTGCTCTAATACTATATACAGAACCCACATATTAGTGAAATTCAACATTATATAATCAAAATAAAATTATCATTCCATTTTATGGGATTTGTGAATGGTAAAAAAAAATGCTCACGGTAACCAATTTCTGCTGAATTACATCTGATACTCCTGATACCGTTACACTGCGACCGCGCCAATTACGTTACCCGATACCATTATTAAAACCATGGGTAGGAGGGAGTCTGAGTTCTGGTCAAATAAATAATGAAAAGCTATGGGAATCTTCTATAAAAAACAAAGCTAGCAGGTTTGTCTTCTTTCTCTTTTTTTCGTGTTTTCATTTCACTCGTTCCCTTACAAACTTACAAAGTTGCTTGCTGCTGTTCACTTACAAAGAAACAAACTTACAAAGGTGCTGCTACTGTCCTTTCATTTTTTTCATTTCACCTTTTTTTTTTTCATTTTTCATACAAAACAAAAATGACAGTAACTGACTGTATCTGAATGTAGCGACGTTATCGTTACGTGACGGATTCGTAACGTGATACGGGTGTGAATTTAGTTCAGTCTGATACCAAAACGGCACCTCTAGATACCATTATGTAACAGCCGATTCGTTACATAACGATCGATTTTTAAAACCATGCTACTAAGACTCAACGGTGTATTAATTAAAAGGAATGTCTTAAACAACATATTCTTTCATATTCAATAGTTGCATCTAAATGATAATTCAAGCATGAGCATATTCCAATAGATTCTAGAAGAGATGATCACCAAAGTATAACACAAGAAAATGTCCTCATCAAGACCTCAAAGTGTGAAGGCATATGTTGTGTATACTTGTGAAGTTTTGTTATGGGTGTTTTTGTTCTCACCAAACTTTTCATTTTATACACCCCATTAATATGTTTTTAGAGATAAAACGTTTAAATGTGTATGAAGATAATTCAAGCCCATTTTAACCACCACGATCAATCTAAAGTTCTCCAGATACAACAAATCGATTTTGAAGATATTGACGTCTATTAGGACAACTATTGTGAACAAAATTATGATAGTCCTCCAGTCGGTTACCATATGGTGAACAAAATACAGAGTGAAGTTATTCAATTCAATTAGTGGTTAACTGTACAATCAAACTCAAATTATACAGGCAATAATATCAATCATAATACATTACAAGACCTCATAACACTTTTGGATTATGGT
The DNA here is from genome assembly GCA_949130495.1 of Sambucus nigra. NCBI lineage: Eukaryota > Viridiplantae > Streptophyta > Magnoliopsida > Dipsacales > Adoxaceae > Sambucus > Sambucus nigra. The sequence goes on from OX422219.1 coordinate 107,108,922, forward strand.
CAGTAACGATTTGGTGTTACACTAAAATCGCTTACAGGAAGTTATTTTTCTTTTATTATACTCAAAGCTACATGTAAGGAATCTTTTAGCAAGCAATTTTTTTCTACTATCTCGTGCTGTTGTTTTAGTTGAGAAAAAATAGCTTGCAGGAAGTAGGTTACAGTAAGGTTTTGGAATAAAAAATAACTTACAATTGTAATAACCTTTACTTTTGAGTAATTGATTTTATATTAATTTGCCATGAGAGGTAATTATATAAAATATTGGAGGATGGAGTAAATAATATCTAAGTGAATAAAAGATAATATTTACTAGATTTTTGTATATTTACTGTTATGTGAATGTAAATAGCATTTTGTTACGATTCATGGTATCGTTGTGCTTTAAACGACATTTATGGTTTAAATGAGTTGGAACTTGAAATGATTTATATAATTATGGATGCCAATTTAGAGGGCGCGGTTAGTCCCGAAATAGTCGAGATAGTCAAAATAAGTGTCATATTGTATTTTTGGGTTCCGGGTACTTTTAACAGGTTATGACTTAATTAAGTAGTTATGAGTCATTTTAATGGTGTATTAACATTTAAAGATGGAAATAAATACTAAAGGCATGATTATGTCTTGCTACCCTCTCATTTATCAAGTGTATGTTCCTAAACCTAGAGAGAGAGAGAGAGAGAGAGAGAGAGAGAGAGAGAGAGAGAGAAATTGGGGAAAAGAGGAGAAAGAAGAAGAGAAGAAGAAATTGGGTTTGATCTCACATCTACCGGAAGAGAATCCGAGTTTTCAGCTTAAGGCAAGTTTCTTACTTGCTAGTATATGATTTAATGTGAATAATTTGTTGTGATAGTTGTGTAATTGGAGAATTAGAACAAATAGTAGGTTTTGACAAATCTTGATGTTTAACCCATAGATCTTGTTGTTTGTATTATGTAAGATGGTCATGAGAGTTTGTTGTGGTGTAGAGAGGTTGTGGTTGTGTTGTTAGATGATGAGAATGAAAGAATTGTAGGAATAAAGGGTTGAGGTTTCGGATCTAGCATTGGAGAAGAAGAGAGAATCGTGGGTCTGATAGGCATGGTCGACCGCGGTCCCAGGACCAGTCGACCAGGCCTTCCAAAATGAACTTACTGCTTTCCTTTCTAGGCAAAACCCAAAAGGCGCGGTCGACCGCGGTCCCAGGACCGGTAGATCGGTCCCTTATTTTTCACCCTTAAATGCTTAGTTTATTCTAGCTTCTTTCTTTTAAGATAGGGACTTATGAACCTTCTTGAATGAAGTAAAACTAGAGTATCAAAGTCTAGTAGTAGGGTATTTAAGAACCTAAGTAGAAATGAGAGTTGGGGCTTAGTTCGGGAATTAATTTAATTAGTTAAATTGGAGAAAGATAAATGATTCTTGATTAGAATGAACTGGACTATACCTAAGGAGAGTTGGAGTGAGTAAATGTCGAGTTTTAGAATTGTATTGAAGAATATCGTACATGAGGGGTTATAGATGGAATGTTAATTAAGGGAGATTTATATTAGGGATAATTAAACATTAAGGTTTATAATGATGACGTTTAAACGCTTATGGCTCCGGATATAATGTAATGCATACTTGATAAAGTAAATAACTTGTGAATGATAAATTTGCATATACACACCTCTCTAAAAGCTATCATAGGAGAAGTTACGCGTATGAGGTGAAGTCCCCTGGCTAGTGAATGCAGGGCGAATATAGTCCTCGGCCATAGGACCGATTATTTTATATTGTATGATTATTGTTCGAAGAGAAGTAATTCCGGGTGTGGTTATGACTCACTGTCGAAGGTATATGGACGATTCCCGACATTATGCGATGTAGGATGTCCAGGTTGTCTTGGTGACAGGCCCTAGAAGATGATAGCTATTTAGGGGCGCGTCTAGTGGGGAAACCCGGAAGGGCTTTCTTAGAATCGTTATATGTTGTGAAGTATAACTATTTATATTAAAGTGGGATATTATTAATAGCAAATCACTCTATGAATTAAACTGTTTTGAAATCGTCTCCTAAAGAGATATAGGACGTTGAAATGAAATTGTCTAGAAAGAGAATTGAATTCTATTTAGTGATATTTTATTCATATTCTATTGCATAATTAAAATGTGTTCATTGCTTTTAGATTGAGTAGTTAGATTCTTATCATTATTCATGGTGAGTAGATTGTCCACAACTGTCACGCATTTTATTCACATGGTGATTATATCAAACCAGGCCCTGACTCGTTTATATCTTTTGTTTTGCATGAATCGTATATTCGACCAGGTGTTCCGCCGCAAGGACACCCGTAGTGATTTTTCTTTTCCAGTGTCTCGGAGATGTAACACTTTGCGGATGTTATGGGATATTGGATTTAGACGCATCCATCTTTTGTATTCTAGTTACGATCGGTTTCACATTCGGGCATGTTGCCCAAGTTTTGTACTTGTAGTATATATGTGATATTGTACTTTAATACTCGTATAACCCTGTTGTATATGTCTGTTAACCGACAGTTTATTCGGTTATTTTGTTGTATATAGTTGCCGACTTAATATATGTCTTTATTTGCATCAACCTTCTTTTCAATTGGATTGTATAAATATTTTTCTTTAACTTACAAGTAAAATTTTTGACAGTCCGTTTGCTAAGATAATTGGTGGTTATCTCGTATACTATATTATACGACAGTGTTGCTAAGAATGAACCATCTATGATTCCTGTGATTATTGGAGTATCGGGCTGGACACCTCTTATTTTAATAAGCGGGGTGTCACAGATGGGATCAGAGAATCAAGTTCTAAAGTCTTTAGGATCTATGCGGACTTGCCACGTTCTACCGTAGCGTTCTTTGATATAGAGTTTAAATGTTAGGAATGTTTTGTTATCTATATTGACGATCTTCTGCAATATAAATTGTTCTTATTATTATTCTGATTCAGTTGTTTCTTCGTCTCATATGCCGCCTAAGTGAGGTCGCCATGCGAGAAGAAATAGAGTTGTAGAAGATGATGTGGGTCCTCCACCGCCACCGCAAGGAACTATTAATGCCGCTGAAGTAGTCAATATTGTGGCCCAGGCGGTCATTGCTACGATGACTGCCGTGGTTCAGCAATTTCCCCAAGCCCAACAGCCACGGGCTCAGGAGGTACAAGTCCCTGCGGGACCTTATCCATAGGAAAGAGTCAGAGAATCCTTTTTGAAGGGTCATCCCCTAGAATTTCAGGGTGGTTCCGACGTGATAGTAGCTAACCAATGAAAAAAGGATATGCAACGCCATCTTCGCTTGATAGACTGTAGTGAGGAACGGAAGCAGATACTTGCTACTTTTAAACTAGTTGGAGAAGCCTTACACTAGTGGGAGTCGATGGCCACGCCAGAACAAAGAGATACCATGACTATAACTGACTTTTGGGTTTTGTTTGACCGGAAGTATTTTCCTCCCGCAGTTCAAAGGGAGATGAGGAGAAAACTTCAAGATGTAGTTCAAGGTGAACGTTCTGTGGCAGAGTATGAGGAGGAATTCACTCGCTTGGCTAGTTTTGTGCCGGATGAGGTAACTCCGAAGGAGAGGAGAATGTCCAAGTTCATTGGAGGCTTACATTGGAGGATACGACAACACTTGCTGGGAAATCCAGCTTTACAAACATTCGGGGATGTGATGAACACCGCATTACTCCATTGTCAAGATCATCATTTACATGTTCAAGGTAGTAAGAAAGTTTCAGTTGTGGGGCAAGCGTGTAAGCCAGGAGGCAATGGTACGGGAGGGGGATCACTACCCTCATCCCAATCATCAAGAGGTAAGCAGAAGGAAAAGGATGCCCAACAAGGGGATTTGTCCAAAAGGCAGCGTTTCGGGGATTTAATTTTAGTGGCAGTAATTTCAGGCACGGTCAAGGTGCCTAGCAACAACAACAGGTAGGTCAGGCAGGTCGGGGTAACAATGGGGGTCGAGGCCATCCGGGCCAAGGCCTTGGTCAGTTCAGAAATAACAGGGGCCGTAATCAGGAAAATATGGTGGGTCGTTGCTTTCAATGTGGGGAGATGGGTCATTATAGGAAGTCGTGTTCGAAGTTGATTGTGGGACAGTTTTCTAGAATTCCACAGCATCAACCGGCATAACTACCACGACAAGGTCCCAATCCAGTCATCCCTCCACAACAGGGACAACTACAGTATGGGTGTGTCTACCACATACAGGATGCTATGCTTCCTCCAGCCCCGCCCGCGCCTCCAGCTATTGAGGGTAAGTTTCTTATCCAAGGGCATATGGGTCGTGTGTTGTTTGATACAGGTGCGACACACTCGTTTATTTCTCGGAGTTTTTCTCAATCGACGGAGCTAATTAAATCTGTAAAGAGTACTTTCACTAGCGTCGAATCTTCTATGGGTGATGTTTCGCTCATTTTCTTTGTTTGTAAACGAGTAGAAGTAAATCTTAGTAATTTGTGTTTTGAGGACGATTTGCTCGTCCTTGATATGGTCGGGTATGATGTAATCCTGGGTATGGATTGGCCAGTGAAGTATCGCGCGATAGTAAATTGCTATGGAAAGAGTATAGTTTTTGTCATTCTGGGGCAAGAGATGTTTTTAGTGGCTATGCCTCGTTCTGAGAGAGGTTCTAGCACTTACTTGTATTGTATTACGGAGGAGACTTCTCGGGATGTAGTCGTTTCCTTAGATTTAATTCTGATGTTAGAGACTTCGAAGATGTTTTTAGGAAATACCGGGTTTACCTCCAAGTAGGGAGATTGAGTTCGCGATTGATTTAGCACTGGGAACGCGATCGATTGCTAGAGCTCCGTATCGTATGGCTTTATTGAAATGAGGGAGTTAAGAGATCAAATTCAGAAGTTTTTAGAATAGGGGTTTATTAGGCGTAGTACGTCGCCGTGGGGAGCTCCTGTATTGTTTTTGAAGAAAAGAGATGGTTCTCTACGGTTGTGCGTAGATTGCAGGGAGTTGAATAAAGTTACCATCAGGAACAAATACCCACTACCTTGGATTGATGATTTGTTCGATCAACTTAGGGGAGTGTCGTACTTCTCTAAAATAGATTTGAGGGCAGGGTATCACCAGCTGCGGATACGAGAACAAGACGTGTCCAAAACTGCGTTCCTAACTAGATATGGGTCTTATGAATTTCTGGTAATTTCCTTCGGGTTAACCAATGCTCCTGCAGTGTTTATGGACCTCATGAATAGAGTGTTTCGAGACTTCCTGGACTAGTTTGTTATCGTGTTTATTGATGAAATCCTAGTGTATTCTCAAACGGAAGCCGAGCATGCTACGCATTTATGATTGGTCCTGCAGATGTTGAGGGATCGTCAATTGTATGCTAAGTTTGAGAAGTGTGGTTTTTGGCTACATGAAGTACATTTTTTGGGCCACATTGTTACCGTTGAGGGTATTTCGGTAGACCCGAGTAAAGTTGTTGTGGTGAGGGAATGGGGTCAACCCATGACACCTACATAAATTCGCAGTTTTTTGGGTTTGACTGGCTATTACCGCCGATTTATCAAGGGATTTTCTAAGATTGCTAGCCCTTTGATAAATCTAACTCAAAAGGGAGTGAGGTTTGTTTGGGATGATTCTTGTCAGCTAGCTTTTGAGGAGATGAAAAATAAGTTGACTTCTGCTCCAATACTTGCGTTACCGAGGCCGGGGTTGGAATATTTTGTCTTTACTGACGCATCTCTACAAGTGTTGGGAGGCGTATTACAGCAAGAGCATCGGGCTATTGCTTATGCTTCTCGAAAACTAAAGCCCCATGAGAAGAATTATCCGGTTCATGATTTGGAACTTGCTGCAGTGATTTTCGCCTTGAAGATTTGGAGACGTTACCTCCTGGGGGAGAAATTTAGTCTTTTCACGGACCACAAATCGTTTCAATATTTGTTTTCACAGAAGGAATTAAATATGCGACAACGTCGGTGGTTAGAGTTTGTGAAGGACTACTAATTTGATATTCATTATCACCCGGGTAAGGCTAATGTAGTGGTGGATGCGTTGAGTCGGAAACCGAAGGGGAGTTAGCCACAATATGGAAGGCTAAATGGAAGGAGCTCAACCAAGAGGACGCTGTTGCTAGGGCGTTTATGTCGGTGTTGACCGTTACGCCTACTATAGTGGCACGAGTTGTGGAAGCTCAAGGAAGGGACAAAAGTTGTCAGGACTGTATACACCAATTGTTAACCGAGGGAGCAGAATCCTACTCTATAAGTTCTGAGGGTGGGTTACATTTCCACGGGAGACTTGTTGTCTTGGACGAAGGGGATTTAAGACGGGCTGTAATGACATAATCTCATGGGTCCAAATTTGCAGTACATCCTGGTGGGGACAAAATGTACCAAGACATGCGCCGTCAATACTGGTGGGCGGGTATGAAACGGGACATTTCTGAATTTGTTTCCCAATGCACTACTTGTCAACTGGTAAAGGTAGATCATCAACGACCGACAGGATTGTTAGAACCCTTGGAAATACCGGTATGGAAGTGGGAAAGCACCTCGATGGATTTCATCACGGGATTACCAACGCCACAAAGCGGTTATGATTCCATTTGGGTTATCGTTGATCGCTTAATTAAGTCAGCACATTTCTTACCGGTACGTACAGACTACAACACTGCTCGTTATGCCCGGCTATTTATTGTGGAGGTTGTTTGACTCCACGGGGTGCCCATTAATATAGTCTCTGATCGAGACAAAATTTTTGTTTACCATTTTTGGCAAAGTTTCCAAGAAGCTATGGGAACCGAGTTGAAGTTGAGCACCTCCTATCACCCTCAAACAGATGGGAAGACGGAAAGAGTCAACCAAATGTTGGAGGATATGCTCCGAATGTGTGTTCTTGATTTCAAAGGAGATTGGGAACAATATGTTCCCTTGGTCAAATTTGCTTATAATAATTCGTACCAATTCACTATCGGGATGGCACCCTACGAAGCATTGTATGGATGACCGTGTAGATCACCTACTTGTTGGTTAGAAGTAGGGGATAATAAATTTCTTGGACCTGAAATGATCCAAGGTACTTCTTCGAAGATTGAAATTATTCGCAATCGCATCCGAATAGATCAAGATCGTCAAAAGAGTTATGCTGATGCGAATAGAAGGCATGTAGAGTTGGAGGTTGGAGATTAAGTTTTGGTGCGAGTTTCGCCAATGAAGGGTATAAAGCGATTTGGGAAGAAAGGAAAGCTTGCATCGCGTTACGTAGGCCCTTTTCCCATTATTACTAAGGTGGGCCCAGTAGCTTATCAACTTGTCTTACCGGAACACTTACAAAAGATTCATGATGTGTTTCATGTGTCATCCTTGAAAAAGTACAAGAGGTGTGAAGGATCTCACTGGCACATTTATTTCGATGATATCGAATTGCAATCCGATATTTCATACGAGGAACAACATGTTGCAATCTTAAATCACGGGGAGCGTAGGCGAAGATCTCGAGTGGTGCCCTTGGTTCAGGTCCAATGGGGGTATCACAATGCTGAGGAATCAACGTGGGAACGTGAGGACGATATGCGAGAAAAGTATCCACATCTCTTTTTGCACGGTACACCTAATTTTGAGGGAAAAATTCCCTTATAAGAGGGGGGGGGGGGGTATGTAATAACCCTTACTTTTGAGTAATTGATTTTATATTAATTTGCCATAAGAGGTAATTATATAAAATATTAGAGGATGGAGTAAATAATATCCAAGTGAGTAAAAGATAATACTTACTAGATTTTTTCATATTTACTATTATGTGAATGTAAATAGCATTTTGTTACGATTCATGGTGTCGTTGTGCTTTAAACGACATTCATGGTTTAAATGAGTTGGAACTTGAAATGGTTATATTATTCTGGATGCCAATTTAGAGGGTACGGTTATTCCCGAAATAGTCGAGATAATAAAAATAAGTACCATATTGTATTTTTGGGTTCCGAGCACTTTTAACAGGTTATGACTTAATTACGTAGTTATGAGTCATTTTAATGGTGTATTGACATTTAAAGATGAGAATTAATGCTAAAGGCACGATTAAGTCTTGCAACCCTCTCATTTCTCAAGTGTATGTTCCTAAACCCAGAGAGAGAGAGAAATTGGGGAAAAGAGGAAAAAGAAGAAGAGAAGAAGAAATTGGGTTTGATCTCACATCTACTAGAAGAGAATCCGAGTTTTCAGCTTAAGGCAAGTTTCTTACTTGCTAGTATATGATTTAATGTGAATAATTTTTTGTGATAGTTGTGTAATTGGAGAATTAGAACAAATAGTAGGTTTTGACAAATATTGATGTTTAACCCTTGGATCTTGTTGTTTGTATGATTTAAGTTGGTCATGAGAGTTTGTTGTGGTGTAGAGAGGTTGTGGTTGTGTTGTTAGATGATGAGAATGAAAGAATTTTAGGAATAAAGGGTTGAGGTTTCGGATCTAGCATTGGAGAAGAAGAGAGAATCGTGGGTCTGATAGGCGCGGTTGACCGCGGTCCCATGACCGATCGATCGGGCCTTAAGGAGGAGGCATACTGCTTTCTTCGACAAGTATAAATTCAGAGCACGGTCGACCGCGATCCCAAGACCGATCGACGGGGCCTTCCAAAATGAACTTACTGCTTTCCTTTCTAGGCAAAACCCAAGAGGCGTGGTCGATCGCGGTCCCATGACCGGTCGACCAGTCCCCTATTTTTCATCCTTAAATGCTTAGTTTATTCTAGCTTCTTTCTTTTAAGATAGGGACGTAGGAATCTTCTTGAATGAAGTAAAACTAGAGTATTAGAGTCTAGTAGTAGGGTATTTAAGAACCTAAGTAGAAATGAGAGTTGGGGCTTAGTTCGGGAATTAATTTAGTTAGTTAAATTGGAGGAAGATAAATGATTCTTTATTAGAATGAACTAGACTATACCTAAGGAGAGTTGGAGTGAGTAAATGTCAACTTTTAGAATTGTATTGAAGAATATCGTACTTGAGGGGTTATAGATGGAATGTTAATTAAGGGAGATTTATATTAGGGATAATTAAACATTGGGGTTTATAATGATGATGTTTAAACGCTTATGGCTCCGGATATAATGCAATGCATACTTGATAAAGTAAATAACTTGTGAATGATAAATTTGCATATAAACACCTCTCTAAAAGCTATCATAGGGAAAGTTACGCGTATGAGGTGAAGTCCCCTGGCTAGTGAATGCAGGGCGAATATAGTCCTCGACCATAGGACCGATTATATTATATTGTGTGATTATTGTTCGAAGTGAGGTAATTTCGGGTGTGGTTATGACTCACTGTCGAAGGTATATGGCCGCTTCCCGACGTTATCCGATGTAGGATGCCCAGGTTGTCTTGGTGATAGGCCCTGAAAGATGATAGCTATTTAGGGGCGCGTCCAGTGGGGAAACCCGGAAGGGTGGTCTTAGAATCGTTATATATTGTGAAATATAACTATTCATATTAAAGTGGGATATTATTAATGGCAAAGCACTCTATGAATTAAACTGCTTTGAAATCGTCTCCTAAACAGATATAGGACGTTGAAATGAAATTGTCTCACAAGAGAATTGAATTCTATTTAGTGATATTTTATTCATATTCTATTGCATAATTAAAATGTGTGCATGCTTTTAGATTGAGTAGTTAGATTCTTATCATTATTCATGGTGAGTAGATTGTCCATAACTGTCACGCATTTTATTCACATGGTGATCATATCAAATCGGGTCCTGACCAGTTTATATCTTTTGTTTTGCATGAAGCTTATATTCGACCAGGTGTTCCGTCGGAAGGACGCCCGTAGTGACTTTTCTATTCCAGTGTCTCAGAGCTGTAACCCTTTGCGGATGTTATGGGATATTGGATTTAGACGCATCCATCTTTTGTATTCTAGTTATGATCGGTTGCACATTCGGGCATGTTTCCCAAGTTTTGTACTTGTAGTATATATGTGATATTGTACTTTAATACTCGTATAACCCTGTTGTATATGTTTGTTAACCGACAGTTTATTCGATTATTTTGTTGTATAACCGACTTAATATCTGCCTTTATTTGCATCCACCTTCTTTTCAATTGGATTGTGTAAATGTTTTTCTTTAACTTACAATTATAATTTTTGACCGTCCGTTTGCCAAGATAATTGGTGGTTATCTCGTATACTATATTATACGACAGTGTTGCTAAGAATAGACCATCTATGATTCCTGTAATTATTGGAGTATCGGGCTGGCCATCTCTTATTTTAATAAGCGGGGCGTCACAAGAATAATAGGAGAAAAATATCTTACATGATCAGCTACATCCTAGATCTTTGTGAGGTACAGTAAAATCATCCCTCATAGAACAACCATCGAAAAACACGGATACATCGCCATTGGTGTTATCTTCGACCTAATGGATTCGTGTTTGAAGAACACCGGAGAAAAATCTTGGTGTTGTATTGAGCGTAAGGTTTGGTTTTTGTATTGTTTGCGAAATACGCAAAATGTATTGTTTGCGTAATGTGTTTTACTTATAACTCAATATTACCTAAAAACAAAGAGAAGAAAACAGCAGCATGTTAGCGACCAAATCCACTCGTTCCAAAAACAAAAATAAAAACCCCGTTCCCTTTCTATGGTGCGACCCTTTCCCTTCCCTAAGACCCGTGGGTGGTGGTCCTCTGCCTTCCTGCTTGTTCCCTTTGTGTGGTGGTCCCCTCCCTCCCCTGCTTCTAAAGTCTAGACTAGAGGTAACTTTCTTAATTATTTATTTGTTTGTTTCTAGACAAGAGGTAACCTTAAAACCCCTTTCTCCTTTCCCCATTTTTTTGGATGCGTAAATTTATTTTTTATTTGAAAATTATTTGTTTTTTATTTAAATTTAATACAAATAGTCAAAAATAACCCCAATTTTTTTTTCGGGGGCTCCCGCCACCGAACCCCCAGAAAATAGCCCCCACTGTCTCATATTCCTGGCTACGTCCCTGCTAATAACCGTTGCCTTCTCTACAACATGTCTGGTCTCCTTCCCTTCCTTCATCGTCTTGCAACAGATCATGTCTCAAATGTGATCTTTTATGTAGAATTTCTGTCGCTCGCTGCATTTTGTTGGATCACCGTGATCGGATTTTGTGGTTTCGATCTAACGGTTTTGTTTTGCTGCTGTGTTTTATTAGTTTGGATCCTGGTTTCATCGATTTTTCACCACCGTTTGGGTCCTTCCTAGTTTGGACATTTCACTGGTGATCTTTTTGATACCGGATTGTCATGTTGTTTTATATAGAGATAACTAGCATGTATATAGACAAAGTCTGTTAAATTGATATTAAATTCGTCATGAAAAGAAAAAAATAAATTACGAAAAGAAAGGGAGGACATTAGAACTATAAAAATCAAAGGTTCCTTTTTCTGCCAATGATACATAAATGAATGTAAATAAAAAAATCGAGTTGTAGTCACTTACTATGCAAGAATTAAATCCAAATTTCATTCTAAAATCACCAATCTTTGTTAAAATCTGAAAATTAATAATATAATAAAAAATCTAGTATTTACGAAAAGATAACTTTAAAGATATAAAAAAGTTGAAATATATGAAAAATATTGAAAATACTATTAAAAATCTAGAAATGACAAAAATATATTTAAATATTAAAAAAATACAAAAAATTATTTAGAAAATCTGGAAAATAATGCATAGATATTAAAAATCAGAAAAAAGTGAAAATACTTAACAATCTGAAAGTGACAAAAAATATATTTTAAATTTCATAAAATGAAAGAAAATAATTTACAAAGTGGTTTCAAACAAAAATATCAAAAAAAATTCAAATGCATGCATTTTTTTGCTATTCAACAATTTGTGTAAAATATTTTTAAACATCTTTTTAACATAAATTTAAGATTATTTCTCATTTTAAGTAAATGCCTAAAAATGTTTGGCACCAGCATGTAGAAATAAAGAATAGCTTGTCTCTAGTGGGTGGTGGTTGCTATTGTCACTTTTCATATCCCACTTTCTCTATCATATTAAGATAATGTTAGGGGATTTTACTGACTTATATACAATATAACCAAAAGATTAGATATATTAGATATATATACACCCACCCACTAAAACATCAACAAAACACACACCTACTTTCTAAACCTCCAAATTATATACCCCAAACTGTTTTAAACCAAATAACCTCCACAATAGCTACACATTCTTGGCTACCCAAGTTTTAAAACTAACTCAAAACAAAAAACCAGTTTTTCTTTCTTTATCTATATATATATGTTTTTAGTAATTTTGATGCATCAAATATTCTTTGATTGAATCGGTAACCCCAAACACTATAACCACATAATTTTTTGGGTTTCTAATAATTTTGAGACACATGTGGACATAAACAAACTATAATTCCTATAATGATACTTCAAACAATCATAAGTGAAATCAGTCGAAGAAACTTCTAAAAAAATCAAAATCATCTATAAACTATCCAAAAAGAATATAAATGAGAACTAAAAAAAAGCAATCTTTCAATTTTGCGCTTTACTAGCTACAGAGCAAATGCTTTTTTGTAGATATTCATACCCTAGAAAAAAATTTCATAGAACCCATGAACTTCCACGAAGCCTCTGGCAGCACACTACAACCCCACATACATGCATAAAAAAACACTCTCAAAGAAAACCAACAGCCAAAACCAATGTCTCAGACTAAATCACATACCACACCATATGTTTTCGCCCTCATTTCCAACCAAAACCTTCTGAGCTTCATCTCTACCGAATTCTCTTCGGAAAACAAAGATCTCCCACCTCTAAAATGGCATCACCCTCTACCAGACAACCCTCCAAAGACGTCAAAATACATAAACCATCCAACCTCTGCACACATACAATCATCTAACAACCAAAAAACAGAACAAAACCCCATATCTAAAATAAATATCGTCACTAACAAAAGTGGAGGTTTTGAGAACCAAAGGACGTCAGATCCAACAACCAAATCTTCAACATGCACAGTATTAGAGAAGGATCCACTCCAGATCTAGCTCCAGGATGCCCAAGATTGATGATAGCACGAATTATCTTCAAAGATAGCTCTGGAAAGAAAAGGCAAAACATCCAGAGGAATAGTAAGGAAAATAGCTTCAAAATTAGATCTAGTATACAAAGCTCAGGTTATAGGAGCAATCAACATTGGTGAAATCTCTTAACAGGTTAAAGAGGATTTTAGCTCTGGTTTGTTTGGGGAAAGAGTAAATGAAAGAGAAGGTACCATTTGTTTGCAACAATATAAAGGGTAAAGATCTATAATGCTTAGGTCAAAACCCTAGGCAGGAGTTGTTAGGTAGAGGGGACCATGTGATGTAGCTAGCTCAGGAGTACAAAAATCTCCCCTAAAACCTCCCCCAAATCTGATGTGGATTCCACTAACTCTCTCACCTGCCTATTAAGTATTGCCTTGTGTTATGGGGTCCCTCCAGAACACCCAATTAATTACTTTTAGGGTGAGTTTTGGGGGAATTATTTGGGACTCATAGCATCACTCTTCGTACTAAGATGGTTCCATCTATGTTTAGTGGTTTTTCATGAGAATATAACTACACGGACACGATTTCTTACCCACTTCTATATCCTCTAACTAGACAAAATAAGAGATGGCCCACCATTCTAAACAACCAACCATTTTTTACTCTACCCAACAAAGGGTAAACTCAGAAAAAAAGAAAAACAACCCATACAAATTGTGAAAATATTATTTTTGTTAAAAAATATTAAATATTTTTTTTTTGAAAAATAAGCACTCAAAATATTATTAATTGAAAAATACACTGATTTTTTTGGCACACAAACAATAGAAATATTATTTTTAGCAAAAAAATATTTAATATTTTCTTTTTGAAAAACAAACACTAAAGATATTATTTTTCATAAAAAAAATACTGATTTTTTTTTATTTCGACACACACACTCGATAATATTATTTAAAAAAAGAAACAACTTCTTAACTGTTCGAATATTCTAAAAAGAAACACTAAAGTTATTTTTAATGCATTTAGTCATTCAAACACCCATTTACGGAATATTCTCTTATTTTTAAAGGTCCGCGCCAGCGGAACGCCTTATTTTTAAAACACTCATTTTCTTAGTATTCTCTTATTTTTAAAGGTCCGCGCTAGCGGCACCCCTTATTTTTAAAACACCCATATTCCCAATATTCTCTTTATTTTAAAGCTCCGCGTCAACGACACGCCTTTTTTTAAAACATTCTTTTTTTCAATATTCTCTTATTTTTAAAGGTCCGCGCCAGCAGTACCCCTTATTTTTAAAACACCCATTTTCTCAATGTTATGTTTTTTTAAAGGTACGCGCCAGCGACACGCCTTATTTCTAAAACACCATTTTTTTCAATATTCTCTTATTTTTGAAGTTCCGCGCCAGCGGCACGCCTCATTTTAATATTCTCTTATTATTAAAGGTTCCCGCCAGCGGCACTGCTTATTTTTAAAACATCAATTTTTCTAATATTCTCTTATTTTTAAAAGTCCGCGCCAGCGGCACGTCTTATTTTTAAACTCAAATTTTTTTAATAACTCTTTTTAAAAATACCGATGATGATGTGGGTATGCGCCAGCGGCACTAACCACTCCCGATGATGAGTGGGTCCGTGCCAGCTTTAAAAAAATAGTTTTTCATATTTTTAATAAAAAAAATACTGTTTTTCTAATAAGAAACTGTTCTTAAAAAATAAAAGAAAATCGTTTTTTTTTAAAATAAAATGTTTCATATCTTTAAAGCATCAATTTTCTCAATATTCTCTTATTTTTAAATGTCCGCACCAGCGGCACGCCTTCTTTTAATATTATCTTATTTTTAATGGTTCGCGCCAGCAACGTGGCTTATTTTTAAAACACGCATTTTTCCAATATTCTCTTATTTTTAAAGGTCTTCGCTAGCGATACGCCTTATTTTTAAAACATCATTTTTTTCAATATTCTCTTATTTTTAAAGGTACACCCCATGTTAACACCAAGAATATTACTACACGGACCCTTTTCAAAACTCATTTTTAAACTTATTTTTTTAAACTCATTTTATTTATATAAAAAAAATAATTCTTCGAACTTTGAAAAAAAAAGTTTTAAAATTAAAACCAAAAAACATTTCTTTTAAAAATGTTTTTTTTTCAAAGTTAGAAGAATTTCTTTTTTAAAATGATAGTGAAAACCTCCCAAATGTACCCAAAATTTGATTTTTTAAAAAGAGCTTTTAAAAAAAACATGTGTTCAAAACTAAAAATAATTTTTATATAAAAAAACTATACAGTTTTTTTAAAAAGACAATTGTGTTTTTAAAAAACTGTTTAAAAAGAAAGCAGTTTTATTTTTCAAAAAACTGTAATTTTTTTTATAAAAATAATTTTGTTTTAAGTTTGATGATAACAAAACAGTTTTTAAATGAAACAGTTTTTTTTTTATCAAATAAAAAAACCAGTTTGATGAGATAATTTTAACCTTTTAAAGTTTAAATCTTTTGTATTTTAGTGAATGGGTATGGAAGTGGGTAGGGAAATGGGTTCATGTAGTCATACTCTTTTCATGAATACTACTCGAACAATAAATGCTCACTTATTTGTGCCAGCCATTTCCTTTTACAAACTGATGGGTCTCCTCGATTTATGCAATATAATTTTTAGAGTACGTTAACTTTACATGTTGGGAGATAGATAGGGGGAGATGAATGTATTTATTAAAGCAACCCTTACGGGTATGCTAAACATGTATAAATGCCCTATATGTGTATGCTATGGGTAAGGCAAAATGTCAAATATAACCATCCGTAAGCTATAAAATAACAAAGATGCAATTGGACTAGTTGGTTTTTTGTGGGACCCGCACCCAAAACGGAACATCATGTTCCGAGCAAGGAAGAAAAAAAAAAAAAGATATTTGCTTAAGCGGAACATCATGTTCCGCCCAAGCATTTCCCTATTTTCAACATTTATACTTTCATCCCCAACTGTTTCAAATGGTTTCAACGGTTAATTTTTTTTTTTTTATCCAACGGTTACATTTCAACGGCTATTTATTTATGTATCCAACGGTTACATTTTTGTTTTTTTATAAATACGATTACTTATCTTCATTTTCATTTCTATTTGTATTCTAAACACTCTCAATTTGCATTTATATTATTTTTTTCAAAACACTCTCTAGTATCTTCAATATTATTATTACCAAAAATTATTTTTTTAGGTAAGTAAATATTATTTATTTACCCATAAATAATTTCGAAATTTTTATATTTGCTTAAAAATATTTTGTGATTATTTTACAATGGTTCGAGGTCAAAATATGTCTCAACACGACGATGAAGTATTATGCACCGCTTATGTAAATCAAACAAATGATGGTTTACGAGGAACTAATCGACCTAGCACATTATTTTGGGATGTAGTCGCCGAAGAATATAATACAACGACGAGTATCACTGAACGTCGGACGGGACCCAGCCTACAAACCTGATACAGTAAAATCTCGAGGCACGTAATGTTATATGTTTCTAAATTGAAAGATGCATTGATGACAAATCGTGCTAGTGGGACAGTTAACACAGATTGGGTAAAATCACTTATATCTTTTGTAATTTTTTTTAAATATTATTTCTCTTAAATCTGTTGCTAACGAGTTAATAAAATTACATTGTCATTTTATTTTAGGTTACTGCAGCTAATCTAGCATTCCAGCGAGAGAACAAGGAAAAATCATTTAATTTTGAATCTTGTTACCAAATTTTAAAAGAACTCCACAAATTTCAAATTTCCCAAACATTTTTAGACTCTCCTCAATTTCATTTTGATTCACCAATGACGGGTGCGACAGAAAGTGAAGGAAGTCCGAATATTGGGTTTCCCCTAGGAAATTCCAAAGATGGGGAAGAAGTTAATATAGAAAGGCCTTATCCGAGGCCACCTGGAAGGAAAGAGATGAAGCAACGGGCTAAAGGAAAAGCGAAGGCTACTAATATTGAGGTGAACCGAGAAATACTGAATAGTTGCTCTTCATTCAATGAATCATTTGAGCGATCATGTCAGGATAATCGTGTACGTGACGAAGAGGCCCGTTTGGGGCTTAACCGTTCACTGCAACTTAAGGAGCGAAGTTTGGAGCTCAACGAACGCAGTATATTGGCTATGGAGAGGAAAGATATGCGTGAACAAATATTGCTTGATCAACAAATTATGAGCACTGACACCTCAAACATGAATTCAATCCAGAAGGAGTACCATGAATACCTCGTGCTTAATATAATCAACAAAGCACGGGGCCAATCAAACTTTCCAAACTATCCACCACATGGAGGTCATTCTGCATTTTAAAATTTCTATGCTTTTGAGTATGTAACATGTTATTTACTATTATCGTTTGATCTACTTTGTAATATGCTTTTATGGGTTGTTAAATGCATTTGTTTCAAATTTCCACAGATAAACATTAGTTCGGTACAATATTAACGATACAACTTTAATAATAAAGATAACAACAGAACAACATTAGAAAAGAAACATAAATTGGGTAAAATCACACACTATTATTGGTGAACACTCTCTAAATTTATACTGAACACATAAATTGGGTAAAATCATGCACTCTTCGTATTCTTACATTTATATTTTTATACTGAACACTCTCTTAATTTATGAAATGAATTTGTGAAATGAAGCTTCAAATTGTGAAATGAATTTGCGTCAATCTTAACAATACAACATTAACAATAAAGATAACAACATAACAACATTACAAAAGAAACACTAACTGGATTATATTTATTAATTATCGAAATCTCAATCTACATCATCCAAATTTACAGCATCAGACATGTCATAATTTTGCGTTGATGGACCAGGTTGGCTAGTATCTTCTTGGGCACCAATTTCATCCATGTGCGGTCGATACACTGTGGTCACAGGTCGGGGATCTTCTGTGGGGTTGAAAAAGGCCGTGGTTGTACCACTAAAAAAATTAGGCGGGGGAGGAGTCCGCTCGTGAGATACACCCAACTCTTGGAGCTTCCTTGTAGCTATATCCAACTCATGACTCCAATAGTTATTAAGATGCATGGCTGCACCTAGAGCGGTGGCTCTCGAGGATTGCCAATAATCAGAGAATTCCCGACTAGTAAATAGGAGGTCATCGTATGTGGGAAATTCTTCATCGACCGCAATCCTGTCCGGCCGTGGAACCGGAATCAATATGGGTACACCTGAAGGACTGCAAAATGGTAGATCCCAAGTCATTTGTGGTTGAGTGGGATTTACCCGACCAGCGGGAGTCTCATAAGCGCCAGGTGCCTGTGAAGGGACAGTCGGTATTTGGATGTGGTATAGCAGTGCGCTGGGACTTATGACATCCGTGTTGACTGCTCGATAGAGGGGTGGCATTACAAGGCCTAGGGACACTTGCTTCCAGTAACGGTCATACATGGGTTGAGAAACAATGGATACGCTCGGGTCCATCTCGTCAATAATAATCCCATGCCTATCAGGGTGAAAGGGTATCTTCATCATTTGCGCGCGAGGGTCATTTGGTATGCAAATTTCACCGGTGATCTGTCGGCGGCATCGATTACCCAAGTAATATACCCCCCCATATTGAGGATCCATAAGAACGCATCGTTTCAGTGATACGTACTTCGCATGTTGAACGTAGGCATGCATCTCCACAGTAGACCCCGAGTAAGGTAGCCAATTGATCGAACCTGGCGATCGCATTTCAATCTGACTCTGGGCTGTGGGAAAATTATACTGGATTGAGCCCTTTGTCTCCTTACGATTTAACCGATTTTGTTTCTTCCATCGATTAATCCTAGGCCAGCAGTCACCAGTATGATCCTTCAATAAGGGACACGCCTGTTGTATGTATTCAAATCCGAAAAACTGCAATACAGAAATGAGTATTATAAAACAAAATATTATTATTAATTATATATCAAATACAGATAATATCACTTTTAACACTTACCAAAATTAGTTGCCAAAAACAATTCATAGAGTCTACGCGACATCTTGACAAGAGATGGAGAGAGTAGTATATGCGAGCTAGAATTGCCGAACCCCAATCGTATGATCCCACAATCTTCATATCCTCTAAAGCAGCCAACCAACCAATAGGAACGCTGTCTCTTGCGGTCGGGAAGAAAATATGTCCCACACAAAAAAATAAAAATGCCCTAGCAGTGTCCTCAGGGCCAACAATCACAGTATTTAACTTTATGGCATCAAACCACTTATTTAAGCTGGACACTTTCACCCCACAAGAATCACTGCAATTTGGTTCAATGCCGGAAAAGTATTTATGTATAATGTCACCCCGGATTTGAGTTTTTCCGTCAAGTACGATCAAGTATTTTCTATCATCCATCGGTACCATAGGACCGCTGCCGATGGGAATACCTACAAGATGGGAATGATAACAATCAATTGTAAATTTAATTATTCTACTAATCAATGTTTTTACTAAATTTATATTTTATATACAAAAACTAACCAGACAAAATCGTAAAATCATAAGGAGTAATGGTGAGCTCCGCGGTAGGTAGTTGGAATGTATTGGTTGTATCCCACCAACGCTCACCGAGCGCTTGTACCAACCCCCAACTTGTCTTGGGAATTTGAGCATCCAACAATTCTCCCCAACCGCTACGGTGTATAAAATGCATGACATCGGGAGATGTCTTAAAATGTTGATATGTGGCTCTAAGACTATGCCAATTGCCACGCATCTTTATTGTGTTGCCGTTTGTGGCCGTGTCCGGAGAAGCTTTAATGTGATCTTCGTCGTCCACAATACGCCTATAGTTTTCAAAAACTATAGGTCGCTCGGCAGTAGTTATTTCGGGCTCTCGACTTGCTTCTCCAATTTTTCTAGACTTTCTAACCCGAACAGCTCATCTAATTTTTTTTCCAACTTGTTCCATTATCAACACTGTAATGTCAACAAAAAAATTATTAATTTTCTAGCATATTGGTTAATGAACAAATAAATATAACATTAACATAACTGATAATTATTTAAATTTACATGCTAATTGCTAAATACCTAATAATTTACATGATAACTTTACATTATTAAATTTACATGATAATTATTAAATTTACATGATAACATTAACACAACAGATAATTACAAAATTTACATGATAATTACTAAATACCTAAAAAATACTTCAGTTACAAATACACAACTAGAAATTATTTAAAAAACATAACAGAAACAGATAATTTCGTAAAATAATTTTATATAAACATTCACTAATTTATTATAAACATTCACTTAAATAATTTCTTATAAACAGAATCGAAAAAAACAAAACAGAATATTAAATATTTTCTAAATAATTTATTATAAACATTCACTTTAGTTAATTTCATATAAAACGAACCTTACAAAAACCTAACAAATAATAGCCCATTTACTAATTAATTTATTATAAACATTCACTTAAATAACAAATACATAACAAATATACCAGACAAATACATAACAAATAAGAAAATATTTACTAATTGTAATAAGAAATTATTTACGAAAAATAATTACTGATATTCTGTATATAAGGATTGCTCTAACTAAATAAATATAATATTAAGTAATAATTAAGTAATTAAATAGAACATTAAAATGAACAAATAAATAATTTACAAGGATAAAAAATCAGAGGATTTACCTGCGTATAGGTCGAAGTTGTAGTTTTTTTGAAGTGTTAAAAAAGATTTACGGTGGGGTGATTTAAATAGGGTTGTTAGATTTAATTTTGTAGTTGAAATGTAGGTGGAGTAGTTGAGGTATTTAATTTGGGGGAGAAACATAAAAGCTTTAAAACATTTGGGGGGTAAAATAGAAATTAGAAGAACCTTACGCGGAACATGATGTTCCGCGCAAGGCCTCAATATTTGTTGCCAAAACGACGCCGTTTTGCCTTATTTCGATTGCCGTATTGTATTTTTACCCTTTCAAGTAGTGGCGCGTAACATTTTTCATCTTGTTTTACAGCTATATTTACACTAGTCATGTGTATTTTTAACTTACCCGTAAGGGTTGCTCTTACTGGCACCCTTTTTTCAATAGATCAAGAAACATACCTATTGTATTGGGAAACCAAATAGAGAGAGAAGGCGTGAGAATTGAGAGGAGAGAGAAACGAAATTGGGACTTAATGATATATTTATGTCAATGCTATGCGTCATTTTAAAATGATTTGGTTCTATAATTTTTATATAATTATATAAATATAAATTGGTATGGGGATATGGGTACAGGGAAATTGAATGGAATTTTGAAGGGATTACAGAATATGGACGGATGGGAATTTTTTGGGGATCGGATGGTTTGGTTTCGGATGTTGTTCGACATTTTCAATACCTAAATTTACAATTTGAGTAGCATTAATGACAATTAAAATCTCGAGGTATAATACAGATATAAGCACTTCGGTTCACTTTTCGAAAGATTTGAAAATGATCAAAATCTTCTCACGGGACTTCATACATGGTAAGTGACTTATAAACATGGTTTACTCGTTGTTTTAAAACTTGCTAAAAATGGAAAGCTTCTATATATGGAAACTTATTTTTTCAAAATAAACAATTGAGTGCTTTGGGAAGTCTGCCTATTTATATTACGTAAAGATCTTTGAACCAATCACCATTCTTTGATGGTAACAACTAGACGACAGTTGGATCGCTAAATAATAGATATCACAAAAATACTATTGTAACATAATTTTCATGGACAAAGTGTCATGGCGTGCTTTGATTGGTTGATTTTTGGGGTCCAATACTAGTGGGACCAAGAAATTAACCAATATAAACACACCACATCAGTTTGTTCATGAAAATTCTGTCAAAAATTCTGTTATAACAGAAGTACTCATAGATACGAATACCAGAACCAACGGTTAGGCTTCCGTGCGGGATTCCAAATGCGAAACTTTCGTGCAGGATGATTTTTTTAAAAAAAATATATATATATTTTTTATTTTTTTTGTGTGGGTTATAAACATTTCAGTGCATCCCTGAAAAAAACCAGCTCAAAATAACACTTTTTGGTATTTTAAAAAAGGAAAATATTAGGGTTACCCCTTTTTGTTACCCCTTTTGTTACCCCTGACTTCAAAGTGTTGTACCTTGTTTTGTTTTTACTTGTATGGGTCCCGCCAGGGCATAAAAGACAAAGCAAGGTACAACACTAACATGCCGGGGGTAACAAAAAGGGTACGCTGCTTAAAATATTGTCAAATATTGACCCATTTTTTTAAAATAGCAAAAAGTGTTATTTTGAGTTGATTTTTTTTACAGGGGTGCACTGAAATGTTTATAACCCACATAAAAAAAATAAACATTTTTTTCTTTCTAAAAAAGATCCCGCATGGATCCCTCATTTTGGGCTCCTGAGCGGGAGCCTGGATGGTAAAACCAAACTCTGTATGGTAAAACCAAATAGTATCGGTTTACCACCCGGTACACCAAATTTGATACCAATACCAAACCGGGCGGTATTTCGTTTTTTTCGTTAATTTCGATTTTTTTGGATTCTGCAAAATCAATTTCACTTCGTTTTTTTTAGTAATTACTGAAATTACAAGTCGGTTTTATACATTCGGAAAATTTGGTACGAGTGTCAATATTTTAATTTCGGTAAAGTTGATTAAAGTTATGTTACGTATTTGAGAGTGATGAAGCACAAATATTTAACTGAGTCTACCACATAATGATAAAACACATAAAACTTCGAAATATTTGTTACAAACTTACGATAATCATCCCAAATTATTCCTTACGAAAGAAAAATAAAAAAATCAAGTAATAAACAACAAAGAACTTTTTGTAGTAAACAACAAATATTTATGTGCTCTGTCCACCTCACTAGAGAGTAGAAATTACCTCACAAGTAGTAAATTTTTTGTACTCTCTCCACCATTTTGAACATTTTTATTTTATTTTATTTTTTTTACTTTTATTGAAATGGGAAGTTTGTTCAAAGTGTCTTGTTTATCGGTGTATTTAAATGGATAGCGTCGAAAATATATTCTTAAGTAGCGTTGGTAATATAAGTAAACAAGGAAGAATCAATCAGTGTGAGTGTGTTGTGTGCTGATGAGAGAAAGACAGAGATATTACCTCTAAAGCTTGAGACAAAGAGTGATGGACAGCTGCTAAGGTTATGAAATGAAGACTTAGGTTTTTTTTTGTTACTTTTATACTTAAAAAATGAATGGTGGAGATGAGTTTAAAATGAAGGGAGTTGATTTCTTTATACAAATTATTTTTTAAAGTCACAATATTTAGTTATTATTTTTGGTTTTTTATTTGGTAATTGGTATGATAAATCGGCATGGTAAATTCGGTACGGTAACTATGGTACGGTAAATTGGTACGGTAAGTTTGATAAATTGATTTTTTAAATAAAAAAATCAAAACCAATCAACTTTTTCGTGGTAATTTCAATTTCAGTAAAACTGGTTTTTGGTATTTTATTATATGAAACCAAAACCATTTTTTTTGAACCAAAACGGCACGGTATGGTAAA
Source organism: Sambucus nigra (assembly GCA_949130495.1). Classification (NCBI taxonomy): domain Eukaryota; kingdom Viridiplantae; phylum Streptophyta; class Magnoliopsida; order Dipsacales; family Adoxaceae; genus Sambucus; species Sambucus nigra. The sequence goes on from OX422219.1 coordinate 107,132,479, forward strand.
AACCCGTATCACTTCCACCCCTAGTAACAACAATTTATATTGGAATCTAAAATGAGGAGCTTATTGTGGTCCATAGTTGAAAGAATATGGATTATTAGTGAAGCGAAATGAAAGTGATTCATAACTGTTGCTGACGATGTCCAAGTCCCTCTAACAAGATCTACTTGGATGACAACGACAAGAAGTTGAGTTGATGGAACACTTGCGTATTTAGCTACTCGTCTCCATGATTCTTCCATAGGGAAAGGGAAAACATTCAGGGTGTGTTTGATTGCAAAAATAAAAAATGCGTGAAAATAGTTCGTTTGGGTGAGAAGTTGGAAAATGAGTGACAACAGATATATGTTTTTTGCCTTACTTTTCTATTTTTCATGGAAACCAATTCTTTGGTGGGTTAGATAAGAAATATTTTCCAATAAAATGAGGTTTGAGATAGAACACTTATTACGTGAATGAGTGTTGTTAATATAAAAAGTGTTTGTAATTAAGGTACTACAAACAGTGGCGGAGCTAGGATTTCCCGACAGGGCGGGTACCTTTACGGTAATTTTCGGAGATTCGGAGATTCGGAGGCGGGAGCCCCTGAGCCAAATTTTTTTGAGGTTATTTTTTAGTATTCAACAAAAAAATAAAATTTCATACACAATAAAAAAAATTAGATTAATAAAACAGTCTAAAAAAATGGTGCAACCAACCAAAAATAATAAAATCTTAAAACAAATAAATCATTATTAACAACATCATTAACAAATTAATTTATTAGAGTAGAGATTTAAAGGAAGAAAGAGGGATACATACTTGTTAAGTTGTTATTGTTTGTTGAACTGAACATAACAGTGATTGAGTTGAGCAGGGGCGACAGTGGTGGTCGACAGTGGACCGGTGGTGGTCGGGGCTGCTTGGGTCGGCCGATCGGTTGTTGAGGAGAAAAGGGAGAGAGAGATGAGAAGAGAAGAGGGTAATGGGTTTTTAGGTTTAATTCTAAAAAGAGGCGGATGATTTTTGTTTTCAAACTGTTTGTTTTGTAACTTTTCATATTTTGATTTTATCCCCTAATACTTTAAACTAAGAAACAGGGTGGGTTGAACTTCAAATATAAAAAATTAACCTCTATTTTTTTAAACCAGGGCGGGTTGGTTCCCCTCCGAGCCCATACCTGCCTCTGCCCCTGACTACAAAGACAAATTATGAATCCAAATAACTATTTTTCATGAAAAAAAATTCCATGTCAATCAAACACACTCTTAAATTCAATACTTTTATAGACTTAATAAACTTTTGGTTTTGATGAAGGTGACCTTTCTTACTCACCAAAAGTATTCGAATGAATGGAAAATAAGTATAAAAAGGGGGAAATGACAAGTTGGAGTCTCACAAATTCGATGAAGTAAGAAAGTTTGATGTCCTCAACATTTCGGTTACTTTATTAACATGTGGTGGTATAAAAGTTCAAAACATGTCATTCCAATACGGTGGCAAAAACATGCTACCATCAGTGATGGAAGTTTTGACTCGAAAAACGATTCAATTTCAAAAGAGAGTAATTTCATAGTTTTTTCTTTCCATGGAAAGTCATTGGAGCTTTGACATCGTTATTGTAGCAGCAACAAATAATTAAATGCAAAATTAAAAATTAGGAACGAAATTACCCAATTTTGGAGCAACTAAATCTGGGACAGAAAATATAAGAAATCCCGAAAGCAGGTACATCTAGAACACGGCTGAGTCGCGGACAATGTCGCTCTCTTTAAGGTGTTTCGCGGCTCTGCCCAATGTGTGCGGACAGTCAGAAAGACTCGCCACCACCAGGATAAAACAGCCTCCAAAATCAGAAAATACGGATCGATAAAGCACAAAAATCAACCCGGTCTGTGTACATACATTTTGTATAATTGCTCGATTCTAACAATATAATTAATCTGTGAAACGAGATTAATTATTCTGGGAGAAAAAAAAATTCAGAACTGTATGGAAGATGAACTATATGTGGAACTGTGTTGAAAACGGAGGTCTCAGCCTCCTTTTATGCAAAAAAGAAATTACCGTTAGTGGGCAAAAACGTGGGTGGAAAAATTCAACAGTAAAAGGCCCACGTTTTTTTCGAAATTAATTACCGTTAAAAATAAATTTTTAAAGCCCAAAACCGTTAATTTATTTTTCCAAAAAATTATTTCTTAATGAGCCCAAGCCCAAGACCCGGACCCGGACCCGAACCCGGACACGGGCAAGGGCCGGGCTGGACGGACGGTGGCGGCGGCGCACGCGCGTGTGTGACTTGGCCCATTGGGTCTGCCCCACATACCCAAAAAATATTGAATGCCCAAAGGGCTGAACCTTTAGTCTAAAAAAAGAGTATATTAACTCTATCCAAATTTTATAACCCATCGATGTGGGACTTGTGCCAAAGGCACTTTCAACGTTTTGCATCTTAGCAGCTCTAAGCTATCAAACAGCTATGAGCTGTAACCAACAATCGTAATAGTTGGTAAGAAAGCCAATATTAATGTTCTTTTGTCCCTTTTCAGTAATAATGGAGAAGATGACTGTAAGATAGCCTACAATTGTCTCCCAAGGGAACCTCTTTACCTTGTGAAGAGAAACTTAGATCTTTCCACAAAGATGGCCCTTCTTGAAGAACAAAAATTTGATGGGGGTGGTGGATAGTGTTCTATTGGGTCAACTTATGGATTAAAGAGTTATCCTTGTGGACAAACTCAATTTTGTGTGGAGTGAGTAGATAAATGGAAAAAAATTGTTAAAACAAATCTTAGAATTTCATAAATCTAATAGTGCTTTGAACAAAAAACTTTCATTACTTGAACATGAATTGATTACTGCCACTACTTTGAAGGTGGATTTGGAGGATAGAACTAGAGAATATGGAATTGTTAGAATTATTTGAAATAATAGTTTTCCATTCAAATACGGAGAGTCAATGAAATTGAGTATCTACCTTGATGGACGGTTCACATCGAGTTATTTTTGGAGATTAGGGTCCCCTCCCTATCTATAAATAAGTGATTGATATCCATCAATCTGACATTAAAAAAATTACAACTTCAATGAAATTTAGGTTAAGAGAGAGAAACACCAAAAATCCAATCATGTAAATGATGATTACTAATTCATATGGAGTATAACACCAACAACTTAATTCATCAAAATGATGATTCCATATTCAAGTGGAGGATAATATTTTTAACTTCTTCCTCTCAAACAAATTTGGATCAAGGTATGACTCTTGATATTTTACTTCTGAATAGGATCAAGTTATGATTTTTGATCTTTTAGTTTACACAATATGTGATAAACCGTGTTGATCTAAGATCCCAACCTTATACATTATACATAATGTTATATATGATTAAAGAAGAAATAATATGTATAGTTGAATATTCACATGTTAGATTTATAGATCCATATAAAATTATTAATTACGTGTTCTTTTGACTATGTTTACATGTGGTATCAGAGTTTAGGTTTTTGATCTCATGATTGTCCATTAAGAGTTTTTGCGTACAAAAAAAATCCAGCTAACTTTTTTTTATGAATTCCTGAATTTTTTTAGTGACGTTTTCAGTCACATATTTTTTTTTCTTGCTTAAAATTTTACGAAATATACATGATCATCTGAAAATGTCGAAATAAATAAAACTCATTGTAAACAATGGACACCACCACCCTATCTAGACGATTTGACATCGTCTGGGCTCCTAAAAATGCATTTTTACCATTTTTGATAATAATGTCAATGCTAATATCTCTCGCTTAAAAATTAATTTTACGATTTAGTGAATTGGAGAGTGACCCTGAAGAGATTGTTTATGTGTGAAACCCCGCCTAATTAAATACCGGGCGATCACTCCTTTATTAAATTAAAATCAAGGTGAACAGTTGGTTCATTCTTAACATCACTGTCGTAAAAATAACTTTTCCAAATTTAACACCCTATTTAATTAAGCTAAGTGTCAAAACCATTTTTTAACATTACAAACAAAATTTTATTTTGAAAATAAAGATTTAATTATCTACAACAATTCAATATTTAAAGAATCACACCACAATAATCCTGGAACATATAATCCAATTAATTTAAACATTCAACAACTAAACCCCATCATTTGAAACTTAAAGTAAAACATACATGCTGAATAAATTCCAAAGTAACAGTACTAGAAATAACTGAAATACAAATGTCCCAATAAAACAGATAAATAGTGGAAAGGGCGACACATGCCCAATAAGGAGAATGATAGAAGTGGAATCAAGTAAATGAAATCGTCTAAGCAAGTGGCCTGCAACTCCCACCTAAGCTGCAGCACGTTCCTTCCAAGGGATCCTAAACAAGACGCCCCTGTGGCTGGGCACCTGTAATATATACATATATATACAAGAGAGAAAGAGGAATAGAAACGGTTCAGAGCCCGATAGTGTATATGATTTAAAAATTCATTTAGCAAGTATTTAAATTGATACAGGCCAATGCAACAACATATTAGTGCAACACTCTCTTGAGAAATTCTCGCCTCTCTTCTAATGTGCACTCCTATCGCACTAACCTTCCCAATGGTTTATCTCATCATATATCACACTATCCTTCCCCAAGGATTTAACTTATCTTAGGTGACTCTCAAAATTTAAGATTTAACAACATCATGGTTTAAAAAGGATAATTTCATTTAGTACAAAACGCTCATTTTAACTTTATTGATTCATAAAGTTTTTTTTTCAATATCATATTATACTTTTCAAAACAAGTATTTCCAATTTGAGTCATAATACATGTCTTACTTACCATAACACAGTAGGCAGTTTCCCATATTTCAGAAGTTCATATATATATTAAATACTCGTATAATATATATATTCTAACAACACCCCACATAAAATTTTATGGTGCGTGCATACTCTGCTATCCAATCCCCGTATCAATCGTACTAAAGGGAATACAAGTTCGGAATCACTCTCGAACTGTATAAATACATACACAAACAATATTGAGGCGAAGCATAGTTTCCAAGTCCAAGAGGTCAGTACATACCCTCACATCTCTTAGGACCGTGACTACCGATTCGATAGCCTGTACCTAGGATTTCTATCTTCTAGGGTACGAGTCAATATCCCCCATAAGGCACACGAGATAAAATAGTCCCAGCGCGAAAACCTCAGGGATAGCAAGTAGCGCGGGCATGATTTTCACAAGTATATAATATATGCATACATAATCATATAAATATACCACTTTTATTATATCAATTTAGATTTATCCAATAACCCACATTCACAACATTTATCCTTATTTTCCCATTATTATTTATCAAGTATAATGGTTCGTTTCTAACTTTAATTCGAAGGGTTTTTCCAACTTACTACGTAACCTTCATGGACTCTATTCTTCCAAATGTACAATTCAGTAGATATCCATTTATGTTCCAACGTAACTCTCTCTTACGTCCCCCTTAATATATACTTATATTATCCCTTATGCAAAATATCCCAAAAATATAGATTTCGCCTTACATTAAAGGATTTTGAATTTTATTTTCAAGGATGAGAATTTCAAACGGTTTCGAAATCGAAATTAAAATGGAGTTTTAATTGAATTTTTATTATCTCTAAGAGTCCTTAAAACATAAAACTGTCTAGCAAAAAAAATATTAAAAAATATTGAACGGTCCGATCGAGTTGAATTTTTTTCTGTAGTTTCCCCTCGTCTTCAGGTAATTTTCTATAAAATTTCATCCAATTCCAACGGTCCGATCGTCCGGAATAATTTTTTTAGTGTTTGTATCTGATTAAAACTCTTTTCTTAATCAAACTATTAATCCTTTACATGACAAAGGGTTTCCAGAATATCATATAAATCATCACTACATGAAAATTTCCCATCTCAAATTGGGTTTTTCTTCCATAAATCTCATCCTAATAACTCCTAAACTAATATGGATGGTGCATCAACGAAATAAGAAAGATAAACACTTGCCTGGGATTTTCAGAAATCTGGTTTGGTGTTGAATTTGGTGTGGTTGCGTTCCCCGTCTCGCGATCTACGCGTTGGCGGTGGCGGTGGCGGCGGCGGCGGCGGTGCAAACGGGTGAGTTTTGAGCCTTGGAATGCCTTGAGAGCTTTCTCCTCTCCTCTCCAATGGCCGTTCTAGTGTTTTGAGTTATCTAACCCTAGGAGATAACCTAAATATCTAATATAACCCCTTTAATTTTCGTGGGTTTAATTACCCAAAAATACAAAATGACTAAAATGCCCTCCCGGGTACTAATTAGGCCTAAAAACGCCCCGAGACCCAAATCAAACCCCCGGGTATACTTTTCTGACTATCTCGACCCTTCCGGACGCGTTGGCGCACTCAAAACGACCATACGAATAACTTATAAAATATTTACTTTTATTTATCAATATTTAGTCCCGACGCGACACGGGCGCGTCCCGACTCAAATTTCTAAAATTGTCATTTTATTCACTCGTGACTTTTAATATGGCCACTATTATATATTACTTTGCTCATTAGTAATATTCTACAAATTTTCCCATAATTACTAACTCTCATCATGTTAATAATTATAACATAATTAATTTCCGAATTTTTATTAAATAATTAATTCACATTAATATTAATAAATCCCCAAATTAATATAGCATAAAAATACGGGGTATTACATACTTCCCCCCTAATAACGGAATTTCGTCCCGAAATTCGGAAAATAAGGCATACCTGGTAAGAACAAATCTCGATATCTCTCGCACATATCCCAAGTGGATTCCTCCACATTATGATGCTCCCACTGGACCCGTACAAGTGGAACTATCTTCGACCTCAATCTTCTCTCACTATAGTCTAGGATAGCCATCGGTCTCTCCTCGTAAGAGCTGTCAGGCTGCAAGTCTATCTCATCTATCGCGATGTGAGTATGGGCCATATCATCCCGAAGATACCGTCTCAACGATGAGATGTGGAATACACCGTGAATGCGATGTAAATGCTCTGGTAGTCCCAATCTGTATGCTACCGGCCCAATCCTCTAGATAATGGGAAATGGTCTCACGTACCTCGGGGCCAATTTCCCTTTCTTCCCGAACCTCATCACTCCCTTCATAGGAGATACACGCAGTGACACTTGGTCCCCCACATTAAACTTCCGAAAGAACCGTTTCGCATCGGCGTAGCTCTTCTGCCTGTCCTGGGCTACTCGAATGCGACTCCTGATCATCTCAATCCTCGCGGAGGTTTCCTGAATTACCTCTGGTCCTAGCAACTTATTATCCCCCACCTCGAGCCAACAAGTTGGAGAACGACAAGGCCGGCCATACAAAGCCTCAAATGGAGCCATACCAATCGTAAACTGATAAGAGTCATTATAAGCAAACTCTACCAGTGGAAGATGTGGCTCCCAACCTCCTCCAAAATCAAGAACACACATGCGTAGCATATCCTCTAACATCTGATTAGTACGCTCTGTTTGTCCATCTGTCTGTGGGTGATAAGCTGAACTCAACCTCAACTCAGTACCCATAGCCTCCTGAAAGCTTTCCCAAAAACGTGATACAAAAATCTTGTCTCTATCTGACACAATATTCAGGGGCACCCCATGTAATCTGACAATCTTAGCAATGAACAACTGAGCATACCGACCTGTGGTATAATCTGTCCGCACCGGCAGAAAATGAGCCATCTTGGTCAAACGGTCTACAATCACCCAGATAGAGTCGTGGCCCCGCTGTGATGTAGGCAACCCTGTAATAAAATCCTTGGAAATAATCTCCCACTTCCACGCGGGTACTTCCAATGGCTGAAGCAATCCTGACGGTTTCTGATGGTCCACCTTCACCAGCTGGCAGGTAGAACACTTGGACACGAACTCAGCAATGTCCTTCTTCATCCCACTCCACCAGTATTGCCTCTTCATATCCTGGTACATCTTATCTCCTCCAGGATGTACCGCAAATCGGGACCCGTGAGATTGGGTCATCACTGCATGACGCAATTCTGCCCCTTCTAGAACCACTAACCTCCCATTAAACCTCAAACCCCCATCAGAACTAACAGAATAGGACTCAGCACCCTCGGATAAAAGTCGTACAATCTGCTCCTGGCAAAATGGGTCTGTGGTTTGGGCCTGTATTACCCTCGTAACAATCTCGGGTGTGACTGTCATAACAGATATGAAGGAACAGGCTACTGCGTCCTGGTGACCCAACTCCTTCCACTTCGCTTTCCAGACGTCTGCTACCTCATTTACCGGTCTTCGGCTCAACGCATCAGAAACTACGTTGGCTTTCCCCAGATGATACTGTATGTCGAACTGATAGTCCTTCACAAACTCTAACCATCTGCGCTGACGCATATTCAGCTCTCGCTGAGTGAACAGGTACTGCAGTGATTTGTGATCTGTGAACAAACGGAACTTCTCCCCCAATAATTAGTGTCTTCATATCCTCAATGCAAAGATGACCGCTGCTAACTCCAGGTCATGGGTGGGGTAATTCTTCTCATGCGACTTAAGCTTGCAGGAGGCAAAAGCTATAGCCTTCTCTTCCTGCTGAAGTACTCCCCTAAGTCCCCGTAAAGAGGCATCGGTGTAAACCAGGTACTCCACACCCGGCTTCGATAAAGCAAGGACTGGTGCTGAAGTAAGCTTGGCTTTCATCTCATCGAAAGCCAATTGACAAGCATCATCCCAAACCTATGGTACCCCTTTGCGAGTCAGGTTCGTCAATGGACCCGCTATTTTGGAGAATCCCCGAATGAATCTCCTGTAGTATCCGGCTAACCCCAAGAAACTACGCACTTCCGTCGGTGTCGTGGGCTGTCCCCACTCCCTCACCGCTGACACTTTACTCGGGTCAACTGCTATCCCCTGTTCAGAAACAACATGCCCCAAGAACTGTACCTCTCGCAACCAGAATCCACACTTCTCGTACTTAGCATACAACTGATGCTCTCGTAAAGTCTGAAGAACCTACCTCAACTGCTCGGCATGCTCCTCCTCGGAGTGTGAATATATTAAAATGTCATCTATGAAGACGATGACAAACTGATCCAAGAACTCTCTGAATACTCGGTTCATTAAGTCCATGAACACGGCTGGAGCATTTGTGAGACCAAATGGCATCACTCTGAACTCGTAAGACCCATATCTCGTCAAGAAGGCAGTCTTTGAAACATCCTGCTCTCTAATACGTAGCTGATGGTACTCCGACCTCAGATCTATCTTCGAAAAGAATGTTTCTCCCCTCAGCTGGTCGAACAGATCATCGATTCGAGGCAACGGATACTTATTCCGTATCGTGACCTTGTTCAACTCCCGGTAGTCCACACATAACCTCAATGAACCATCTCTCTTCTTCACAAACAAGACTGGAGCGCCCCAAGGTGAGGTACTCCTGCGAATGAAGCCCTGACCTAACAGCTGCTCTATCTGATCTCGTAACTCTCGCATCTCTGCCTAAGCCATACGGTATGGAGCGCGTTCTATCGGTCTCGTATCTGGCAATAAATCTATGACAAAGTCTATCTCCCGACTGGGGGTAGGCCTGGTATCTCCTGGAATACCTCGGAATACTCACGAACGACTGGGATCGAGTCTAAAGGAATCACAACCTCCTTAGAGGCATCCTCCTCTATATAATACAAATGAGCGATCGAACCTCCCTCTGAGCGAGGCATCGCCACTACAAACATCTCTTGCCCCGGAATGGCAAAAATAATGCTCCCACCGAAGCAATCAATCATGGCTCTATAAGCTGCGAGCCAATCCATACCGATAATAACATCATGCTCATGCATATCTAAGACTAACATGTCTGCAGGTAATACCAAACTACCAATCTCTACCCCCACTCCCCGACATATAAAGAAGATAAGTGACCCACACCCTAGTGGTGAGTCTACACACGTCACTGTGCTCTCTGTTGTGGCTAACAACCCTAAGGCCTTCGCAAAATGCGTAGCTATAAAATAATGTGTCGCCCCAGTATCAAACAAAACCCGACCCATAGTACCATGGATAGGAAACATACCCTCAATCGCGGGTGGTGCCTGTGGAGCTGCTGCCTGGTGGACGTTATAGACACGTCCGTACTGTAACTTCCCCTGCTGCACTGGAGCTGCTGGAATGGCGGGTAGGGCTGGCACTTGGGCTGGAGATGGGAGGAAAGCTGGAAAAAGTGGTCTCCGTGGCTCATTACGGGCACCATGCTGCTTTGGGGCCCTATTTCCCTTTGGGCAATCCTGGCGCTTATGACCTTGCTTGCCGCATACAAAACACCGGCCTCTGAAGTTACCTCCCCTCTGACCCTGCTGACCACGGCCCTGCTGGCCGTTACCTCCCCGCCATTGGCCCTGATTAGCACGCTGTTGGCCCTGTTGATTAGGCTGGCCCTGCCTATAACCCCCAAATCCCTGCCTGGAATCACCTGAACGAAATCGCTTAGCAGGGTCCCCCTGATGGGAACTCTGCTCGTGTTGACGAGTCTGTCCATGAGATGGTGCCCCACTAGCACTACTACCCCCGGTCCTGCCCTGCTGGCTGGACTCTCCTGCTCTCCTGCTTTCCTACAGATGGAAGCAGTGATCCTGGCAATGTAGTAACGCAACATTGAGTACATAAGTGAAAGTACTAAGAGATAGATTCCCTATAAGATGCTGACGGATCCTCCAAGCTAACCCGTCCACAAACAACATTATCTTCTTACTATCAGTAGGTGCCTCATTTGGCACTATGGTGAGAAGTCTCGTGAACTCCTCCTCATACTCAGCAACGGTAGAGTGCTCCTGTTTCAAATTCAGTAATTTCTGCCTCATCTCAGTCTGCATGGCGGGTGGAAAGTACTTGCGATCAAACCGCTCCCAAAACGACTGAATAGGGACCGTGTCCCTCTCCTCCAAGGTGGTAGTGGACTCCCACCACTGCAAAGCTGCCCCCACCAGCTTAAAGGAAGCCAATAACTGCCTTTGCACGTCGGTGCACTCATACATACAAAGATGCCGCTGTATGTCTTTCTTCCATTGGCTGACTGTGACGATATCTGAGCTACCAGAGAACTCAGGGGGATGCGCCTTCTGAAAAGCATCCCTAACCCTCTCCCATGCAGATGGAAGCTGTGCTGGTACTGGCGCTACTGCCTGAATCTGGGGTGGAACCTGCAGAACCACCGCTAGCGCGGCATTCACCGCATGAGCAACAATGGCGGCTACTTCATTAGCATCATAGTGCCTTGTGCCGGAGCTGCTGGCTGCTCGGCCTGGGCACGCCTATCCTTCGGTGCACGTCTCAGAGGCATCTGAAACGTGAAGAAGTTTATTAGTCTCCAGTCATTATCAAATCCCAAATGGCTGGAGACGTAAACGTAAAAGCAGGAATACAACAATCCTAAAAATATGGCTCTATAGCAAAAACGTTAAGCTGAAAGCGAAAATAAGCCGTACAGATCCTATGGACACTAGAACCTGATGCTCTGATACCACCTGTGACACTCCGCCTAATTAAATACCGGGCGATCACTCCTTTATTAAATTAAAATCAAGGTGAACAGTTGGTTCTTTCTTAGCATCACCGTCGTAAAAATAACTTTTCCAAATTTAACACCCTATTTAATTAAGCTAAGTGTCAAAACCATTTTTTAACATTACTTTCCAAATTTTATTTTGAAAATAAAGATTTAATTATCTACAACAATTCAATATTTAAAGAATCACACCACAATAATCCTGGAACATATAATCCAATTAATTTAAACATTCAACAACTAAACCCCAGCATTTAAAACTTAAAGTAAAACATACATGCTGAATAAATCCCAAAGTAACAGTACTAGAAATAACTGAAATACAAATGTCCCAATAAAACAGATAAATAGTGGAAAGGGCGACACATGCCCAATAAGGAGAATGATAGAAGTGGAATCAAGTAAATGAAATCGTCTAAGCAAGTGGCCTGCAACTCCCACCTAAGTTGCAGCACGTTCCTTCCTAGGGATCCTAAACAAGACGCCCCTGTGACTGAGCACCTGTAATATATACATATATATATAAGAGAGAAAGACGAATAGAAATGGGTCAGAGCCCGATAGTGTATATGATTTAAAAATTCGTTTAGCAAGTATTTAAATTGATACAGGCCAATGCAACAACATATTAGTGCGGCACTCTCTTGAGAAATTCTCGCCTCTCTTCTAATGTGCACTCCTATCGCACTAACCTTCCCAATGGTTTATCTCATCATATATCACACTATCCTTCCCCAAGAATTTAACTTATCTTAGGTGACTCTCAAAATTTAAGATTTAACAACATCATGGTTTAAAAAGGATAATTTCATTTAGTACAAAACGCTCATTTTAACTTTATTGATTCATAAAGTTTTTTTTTTCAATATCATATTATACTTTTCAAAACAAGTATTTCCAATTTGAGTCATTATACATGTCTTACTTACCATAACACAGTAGGCAGTTTCCCATATTTCAGAAGTTCATATAAATATTAAATACTCGTATAATATATATATTCTAACAGCACCCCACATAAAATTTTATGGTGCGGGCATACTCTGCTATCCAATCCCCGTATCAATCATACTAAAGGGAATACAAGTTCGGAATCACTCTCGAACTGTATAAATACATACACAAACAATATTGATGCGAAGCATAGTTTTCAAGTCCAAGAGGTCAGTGCATACCCTCACGTCTCTTAGGACCGTAACTACCGATTCGATAGCCTGTACCTAGGATTTCTATCTTCTAGGGTACGAGTCAATATCCCCCATAAGGCACACGAGATAAGATCGTCCCAGCGCGGAAACCTCAGGGATAGCAAGTAGCACGGGCATGATTTTCACAAGTATATAATATATGCATACACAATCATATAAATATACCACTTTTATTATATCAATTTAGGTTTATCCAATAACCCACATTCACAAGATTTATTCTTATTTTCCCATTATTATTTATCAAGTATAATGGTTCGTTTCTAACTTTAATTCGAAGGATTTTTTCAACTTACTACGTAACCCTCATGGACTCTATTCTTCCAAATGTACAATTCAGTAGATATCCATTTATGTTCCAACGTAACTCTCTCTTACGTGTCTCTCCCCTTTAATATATACTTACATTATTCCTTATGCAAAATATCCCAAAAATATAGATTTCGCCTTACATTAAAGGATTTTGAATTTTATTTTCAAAGATGAGAATTTCAAACGGTTTTGAAATCGGAATTAAAATGGAGTTTTAATTGAATTTTTATTATCTCTAAGAGTCCTCAAAACATAAAACTGTCTAGCAAAAAAAAATATTAAAAAATATTGAATGGTCCGATCGAGCTGAATTTTTTTCTGTAGCTTCCCCTCGTCTTCAGGTAATTCTCTATAAAATTTCATCCAATTCCAACGGTCCGATCGTCTGGAATAATTTTTTTAGTGTTTGTATCTGATTAGAACTCTTTTCTTAATCAAACTCTTAATCCTTTACATGACAAAGGGTTTCCAGAATATCATATAAATCATCACTACATGAAAATTTCCCATCTCAAATTGGGTTTTTCTTCCATAAATCTCATCCTAATAACTCCTAAACTAATATGGATGGTGCATCAACGAAATAAGAAAGATAAACACTTGCCTGGGATTTTCATAAATCTGGTTTGGTGTTGAATTTGGTGTGGTTGCGTTCCCCGTCTCGCGATCTACGCGGTGGCGGCGGTGCAAACGGGTGAGTTTTGAGCCTTGGAATGCCTTGAGAGCTCTCTCCTCTCCTCTCCAATGGCTGTTCTAGTGTTTTGAGTTATCTAACCCTAGGAGATAACCTAAACATCTGATAGAACCCCTTTAATTTTCGTGGGTTTAATTACCCAAAAATACAAAATGACTAAAATGCCCTCCCGGATACTAATTAGGCCTAAAAACGCCCCGAGACCCAAATCAAACCCCCGGGTATACTTTTCTGACTATCTCGACCCTTCCGGACGCGTTGGCGCACTCAAAACGACCATACGAACAACTTATAAAATATTTACTTTTATTTATCAATATTTAGTCCCGACGCGACACGGGCGCGTCCCGACTCAAATTTCTAAAATTGTCATTTTATTCACTCGTGACATTAATATGGCCACTATTATATATTACTTTGCTCATTAGTAATATTCAACAAATTTTCCCATAATTACTAACTCTCATCACGTTAATAATTATAAGATAATTAATTTCTGGATTTTTATTAAATAATTAATTCACATTAATATTAATAAATCCCCAAATTAATATAGCATAAAAATACGGGGTATTACATTATATTACTGTAGAGATAAATCAAAGTTTTTCATTCTTAGAAAAATAAATTATTTTCTCATATTTTATGGTATAAATCACCACATATATATTTTTTAAAATTAAATGGATGTTCTAATATTCATGTTATGTATTTTTTGGTATTGATCAAAATTTTTAATATTAGATGTATGATTATGGGTTTGATAATAACATTTTCGATAATTTAGATAATTGTGTAGAATTTATATTTTTTTGCCCAAATGTCCTAATATAATTATGAATTAATATTTCGTCACTAATGTTTACATGATGTTCAATTAGAAAGACATCAAAGTGTCTTAATCTATAGTTATAAATAATAGATTATTATGTATGCATTTATATTTGTACCCTTGATTATCCATTAAATTTTGCGTATAATATTTATTAGGGGCATTGATTTTTCCATACATTATTTAATATGTGTGCGCATTTATGTTCCATGGAAGATTTTTTTACACTATGTGGTGTGCATGTATGTTACATTAAAGTAATTTTTTTTGTTGCACACTCTAAGAATTAAATAAATGAAGCACAATTAAGGATAAACCAATTTATGATCTCTGTGAATGCAACCAAATAAATTAATTGGTATACATGTATAATCACATAAAAGTAAATTTCATAAGATGAGATTTTTGTGTTCCAAAATTTTTATGACCAAATTAAAATTGGATTTGGTTTCTTATTGTGTTTTTCTTTTGTGGCAATTTAATTATGACTTTAAATTTGCTTATTTTATAAAACTATAAATCTAAAATTTTTAGACGTTTTTAGTGACAGTTTTCTTATGCCTCTAATAAACAATAATTGAAATTAAAATTGCGGACTTACTCGGAATTTCATGAATTTTTTTATGTCAATCCGAAATGGCCTAATGGTCAAAACTCATCATTTTGGTGATGGGGTTTGTTTTGGCTTTTTAAGCACGTTTAAGCGCTTAAAACCTTAAATTTATCATATTTGGTAATAATGTTGACAATTATTTCTGTCTCCAAACTGTTTTTAAATTCCTCTTATTGAAGATTATTTTAAGAGTTTTTTTAACACTTTTGTAGTAATTACTCAAAATTTTCGTATTGAAAATTTTAGATTTCTCCCTTTTATGTGCTTTAATAACTACAGTAGGTGTCCAACCTTATTTTGCTGTCATAATATTCATATTATACAATGTTTCTGGTATATGCCAAATATTATTATTATTTTTTTTGAAGCAAAATATTATTATGACTATTATAATTATGGTTAAAGTTTTGACATTAATATTTGTATGATATTAAATTAGGTGTCCATCAAAGCGCTTATTCTATAATATTAAATATTATATTATTGTGTATATAATTGGGTGTCCGTAAATATAATTATGAATGTTATATTGTTGATGAAATGATGATGTAATTTGTTCATTATAAGATTGCCTAAAAGGACAATTACGATTATTGAATGAACATTAATGAGTAATTTTCTTTTGCATCAATTTAACCTCAAAGGATTTAAATTTTTTTCTTAAAATTAATATTTATGTGAAGTTTAATTCATCGCTCAAAATTTCTCCAAAACTATAAATATTAGATTAATGTGTATATGTTCATTATGTCCAATATGGAATATTATAAGCATGCTTTCAGATTTTCATCTCGGTATTTATATCATGATTAGATTACGATTTCACCAAAGTGGTCTAATCTAATAAACTGTAAATGTTGAATTTTGTGATAATATTCAAACACTATGTTTCGATTGTTCCAAAGAGTCCGAATACGATTTTGTTTGTTTAGGTTATTAATAATTTCATTATGACGATGCCGTTGTGATTTGGTAACTCCAAAGAGTCTGGTTGCAATGGTGAAGTTAATATTAAGAGGTAATATGTTTGTTTATTAAGGTTGGTGTCGGTTACTCCGAAGAGTCCATATACTTCCTTAGTTTATAAGCACACTGCTTATTTATGCCCTTCGAAAGTATTAATGCTTATTCAAATCATTACACAATTCATAAAATAATATAATATTCATATAATGAATAATTTGGTAGTCACCAAAGCGACCTAATCAGAACGCTTATGAATATTAAATTTAAAGATAAAATTGTTAGTAATAATTCATCATGCTTATATATGTAAAGATATCAATGGGATATATTTGGTTTATTTTGTTAAATAAGATAATTTCCCAAAGAAAATTGATTTTGAGTAACTGAAATAAATATTAAGGAGTTATGCAATTAGGTGGTGAAAAGTTATCTTAGATAACATCTTTTTTTAAATTACATATCATGATACTCAATAAAGACATATATAAACTAGCATGCAACCCGCGCGATGCGCGAACGCATATAGCTTTTTTCTCTAACATACTTCCAAACATAAATATTGCCAATAATTATTCTATTGAGCATGATGTAGTGTTCAATACTCAATTTTATTGATTTTCATACAAAACAATACACTAACTTAAAATTGTTGTCATCTTAAAATACAAGGTCACAGTGATTTTATTGTACACTTTATAATTCTGGAATGATAACTTTTCCTAATGCTTGACTAAATTATTATTTTTTTCTTTGATTACTATTGCCGAAAATTGCATGACATTCGTTATGGTGCATTCTAAAGTTTTGTGGTTCGGTTAATATTTTTTGAAAAAAATTACTTACAATTTGGAATAGAAGAATATATTTCACTAAACAATGAAAGGAAAGAGCATATTCTATTTTGATAACCACGATGAAAAAGGTATATCATATGTTTAGATATTAAATAAAAAAATTAAAGAAAAAATATATAAAAATTTATAAAGCAACATTAAAGATGTAAGCATGTTTATTAAGAATGTTGCATTATCTTTGAACAATTCTAATAAGTGATAGTAATAATTTAAAAACCATACAACAAATAACTTTATCTAGCAGATAATACTAAATATAACAAAAAGTTTAAATTAGAAAGAAAGAGTAAAGAAAAATAATTTTACTCAGATAAGGCAAATGGACATTAACATTGCATGGGACCTAAAGGATCTTAATCCTTTCTACATAGTTATATTATTGTTTAGTTGGAGGACCTGACTCTAAGTGATGAAGTACAGGTGAATTTTAAATTGTGAGTCCTTAGTTTGGACGTTGAAATCCAAGACAAACTTATAAGGACCTCCACGCACATTTTACAATATAAAATAATTATATATGTGGCTACTCCCATCGCCTAACTTAAAAATCATTAATTTGTTTTCTTGTAGAAATATATTATTAAAGCATAGCAAGACACCATAACCACGTGCATTTAGGCAAACATAATGAGATACACAACAATTAGATGAGAAGTTAAAGTTAGGAGAAACTAAATAAAGATAAAAATAACTGTTGATTTTTTTTTTCTTATACATTTTGTAAGTAAGAGGAACTACAGATCTTGGAGAATGTGAACATTAAAATAAAAATGTGAAATTAATAAAAATGGCTTGTATAAACATAATATTACACACCAAGTAGAAAAAATATGACAACACCGTATTTTTAAAGCATATGCCTTCAGCAGCTAGTACCCATCGTTGCAATTTTGCATCGGCAGTGGGAAAACCTTTGAATCCCCACATAACTGGGTCATCTAACGTGCAACAGTTACAAAAACTTAAGGAGCCTAATAAACTTTATCAAGCTGTAATAATTATAGCGAAGTGGGAAGAGATTAAATAGAGGGGAAATAAAAGTCCATTCCTTCTCTACAACTCTAGGCTTTGAAGAAAAACCCTTTCTTTCTGTGCACAAAAAATGAGAACATTGGCACAAATATGATATCTTCTCAGAACTGGCAAACGATTGCTCCCCTTGCAGATGACAATGACGGTCTTGGTCTCTAGAAAGGGAATGTGTGTGGTGATCGTCTAAGACGACATATGCATTTAATGTTGCAGATGAAGACGGGGTGAGTGCAGAAAGCGAGAGGGAGAAAAATATGATTATTAAGTAAAAGACCTGTTATTGTTCATAAACGCTCTCTCTATTGTTAAAAAAAACCATTGTTTCATACCATCATGCTGGGTGTGCATGAAAACCATGCTAACCCCCTTCCCACACCGTCGGTCACCAGCAATTCAAAAGAAGAAAAAGACTTGTTATTGAAAAGTACAAAGAAACACAATGACAATCATGAGTCTTCGGTTGATATGGAATTGGAAAACTATGAAGATGCTATGATTACTCAAAGCAATAATGAAACTACTGACTGTAATAGGGATGGACCTGACTTTGACATGAACATTGGTGAAAGCCTTAATAGAGTTACAACAGAACAATCAACAGTCCCCGACTGCGATGAAAATGTCAAAAATAAAAAGACGCTCTCATATAAGGATGTGGTGGGTAAGAAGCTAAACTCGGACATCCTTTTTATGATACTAACTGTTTGTGGTCTGATGATGAAATGGAGGACTCTCATGTCATTGAACACCACTCCATGGATCTCAACTCAAATCCTATTGATGAGGAAGATGACCCACTATGCCCCGTCATCGGTATACCAAAGAAACATGTGGAGAAGCTAAGGAAGAAATGGAGTGACAACGTCATTGTGAGTTTACTTGGTAAGAACATTGGATTTAAATTACTTAGTGCAAGAGTACCCTCCCTGTGGAACTTACAAGGTGATTATGAAGTTGTGGATTTGGGAGAGGGACACTTCGTGTTTAAATTTATGATGAAAGAGGATTTCTATAATGTTTTGACTGGAGGACCATGGATAATTAATAATCATTACCTAATAGTTAGGAAATGGATACCGAACTTTAACCCCCTTGAGTCTAACCATGTTACTACATCTCTATGGGTAAGACTTCCCAGACTACCTATTGAATGGTTTGATGAAAGAGCTCTATTCCAGACTAGCAGTAAACTTGGGAGACCAATCAAGACAGATTTTAATTCCGTATCATATACTAAGGGAAAATATGCAAGAATCTGTTGTAACAACCCGCGTAATTTTGGGCTATTTTAATTAATTTCTGGAAAATGAAGGAAAATAAAGTTTTTGATAAAATTATTTTTATTGCTCAAATATGATAGTTATTATTTTTAAAGGCGAGAATTTCAAACGGTTTCAAAAACGGAGTTAAAACGAATTTTAAAATGATTTTTAAATGTTTTTAACTCTTGGAATTCTAAGTCAGCGAATTGTCAATTTTTGGGCACGATCGATCGATCGAAGCCTGGGAGTCGATCGATCAACCTCCCCTGATTTCGTGAACATTAAGTAATTTTCAAGAGTTGTTTTGGCTTCCAACTCTTCATTTCTTTGCCTTATTTAAAGGAGTCTTTTGGCTTCCAACTCTTCATTTCTTTGCATTATAAAAAGAAGTCGTGGGCAACTCTTTTAACCTACTTTTGGCACAAATTTTGGCAGCAAATATATTTTATATTCCTCTTCTTTTTATATACACATTGGCCCTTGAGATTTGTGAGTTCCAAGCTTAGATTAGAGGTGTTCTTGGGGCTATTTTGTTGGAGGTTCTTGGAGAAGCTTTTGTAGATCTTTTGTGTTGATCTTGAGGATATGATCATTGGTTTCTCATCATGGTTTGAGGTATGGGGTTTTACATAATATGCTCCTTAAATATCGCGAGTGTCATTCTCTTTGAATTCTTGTTAATTGAACTCATATTTGAATTGATAAATTCATTGAAATATGGAAAATAATTGTTGAAATTATTTTGATTCATGTGGTATCATTATATTGTTATTGAGCACGTTGTCATGAGATTTTAATATGGCATGAATGTTATGAACCCGCCAAAATACCTATTCCCGGGCTATGGCTTGATAAAGCATATGCGAATGGGGTGAGGCCTGGTTACCCACTGATGTGTTGTTGAGAAATTATATTGATAAATGCTTTGAGATTTGCATTTTGATTTGAATATTCGTACTCGTGTTGTTACGCTTCATTCACCGCTAATATATATTTGTTGAGCATCTTTCCTGTCGTATTGTGTACTTCCCCATATTTTCTTTTAGTGGCAGGTTAGCGCGGATTTTGGGGTGCTATGGAGATTGATTTTAGCGAGGATTGTTTGGGCAAGATTTGTATTATTTTGATGTATAGATCTTTGGAGATTTCTATTTTATTTTCGAGTTAGTTTTTGTATGTAATCCGAGAGATTTGGTATTTAATTTGAAGAGATTGAGATTTGTAGTTTCTCTTTTGTTGTTGTGGGACTTAGATGCTCTATACCTTGTGATTTGTGGATTTGGATTTATTTTATCGCATTAGCGCTCCGTTCGCTCTCCCCGGGCGGGCGGGGTGTTACATCTGTGTTGAAGTTGATCTAGCAAAACCGTTGATCCCATGTTATATACTGGATGGTCGTAAATATAGAGTGGAATATGAATTCCTTCCATATATCTGCTTCAAATGTGAAAAAATTGGGCACAAAACCAAGTATTGCCCGCTACATGCACCAAATCATAATATAGCCAAACCACCGAAAAATATTTCAACCTCCATAGTGGATAAAAATCTGGCTACAACTGTTGATAACGGTCATATTTCCAGCACGTCTGGTGGGATGGGTGAAGGAAATGTTATTGCTGACGTGGAAAAAAAGAAATACAACGAAATAGGAGAAATAGTAACGAGAAGGCAAAATTAAATCCGAATGGAACCAGGGATCCTCTAACAAAAAACAAACAATAGATTTGCAATCCTCAACAGTGATGGAGGTGACAAGGGAACGTCCCACACTACCATGCAGTATGGGAAATGAGCGTGTGCTTCTACCAACACTCAGACAAAAGGAAAGGTGGTAAGGAACCAAAATGATAACCAAATGAACAATCAGATGAGTATGGAGTTGAAGAAATCCAACGGTGGAAAAAGTGGCGGGTATAAAGAGTCAGTAGCAAAAAGAAAAAACGGGGATATAGACAAAGATGTAAGCGCTAATATAGCGCGTGACTTACCAACTGAAAAGACCAACCATGCCCAGATAGCACATAGGGCCACGGGAAAACGTCCTAACGTAATCTCCATAAGACAAAACTTGGATACGAACAGTAAAATGACAAGTGGGGATGACAACGCTTCTGTAGGGGTTATTATTAATAATGGTCCCTCCCACCAAATCTCTAAAGCACAAAACACACACAAAAACACTACAAAGAGCAGTGATAATAACCCCCAGAAAAACCACACTTCGGAAAAAATACATGATAATCAAATCAAAAATGGACCTCTCATTTCCCATAGCATTGTTAGGGGACGTCCAAATCCAAAATCTGTCACTAAACTCGGGGGAAGTCTTGCTCAATCTAGTGGGGAAAGTCGAGGAGGCAACCATCATACTAGTAAATTGGAAGATTTCCGAAGTCAAGATCATAATCAACAAACTGGAACAGATGTCGGAAAAAGAAGAGATTTTCACAGTGATTGTGGAGGAAAAAGCCAGGGACAGGCCAGCGCATCAAAAAATTGCTGATTCGTGGATGTGGACGATTAATGATGTGGACTCGCTCATACAAACAAAGTCTTCAATGGTTGCGATTATCTGGAACTGTCGAGGGGAGGGAAAACCCTGTTTAAACCCACCATTACTGAGCTGATAAGAATTTATAATCCGGACATTGTTGTTATTATTGAAACACATATCACTATTGATAATTTGCTTAGTTTTTTCGATAACCTTGGGCTTACTAATATGGAGGTGTCTGAGCCAGTTGGCAGGTCTGGGGGTATTTGGGTTACCTGGAAACCAAATTCTATTAAACTGGAAACCCTATCTATTACTAGACAAGCCATCCACCTCATGGTTACCAAAAATAACTATGAAGACTGGATTTTTTCTGCGATATATGCAAGCCCTCAGCAATGACTACGTAGAATATTGTGGGAGAATCTGTATGAAATTTCTGAAAATATAAATCTACCTTGGCTGGTCACGGGCGATTTTAATGATCATGTGGACGAGTCTGAAAAAAAAATTGGGAAGCAGACAAAGTACAACAAAAGCTCAACTTTTCTTGAAAATTTCAGCAAGTGCAAGCTTACGGACCTGGGATGCTCGGGACCAAAGCTAACCTGGACAAATAGCAGAAAGGGTATGGCTAATACTCTTATCAAACTTGATATAGGCCTAGCTAATGTGGATTGGAACCTTAAATTCCCTGAAGCTCGTGTTGAAAACATCCGCCGCATCGCCTCGGATCACTGTCCTATCTTAAAAAGATTTGAAGGTATGCATTCTAACTAGTCCATTCCTAAGCCATTCAGATTATTGGCCTGCTGGTTTGAGAGAGATTATTTTAATGATCTCATTAATATTTACTGGAATAATACTGTTAGCCTTGATACAAATATCCATACTTGGACGAAAAATATAAAAATTTGGAACAAGGATATCTTTGGTAATATTTTTAAAAATAAGAAACGTATTCTTAGATGACTTAGTGGCATACAGAAAGCCCAAGAAAGGTTTTACTCTCACAATCTTTCTATTCTTGAATCTAACCTTCGTTATGAATTTAATACCTTACTTAGACAAAAAGAAAACTTGTGGAGACAAAAGTCGAGGATATTATGGCTTAACGAAGGAGATAGAAATGCCAAATTCTTCCATACTTCAACTATTATTCGGCGGAGGAAAAATAGTATCAAGAAACTCAATATTAATGGGGAGTGGACTGAAAACGGTACTATAATCTCAAACCATATTAATGACTATTTTGAGAATTTATTCAAAGTCGATTTTAATTATGACATTAACAGCAAATGCGTAACCTTGATAGTATAAGACTTGTGGAAGACGATAATTTGTTCCTAACTACCCAATATTAATGGGGGAGGTTAGGAAAGCGGTCTTTAATATGAAAGGCCTTAAAGCCCCTGGGCCGGATGGCATACAACCTATCTTTTTTCAACATTTTTGGAAAACCATTGCTGCTAATGTTTTCAATTTTTGCCAAAAATGTTTCCGGGAGCATGCATTCCCAAAAGAGATTAATAACAGTTATATAACTCTTATATCTAAAGTTGAAAACCCGGAGAACATATCCCAATTTAGACCTATCACTCTATGTAATGTTTCTTACAAAATTCTTGCAAAAATTATTGTGGACAGACTTAGACCCATACTGTGTCAAAACATTAGTCCCCATTAGGCAAGTTTCCTTCCCGGAGGATAGGCCTCAGATAATATTATTGTTACACAAGAGATTATTCACACCCTTATGAATTTAAAAGGAAGAAAGGGGGGTTTTATTGTGAAAATCGATCTTGAAAAAGCTTATGATAGAGTGGATTGGGACTTTCTTGAGGAAGTCCTAATTTGGTTTAATATTGACAAAGATTTTTGTAAGCTCATCATGAGTTGTGTTAGAAACACTTCCACCTCTATTCTCTGGAATGGAACCCCCTACCTAGTTTTAACCCTACTAGAGGGCTCCGTCAGGGGGACCCACTATCTCCATATCTTTTTGTTATGTGCATGGACTACTTATCTGCTATGATTTTGGATAAGGTCAAATGCAATAAGTGGAAAGGTATTAAGGAGTCTGCTGCGGGCCCACCCATTACCCACCTCTTCTTAGCTGATGACCTTATCCTGTTCACGGAGAATGATATTATTTCTTGTGAAGCTATAATGGATACTCTTGAGGAATTCTGCCATATCTCTAACCAAAAAATTAATTACAACAAATCTAAAGTGTTCGCTTCTCCCAATATCCCTAAAAAGGAAGCCTCGAATGCTAGCCATTTATTTGGTATGAGCATTACCAATGACTTAGGTGTGTACCTTGGTAATAGACTTATACATGGTAGAATGAATAAATCCCACTTTAATGACATCATAAAAAAATTCTAGAAGAGACTTACGGGATGGAAAGCAAACTTGCTATCAATCGCGGGTAGGAAAACCCTTATACAGGCTGTGACATCCACCATCCCTAATTATAACATGCAAAATGTCTTCCTTCCAGTGAAAATTTGCAATGAGATTGATAGACTTAATAGAAATTTTCTTTGGGGTGAGGTTAATGAGAAAAAAAAATTCACCTAATTAGTTGGGATAAAGTTTGTAAACCCAAAATTAATGGAGGCTTGAGTTTAAGAAAGAGTCAGCTTAATAATCAAGCATCTGTTACTAAAATTGGATGGAAACTTGCGAATAATGACAACTCCATCTGGGCTAAGGCCTTGAGAAACAAATATAAAATTAACCAAAATCCCAGATTGTGGAGAAAAAGGAATACTTCTTCACATATTTGGAGAAGTATCTTTAAATGTCGGGAAACCCTGTCAAATAATATCAAATGGAATGTCGGGAATGGTAAAAATATCAGTATTATTAATGACTAGTGGGTTGGAAACAATATCATCAATCCCGATGAACAAATTGGAAATTGCGTTAACTCAAGCGTGGACATTCTAATTGGGGAGGAAGGGAAATGGGATGTTAATGCTATTTGATAACATTTTTAATATGACCACAAAAAATGAGATAATGAATATCCCCCTCCCCCGTACTTTCCCTCAAGAAGACAAACCCTCTTGGTCCCGAGTAAAAATGGAAAATTAACCATAAATTCTTGCTATAAAGTCATTATAGATAAACATGTTGAACAACAACCTTGGGAGAATTGGAAAAAGTTGTGGAAACTAAATATCCCCCCAAAACTCGCCACATTTTTGTGGACCATTCTCCATGGAAAGTTACTCACCAATGAACAACGATTACGTAGGGGTCTTACATCCATTGGTGATTGTCCTCGGTGTGGGTCACTAGAGGACTCCATTCACCTTCTAAAGGATTGCAGGTTTGCTAGGGAGATTTAGAGCACGCTTGGGTTCGATCAATCTCTTGATCTTAATATTGCGGGTAATATAAATGACTGGATCACACTAAATATTTGGGGTGAACCCAAAAATAAAAGGTACAAAATCTTTATTATTACTCTATGACACATTTGGAAATCCAAAAAAAAATTTATATTTAATTGCATTGATGACTCTCCACAAGCAATTGCCCATTTAATTATGATTAACGTAAGTTACGTTTTTGAAGCCCATAATTATAAACGAGCAAAAGTTTGTAGAGAAAACCATTCGTTACTAATTAGTGATCCGATTTCCAATGCAGGAAAGTTCATCATCCATACTGACGGTGGCTTCGATCATAGGAGTGGTATCGGCTCATTTGGAGGGGTTACCAGGAATAAAGATGGCGACTGGATCGTGGGTTTTACCGGAAAAATTCAAGGCACCGCCAGCCCCCTTTGTGCGGAATTGGAAGGGATTTATCATGGACTGAACATCGCACTAAAAAAGAAATGGAAAAGGGTCTGCCTGAAAAATGACTGTCTCGAAGCTATTAACCTCTGTAAACAGTAATGCACGTTCAACCACCCTTTGGCTAATATCATTGAAGACTGGAAGGTCCTTCTTAATGACCTTAAGGCAAATATTGTGCATATACCAAGGGCAAGTAATTTCATGGTTGACTGTATGGTAAAAATTGCGAAAGAAGCGGAAGGCTTGTATAAGGAGTATGACGAAACCCCTGAAGAGCTGCTTATAATGGTGGATAAAGAGATGGAAGAAGAAGGCTTCTTCTTTATTTAAGTTTCCTCCTGTTATTTTGTTGTTTTGCTTTACAGTCTCCTGTTGTCACAAAAAAAAGTGAAAGAAAGGTTGCCTTTAAAGAGAGTTATTGAAGAAACGATCGTTCGATTGGAAGAATAAGGGGTTTGCTCCAGTGAGGTATAGGAAGAGTTTTCTTTGTTTTTTTTTTATATATTGAAAAATTAAAATGGGAGAAATGAATAGAGCAATTTTGTATTTATTAGATGTCATTAACCTCTAATACTATAGTATTAGAGCTATAATATAGATATTCAAAGTTATTATGAAAGAACGCCCACATTTATAAAATGTTATTAATGTACGTGCTGTTAACTCAAAACATTAAGGTAGTGACCTATTTATCTCATTAATTGTATATCATTTTATTTCTCCAAAATTGCATATTTTTATCGATTTTAATGCTATCGAGACTGACTTCTTAGAATGAATTGAAGAAGACAAGTTTCACTTAAATGTGCTAAATCATTAAACTCACTATTAATGAATGAATTAGTGTTTGACACTCTTTTAAATATTTGAAGAATTATTAAATGGATTAAGCATTAAGTTTATGCAAAATCTCATAATATTAGAGATTAAAATATGAGTACCCATTACGTAACATACATATTATAAGCTATATTATGTGAATTATAATGTGTTGTTCGATATGAATGTTATAATTTATCTTATTTTTCAAAACTAGAGTGCTATGAAAAGTAATTCTAAATCGACATGAGGATGCTTACACGACAAACCATAAATTCTTTGACTCATTTTCTTATGTTATTTTGGAATCATTTAAAAAACTCCTCAATGACCTTTCAAAATATTTTTTTCTCAATTTTATCGTGAGACATTTTTCTTGAGTATACAAAAGATTTTTAAGTTTATATGAGAATATATTTTCTTAATTATGGTATTCTCATTAGTGGTTTGTACAATTATGTATTTGATGAAACTTTTATAAGGAAAATAAATATGATCCTATATCATAATGTTGAACTTTGAAGTAGCTTTATCAAAACTCTCCAATCTTGTGGTATAATTGAATATCAGACTCTTTTAAATCTTGACTTATTTTGATGATTTAATAGATAAGATTGTCTTTGAGTTGTCACTTATGAATCTTGACTCTCACGTTTGAGCTCTTAAGGTTTTACACTTTTAGAACGATCTATGTGGACCAAGTGAAAAATTATAGTCATTGAATAGTGGACCTACATAAATCATGTCGTTATAAAACAACAAGTCAATCGCAACAATGTCGATATTGCCACAAGAGTTATTCACAGAAAAATTAATATATATGGTTATAAGTGTACTAGATAAATTTCACTTTACTTACCTAATTTTAAAAGTCGGCGTGACTGAGAATGTCTAGTACATTCATATATTTAAAATCCACTAAAGAAATTAGTTTTAGAAATTATGTCTCTACACTTTCAAGAGGGTACACTATAAAAAATGTCAAGTTCTTTAAAGAATTGAGAAATTAATGGGGGTATCAAATCTATAATATGGTTATAAAAGAAGTTAAGATACTATTGCCATATTTTTAACATCTGAAGTAATTGTTCTTTTCGTTGACGGATATGAATAATTTTAAGAAGCTATTAAACGAGTTTGCCATTCTGAATGATTATGAGATTTATCACAAGAGCATAAATTTGATAGAGGAGTAAGAAAATATCAGAATTTTATTTTCACAAGTTTTAAAAATTAGAATGCCATTAATAGACCAAAATGAAGTTATCGCATTGAATTACCTAATTGACACACTAGCGTTGAGTGTAAATGCATCTTTAAGACTAAACATGACCATCGTAATAATCAATGAGTTAAAGTTAAACTTATGGTAAAATTTTCTTTACCTATATCTTAAAATGTAAAATTCTTATGGCTTTGGTAACTCCTTTTTATTAAGAGTTATATTTAGTTTCAAAACTTATGAGAGTTTAAGAAAAGAACTATATAAATTGAGAAATCACTATATAAACTTATGTCAGTTTCTCACCAATGGTATTTTAAGAATATTATATGTATTTATTTTAGTATATATCTACCTTAAAGTCAATGGGAGTAAGTTTATGTATTTTAGAATTCTCTATACATCAGTAACGAAAGTTAAATTAGATAAATAAAATATTTTTACTAGTATGAAGTAATGAGATATTTAAAAACAACATATGCTCACACTTATGAAGATTGTTCATTTAAAGATGATCAATTATTCTGTATGGAATTTTAATAGCTTATGAATATATTTATCTCAGTCTTTATTATGTGTCTCTATTTTGTCTTCATAGCCAAAATTACGAAAGAGTGTGAAATAATAAATTAATATTTTATCGATTATGAACACTGAGTTTGTAGTTTCTTTGAGGCTATAGTTAATGAATTATAGCTGCGAAATTTCATTTATGGACTAGGAGTTGTCAACACTATTACCAAGTCGCTGAAATATTATGTTGCTGCTGCATTCTTTAGAAAGAATTGATGGATATTTTAAGTAAGTTAAGCACATCAAATTTTAATTGGTGTCACTTAAATAGATAAGTATGAGTGTTTACATAACACATTCACTTACTAAAGGACTACTACCGAGGACATTGCTCAACATGTTGAACGGATGAATCTTGAGTGTAGTCATTTAAAACAATGAGATTGTGGATTACTTAGTGCTTATTTAGTTTACACCATGTTTTGATATCAATTAAGATATTCTATGAACATTTAAATTTTTGTCTTGCAATATTTGTTTATATGTATGTGAATTGATGAATGTGACATAAATAGTCTTTTATATAAGACACTATTGGACAATTATAATAACCCTTATTATAGATCTTGTTAAATAAAATGTTATTGTTATATTACATAGAAGGACTATAATATTGAATTAGTATGGAACCGCTATAAGTTACATTGATGTTTTTATTTAATTTATATGTTTATAAAAAATCATTTAAGGATGAATCAAAGATTATTGCACGCCTTATGATAATTATGGATCTAGTGGGAGAATGGTAGAATTATATGAAACAATAATTCTCCATAATGGGTTCCATAATTATATTAATACTAAGAGTTACTTTGATTAATGAAAGGGTACTCTAAATACCAAGAGTAAAAAAGACTACTGGGTATCTACCTTGATGGATGGTACAGATTGAATGATTTTTGGAGATTGGATCCTATCCATACCTATAAATAAGTGACTGATATCCATCAATTAGACATTACAAAATTACAACTTCAATGAAATTAGGTTAAAGGAGAGAAATGCCAAAACTCCAATCATCTAAATGATGATTATTGATTCATGTGGAGTACAACACCAACAATTTCAATCATCAAAATGAATATTCCATATTCAAGTGGAGGATAATATTTTCAACTTTGTCCTCTCAAATAAATTTGGATCAAGGTATGAATCTTGACATTTTACTTCTAAATAGGATCAAGTTGTGATTTTTAATCTTTTAGTTTACACAATATGTGATTAAATCATGTTGATCTAAGATCCCAATGTTATATATAATACATAACGTTTTATATGATTAAAGAACAAATAACATGTATAATTGAATATTAATATGTTATATTTATAGATCGATATAAAATTATTAATTACGCGTTCTTTTGATTATGTTTACAGGAACTGCTAAAAGATAAATCCAACACGGGCTTTAACAAGTTTAAGGCTAGTAATTCACAAGTTGCCACTATATTTTTCAAAGCAAATTCTATTAACTTATGTTATTTAATATTTTGAATTATTTTAAGCTATCTACGAATATAAATGAAGTTTAAGTTTGTAAGGAAATACTTTTATTTATTTGTTTTTCTATAAAAGTAGGACATTTGAAGGTGTTTTTCTTTAAGTTGAAGAAAGTTTAACTCAAACCCATATATTCTCCTCGGATACCAACTAAAGTGATAGTATCTAATGTGCACTCATTGCAAAAAGGGAGGTCACTTGGTGGAGTTTTGTCATTTCTAACCTTAGTGGAGTTCTGTCATATCTTACGAAACCTTCATGTCTCTGAATCGCACAAGGCAGAGCAACAACTTTGTTTATCAAGGGAGGAATAAAAATTAGAGAACCTATGTGAGAATTCACGAGTTTAGTGTTTTAGTTTTCTAAAGGGGATGAATAGGTTATGCGTGGAGATTATGACCAACTCAAATTGTCTTATTACAACTAGTTGAGTTAAAATCCAAGCTGAATCACAAACTTCTACACACATATTTAACATTTCCAAACCATATCAAAATGGCTTAAAAAAAAGACTTATGACATTAAATTACTCTTAAAAGTGAATTACAAAAATGATGATCCATTTGCATAATGACATTGAAATTAACACTTGCTTAGGAAAACTATCAAACTCTTACACCTTAATTGATGAAACTAATTTTATTTTAGTAAAAGTGGAAGTTTACAAATTAAATAAATAATCAGAAGACTTTAAGTTCAGTAGAAATCTAACTTGATAAAAATTCTACACCTAAAATTAATTAGATCAAATTTCAAGTATTTGAGAGAATGAAAAATTAGATCAATTAAATTTCAATATAATGAGAACTAGACATCTAATTATACATTGTCTATCTAAGATAATTGTGAGTAAATGTTAATGCAGAGTTGAGATAATAACATCAAAAGTTAGGAAAACTCCACTATGGAGAAACATCTTGGGCTGTTACAACTAATCCACTAGAATACGAAAATATTTTAAGTGATAGAATATATAACTAGAGTGAGTTCATTTATAATATCTCCTTATGCTCCAATCATCTTCACCATATACCGACTTTCAATCGAATTTCCATCGTACTTAAAGGAGAATCCATTTCAATTAGCTTCCATTAATCCATTCTTAATTACAAACATTTACTCTTCGACCATTTCTTCTTATCACCCTTATTTTGACCTCTCAACCGAAGATCTTAAATGTAATATGATGATACAATCATTTTTAGCTTGATTTTACTGCAATCTCTAAAAACTTTGCTCTCAAAATGTTTAAATTATAGTGAGAAAAATTATAACTGATCTAGAATATTTAATGAGAGAAAAAGATGAGTGGGAAAATTTCAATTCAGATTATTAAATAAGATTTTTGTATGAAAACTGAGCCAATTGGGGTGGAGTGGTTGGGGGGGGGGGGTGTTATGGAAAAAACTTATTTTTTCGCACATAATGAGCCATGCTCACACCCCTAATGTGACACCATGTGCATGCCTTTAAAAATAGGCTTTAAAATGATATTTTGGAATGAAAAAGGACCATACACATTATGAATAAAAGAGGATATGGATACATCTCACACAATTTCAAAAAATACCATTTTCAATCAAAATTACAAAATAAATGGATTTGAAATCTCCCTTTGCACATGTTTATGGAAAATGAAATTTTGTTGGTAACAATAAATGCATAAATTGTGGAAAATATGAAGGGAATATTGAGGTGTATTAAGGTCATATAAATCATTTTAGAGATCTAAAAATTCTCTAGATTATATGAATCTGATGAAGAGATGCAATGCAAACCAATCCAGATGAGAATGGAGGCATGTAAGACAATCAAGAATCTTGACACACGGGCAGTCTATGATATGCCCCCTCATGCGTAATAAAAGACTTTGACATGGAATAACCTATGCATGAAAATATATAAATCATCAATCTCCCCCTTTGGATCATCAAAATAAAAATAAAATTCTAACATCAATATTCATGTCACCCAAAACCTAAAAACGACAACATGGGACTAATACATGACTATAATTTGAATCAAGGAAAATAATATAAACTTGATGATACTAAATCGGAAGCTTGAGAGTCTGAATCAATGATTAGAAATTGATAAAACTGCAAAACTCAAAAAACATAAAACCATTAAGCAGATAACATCAATATGAAGACAAATCTCACT
The DNA here is from genome assembly GCA_949130495.1 of Sambucus nigra. NCBI lineage: Eukaryota > Viridiplantae > Streptophyta > Magnoliopsida > Dipsacales > Adoxaceae > Sambucus > Sambucus nigra. The sequence goes on from OX422219.1 coordinate 107,164,364, forward strand.
TTGCATAAGAACTCCCTCTAAATACAACTTTCTAAGAAAAAAGAAAGGTTCAAGTCACTTCCCTTTAATATAAATTTACTCAAACATACTGTTGGAAAATTGGAGTTAGAAAGCTGTCCAGAATTTTCTGGATAGAATTTTGAGCAACTTTGAGCTCAAATTAAGGTGGGACCCACACTACGATAATTGTGGGACAATATACGAACGCGTTCTCTTTCGCAAGGAGATTAACGTAGTATATTCACATGTACAATTTTATTAAGTTATGAATGATAAATATGTCCCCAAAGTGACTCACAAAGCAATGAAAGTAAATGAATTGAGTATGTTTTAACTCTTGTCCCACATTGGAAGAGTAGTGGGAAAATGCTGAGTTGATAAAATCCAAATTATGGACTAAGGCTTGGATGCCTTGGGGGTATCCCAATTCTTTGAAGGGGAGATGACCTAAGCTATGCTCGGGTTGACTTTTGGTCAAAGGTCCACACGCGCGCGCGTCCGTCCGTCCGGCTCGATTCGGTTCGGGCTTGGGCTTACAAAAATCTTCTACATTTTTGGGCCAAATTAATTTAACTTTCTAGGCTTTAATTAATTAATTAATTAATTAACTAATTAATTAATAAATTATTGGCAGTTATTGCCAACAGTCAACAGTTAATTTCGTTTAACTGTTTTTGTCAGTTATTGCCAACAGTCACTTACTTTTACTATAAATACAAATGGCTCCCTCCGTTTTTTAAAATAAAAAATTTCCCTCTCCGAATTCCTTCCAACCAGAAATACTGTTCTTCATAAATTCTGGGTTTCTACATTCTCTTAGTCATACTGTTTGGTTGGGTAAATACACAGATTTGAGTTCGATGGAATTAATTCACTGCTGTGCAACATGACTTAATTCGAAATCTGTTCTATCTTGGGAGATATTTATTCATTAACCTACAGCACTTGCGAGGGAATAAAATTGTCTTAAGAAAACTGTGGTATCACACAGGGCTCGGATTCAATTTCTTATTCTTTTGTAATATATCCTTCTTGTACCAAGTAAGTAATTCTAGTTTTCTGTAATTTAGTTTTAATTCTGTAATATTTATTTCATTAATAATTCTGTACTTTTTGTTACTTAAATAGGAGACATAACAATCTTAACATAATTTTATTTTGTTCTAATATTTTCTAGTGTACATAAATTTTACTACATAAATTTATTTGTTGAAAATAAATCTGTTTTGACAGAAAAATTGAATTAAATTATTATTTTATTACAGAAATTAATAAAACAGTTTTGGTACATAAATTAATTTCTATACTGTTTGAATATTCTGTTTTAGAAAATAAAATTTTATTTGTAAATTTTTGTTAAAATCTGTTTATGTAAAAAAATTTAATATTTAAATTATAATTCTGTTTTGTACGGGATTCCTTTTATTATTAAAAATTAGTGTGACACAGATTTTATTTTGTATAAACTTCTGTTTATATTATAGTTTAATTCTGAATATTATTTGGAATTCTTTTGGAATTCATTTATTGTGAATTATATTTGGAGGAAATTGGTGCACATAATTTTGTATTCTGTTTTGATTAATTCATTATATATGAATTTTATCATTGATAAAAATTCTTTTTTTGTAACAGAAATGGAATCGCAAAGTACGAACACTATTCCTTCTAATGTGACTATCACCAACACAAATGTGACTGCACCCGTATATATGCCACACGGGGAGAAACCAAAAAAGTTCAATGGGACTAACTTCAAACGTTGGCAAGGACAAATGTATTTCTATCCCACTACCTACCAACTGGGTAGGTTTGTATATGAAGATTGTACCTCTATTCAAGAGGGAGATGACTGTGAAAAGGTTGCTGTTGTCGATGCCTGAAAGCACTCGGACTACCTATGTTGGAATTATATTCTGGCCTACTTGGACAAGACATTGTATCATGTCTACTACACGATCAAGACATCCAAGGAATTATGGAATTCTTTGAAAAAGAAGTACAAAACTGAAGATGTTGGGATGAAAAAATTTATCATCGGGCGTTTTCTGGACTTCAAAGTGGTTGATTCTAAATCAGTGATCTCGCAAGTGAAAGAACTCCAAGTGATTCATGCTGAAGGAATGTCACTTAGTGAAACTTTCCAAGTTGCTGCAATTGTTGAATAGTTGCCACCATCTTGGACTTTATTCAAAAATTATCTTAAGCACAAGCGAAAGAAGATGAATGTGGAGGAGTTGGTGGTCAGGCTGAGAATCGAAGAAGATAACCGTGAGTCTCAAAAGAAAAGTGGGAAGAATCCAATGGAAACAAAAGTCCATGTTATTGAAGATCCTAAGAAGAACAAATGAAAGTATGATGGGGAAGGCAATTCCAAACAGAACAAGAAGAAGTTCAAAGGAAAATGCTACAACTGTGGTAAACCTGAACACCGCTAAAGCGAGTGTTGTAAGCCTAAGAAGCAAAATCGAAATAATCCTCAAGCAAATGTAATTGAGGGTGAAAATATCGCCAATGACTTAGCGGATATGAATCTTTCTGCCGGGGTCTCTGAATGTAACTTGGATGAAAATAAAAAGGAATGTTGGGTGGACACTGGAGCCACACGACACATTTGTGCAAACAAATGGATGTTCTCCACCTATAAGCGTTTGTAAAATGAGGGGAACCTATTTATGGGAAATTCTTCCACTTCTAAGGTGGTGGGACAAGGAAAGATTGCTCTAAAAATGACTTCTGGAAAGGAACTTACTCTCAACAATGTTCTTCACGTGCCTGATATCCGAAATAATCTGATTTATGGATCTCTCCTGACTAAAAATGGTTTCAAGCTTGTGTTTGTGTCTGATCGCTTTGTGTTGTCAAAGAATGACATGTATGTAGGAAATGACTACCTAAATGAGGGGCTCTTTAAAATCAATGTTCTTACTATAACCCCAAAAACATCTGTTTCAATGAATGAAATTGCTAGTTCTTCTTACTTGATTGACTCATCTAATATTTGACATGCTAGATTAGGACATGCTAATTTTCATACATTGCGTAGATTAATTAACTTGGAATTTTTGCCAAAATTTAATATTGATAAAAATCATAAATGTGAAATTTGTGTGGAATCTAAATTAGCTAGATTACCTTTCCATTCTGTTGAAAGGATAACTAAATCTTTAGATTTAATTCACACTGATATTTGTGATTTAAAATTTGTTCAAACTAGATGTGGGAAAAAAGTATTTTATTACTTTTATTGATGATTGCACAAAATATTGCTATGTATATTTGTTACATAGTAAAGATGAGGCTATTAATGCATTTAAACAATATAAAAATGAAGTTGAGAATCAATTAAGCAAAAAGATAAAGGCTATTAGGAGTGATAGAGGACGTGAATATGAATATCCATTTGAGGAATTTTGTTCTGAAAATGGAATTATTCATCAAACTACCTCTCCTTATTCTCCTCAATCGAATGGTGTTGCTGAACGCAAAAAAACGTACTTTGAAAGGGATGATTAACTCAATGTTATTAAGTTCAGGAGCTCCACAAAACTTGTGGGGGGAAGCCTTACTTTCTCCTAATTACATTCTCAATAAAGTACCTCACAAGAAGACTCACAAGACACCTTATGAATTATGGAAAGGTCGAAGACCTTCCTATAAATATTTACGAGTGTGGGGGTGCTTAGACAAAGTGATGGTTCCTAAACCTAAAAAGGTAAGAATAGGATCAAAAACCGTGGATTGTGTATTCATCGGTTATGCTACTAATAGCCGTGCATATCGATTTCTAGTTTGAAAATCTGAGATTTCAGATATTCATGTAAATACGGTTATTGAATTGAGGGACGCTTCATTTTTTGAAAATGAATTCCCGTATAACATGACCCAAGAATCTGGTCCTTCTAAAAGGACAAATCATGCTACTACAAGTGGTACTCATCAACCTATTTAACCATTAGAGGATGAATCAAGACGTAGTAAAAGAGCAAAAACCTCGACTTCTTTTGGTTCGGATTTTCTAACATATTCGCTAGAAAATGAACCTCAATCGTACAAAGAAGCCATATCATTACTCGATGCTTCCAATTGGAAAGAAGCAATTAATAGTGAAATTGAATCCATATTAGAAAATCATACATGGGTACTAGTGGATCTTCCACTAGGTTCAAAACTGTTAGGTTATAAATGGATCTTCAAAAAGAAGTTGAAGGCCGATTGATCAATTGATAAATATTAGCTAAAGGCTATAAACAAAAGGAATGGTTGGATTACTTCGACACATATTCACCGTAACAAGAATGACGTCCATTCAGATGTTAATAACAATAGCTGCTATTAATGGACTTGAAATACATGAAATGGATATAAAAACCGCATTCTTAAATGAGCAACCTGAAGGGTTCAAGGATCCCGGACAAGAAGGAAAAGTATGTAAGCTTGTTAAATCACTTTACGGATTAAAACAAGCACCTAAGCAATGACATGAAAAATTTGATAATGCAATTGTGTCAAATGGTTTCAAAATTAATGAATGCGATAAATGTGTTTACTTTAAATACATTCAAAATGGATATGTCATTGTATGCCTCTATGTTGATGATATGCTTATCATGGGTAGTAACTTGGAAATTGTCAAAACTACAAAACAAATGTTGAGTAGTAGATTTGACATGAAAGATTTGGGAATCGTCGATCTTATTTTAGGAATTAAAATTTCTAAAACATCGGATGGACTTATATTATCTCAATCTCATTACATAGAGAAAGTACTTGAAAAATTCAAGAAGTATGATATTAGTTAGACCTGTCAACGGGTCGGGTTGGATCGTGTACGGGTCGGGTTAACGGGTTAACGGGTGAAAACACCCTTAACCCGTACACGACCCGTTAAGCCTAACGGGTCTAATAACAATACCCAAACACGATCCGTTAATATTAACGGGTACACGACCCAAACCGTTAACACCCATTAAGCCTAACGGGTCGAAATGGGTAACGGGTTGGGTGACCCTATAATACCCGTTAGTCTTCAATACTTTAAAAATAATGGATTTTAATTGTAATTTTTATTGGGTATAGATTGGGTGACCCTATAGCACCCGTTAGTCTTTAAAGATTTAGAAATAATGGGTTTTAATGGTTATTGTTATTGGGTACGGGTTGGGTGACCCTATAGTACCCGTTAGTGTTAACGGGTGTTAACGGGTAGAAACGGGTTAAAACGGGTACAGGTAAATTTCCAAACCCGAACCGTTAGTGTTAACGGGTCTACCGTGTCAACCCGTTAATGACCCAAACCCAATAAGGGTAAACCCATTAACTTATAATTTCGTGTCGGGTCGTGTCGTGTTAACGGGTTATCGTGTATTTTGACAGGTCTAATATTAGTCCTACCAAGACACCTATAGATGTAAGTCACGTATAAGGGTTAAAAATTGTATTAAGGATTAATCTATAGATTTCTTAGTCACGCAGGTTTCTATAGATTTCTTAGTCACGATGGAATTAATTCATTGCTGTGCTACATGACTTAATTCGAAATCCGTTATATTTTGGGAGACATTTATTCATTAACTTACAGCACTTGGGAGGGAATAAAATTTTCTTAAGGAAACTGTGGTATTACACAGGGTTCAGATTCAATTTCTTATTCTTCTGTAATATATTCTTCTTGTACCAAGTAAGTAATTCTAATTTTCTATAATTTAGTTTTAATTCTGTAATATTTATTTAATTAATAATTCTGTACTTTTGGTCACTTAAATAGTAGACATAACACATACTACTTAAGCATTCCACAATCTTTGTTCCATCACCATAAAGACTTGCTTTCACTCCAAGTCTGCCAAGTAGTGAAGCTCGTGCCATAATTTTGCTCCAGTGTGCCATATGTATAGAATCTCACCTTAATGGGAGTTAAGAAAGGGGTGAACTACTTACATAAAATTACACGGTGAAACTCTTCCCATGAAGTTTTGAACCTCGAAGTTCACTTACCATCAAGTTATGAGCTCACAAAAAGATATAGGGAAAAAAGACAATCCGTGGATAAGTGAAGTAAAAAAAGATAAAAATTATACAAAAGACGTAAACAATGATAAATAAACATGATTATATGATACCAATATAAATACAATAAGAATAACATAGGCTAACATTGAAGGATACATACATACAAATATGAATGAATAATCTGAAAAATATCCACATATATGAAGCATGTCTTAGAGATAGAATCAATACTCCCCCCAAATCGAACATAACTCCTTATGAAGAAGATATCACCCCCCTCAATGATATGCATATAATATCAACTTCATAGAAAATCAAAGCATATAAAGAAGGTTGTAGAAAGTGAAACACGGTGGAAGTAGGAAGAATCACAAAGAGAGAGAGAGAGACAGAAAATGTGGGCATGGGTATAAATGATATGATGTGACATAAAAATATAAGACAAGAAGCACACATGTTTAAAAATATGGCACAAAATCTTGAATAATCCAGACACGATGAATATCAACTAAGTAACATCCTATCCATTATTAACATAAGTTATTATGTGAGATACATATGATACATGTGAACATTACATATCTTAACTAAAAAATGAGACAAGATATCAAAGAAAAAAATGCCAAGATGATAGAGAAAAATCTCCACACACAAATGATCATAGCCATCCAACAATGAACTATCAAGGGGATAAAAAGCACAAAAAGCGGCAGATGAGATAGTCGACTTGTATTTTAAGACCAAACGAAGAAGGGTTTGTCTACAAGTGTCTTCTATGCACGAACAACACCAAAGCTAAGACAAGAATAAGATAAGTACCAAGAATAATAAATATATTAACTAACGCTATGAATTTATAGGATAAAGATAAAGAATGATTACAGTCAATATCACTGACCCACAAAATATACCCAATAGATGACAATCTGAACTCATGACTAAATTGACAATCTAAATCAAGGCAATGAAACCACTTAAATGAGAAGGCTTGAAAACCTAAAAAGAGTGTTACTACAGAAATAAATATCACATAAGGATTCTTATAAGGAAACTTATAAACCACAAAGCCAATAGTGATCACAATAGGTCATACAATTGTTTAGGATAAACTTTCACATGAATGAGGAGGTTTTAATGGAAGATTCTCAAAGTGATGTAATGGATGACTCTCAAAGCAAACAAATCATAGCTAAGAAAAAAATAAGGAGGTTTTAATCCCGAAAACACCCTAAAAAAATTTGGATCATTTTTTTATTTCCTTTCAGATAGAAAATACATTATTTATATTGGATTAAACAAATCTCATTTTTATTGCCATGAATTTTATAGGCTCTTGGTTATGAATATTTCTTAACATATACGGCCTTTTTCTAATGGTGGGTTTCAGACACACTTTGGAGGACATATTTACTGATGACACTTAACTATTTCTTGGCCATTGGATCAATAAGGGCGTGATTAAAATGGAGCAAGAGAAGATTGTCTTTGTCGTGGTTCAAGAACCGCGTGTAACCTGTCAAATGGTTTCTCTTTCCAATGTAAAATTGTCCATATGGAACACTAACACGTGGATATAACACTTCTCACAAAATGGACCATATAATCTTAAATACTAGATTTATAAGAAATCAATAAATTTGATAAGTGAACATACAATGACTAATATATTTTTATCTAAAGTGAATATAAAGAGGTGGTTGTGCATGTGTTGTGATACCGTATATTATAATAAAAGAATCATATGTTAAATCTATATCTATAATACTTTTTTGATAAATAATCTATACTTTTAAACCAAATGTTCCCATTTGGACTATTAAACCTCTTCAAACTCAAAGAATAACCATTCACTAATTAATACAACCAGCTGTAAAACACTCACAGTTATGAGAACATGTATCATGCACTTAGGGTACTACGTGTCCATGCTAAACACTAGTAAAAACATGACACGAATGAGATACATGTCCTACATGTCCTCCACTGTAAAGTCAATATTTTAACATGCGCAAACATGTTGTATCTTTATTCGTATTGAGTACGAACATGTGGTTCTCTAAGCACATGCTACTTTTTCTTCGTAGTAATAAACCTAAATGTCTCTTTATTTTCTTTGACCCCATATCTTTGATCTCCCCCTCCGTATTAATCATCTCTCTTATCTCTCCACACTCAAGGAAATAATGGGAAATACTTTGTTGATTTCATCACCACCATAGTTTACCAGACGGATGCATCAATATATATTTGTCTAAAGAGGGTACAATGAGACAATGTTATTAGGTGATATATTCTAATTTCGATTTATGGTGTTCAATTTCAAATCAAGTTCTTATGCTTGTCTTTTGTTTTTTTTGTGTAAGCAAAAAACAAACAGAATCTAATGACTAACAAGAACAACTAATAAACATGCCTAAAACTCCGCATCCATTAAGTCATCAACAATCTCTAGAATTAGCAATCAGCTCCTCAGGTGGTGCTTCCATTCTTTGTAAATTTTATCTTGATTATCTCCTCAGAAAAGACACTAAAAATCCTATAAATACTTCATTTCCGCCCTATATTTTGATATATCAAAACACTTCATACATAGTTTGTCACTACAATTATTTTCTAGTCCGAGTGTGCATTAAAAAAAGGAGTTGTTCATAGAAAGTTGGTTCACATGCAATCTGTATTGGAGTATTACTTTAACGTTGCAAGATCGTTGTAACCAAGGAGGAAACCGTCCCAAGCTCTATTAGCATTGTAGCAGGAAGTAATTGTCTTAAGAAAATACTATCCAACACCAGCCTCGATCAACTCAAGATTCTTGCATTTATTTTGTCTTAATCCAAATTTATAAGTTTGAAAATTTTCCATTTGTACTTTAATTATTATTTGTAAAATACAGTTTGATTATTTATGTCAATTTATATATTTAGTTTAATAATTCTACTGTTTAATCTATTCACATATTCTAGCCTAACTGTGGACATCCGGATTTATAATCGGGGCTTACCTCTATCTTCCTTTGAACATTGCTAAAGTTCTAAAGAGATGGAAATAAATACCACCGAAAGAGAGGGTCAAAGTACACATGGAAATACACGTGCACATAAATAATTAGGGGAAAAATAGAAATTCCCCAAAATATCAAGCTAAAACCCCAAAACTACTGTCTTCACATCATCAACTGCACAATTGATCCCATCAATCGCATGGTTGAAGACCACTTAGTATTCATTACAGAATCAAATGATGAACGATCACGATTGATTATTTAGGAAAACTGTCACTCCCAAAACGATCTAACCATATACCTATTTTCCCCTAGCTCCATTCACCTTACACGTGTCCCCAATGATCAACCACACGATTGATCAATACATCAATCACATAGTTGATGGGCCTGAGCTGGAAGTTATAAATACATGCCCCCATCACCTTGAAAATGCACCCCAAACCCAACTTTGTTTCGATTTTCTAACTTTATTCAACCTCTAGCTTCTAAGAATCGCGAATTCTGAAATCCTGAGCAAAGTCTCGACTTTTCAAAACGTTGCTTTATTTGATAAACAGAGCCAAACCTCTGCGTGCACACTATAAAAGTCAGCTCTTCCAAATGAAGCTATGCTCAAATAGTGCCACCTTATAGGGGACACTCCCTTAGGAAAAATTTGGCTCACGCTACAAGGGTAAAGAAACTCCGCAAAAATTCGGGTTAATATCATAAATACAAGTTGTGATATAAAACTGTACATATCTGCCTAAATCACTTAACCTAACCCCTGTTAGTGGACCGAGTATGCACTTTATAACGATTATATTTTATATCCTAATTTTTACCCAACACCTTTCTTTTGAGTTGGATGAATATACTCATATATTCAATAATGCTAATTAAAATCGATATAACTAAATATGACAAGAAAATATACTTTTCAAAATCGTTCTCAAGATAGTGTCCGTTAATTGAGTTACTCCAAAAATTTGCTAAAACGAAAATTTAAAATTGAAATACACTTCACCACTTGTTTGAGCGATTTTTTTTTATCTCAATGGAAGCACCAACGAATACTTGTATTTTTCTAGAATACTTGTCAAACACCTGCCTTTGATTACGTATTTTTAACATACGAATATAACACTCCAACTCATAATGAAATTTACATATGAGGATTAGGACCTATAAATACAATAATGTTGTATATTGTATACCCGGTATCCCATTTCCTATACCTGTAAATATTCCCCGTTAGTTCGAACTATATTGTCTTTGATCCTAAAATCTCTTAGGTATGTAGGCGCAATACCGAGCTGTACTCATGAGCTAAAGCCTTATAGTATGTCTCTCAGCATATTATATATTAAGGACGCCTGCATATCTAGTACAAACCCCCTTTCTGAGACGAAGTGATCACCTCTACATGTTCGATATTTTAGCCTTGTCAATAAGGGATACAAATATCTCTGTAAGTGACTTATGGTTCACTCCAATCCTAAATACTACCCCTCCTATTCAGCCTTGTAACCACATGTATTAGAGGATGTATAAACATCTCACCCTATATATTTACAAACCATCCCTAAGGTTCAACGACCTTCAAGTTAGTGATCGACTTACATGTATATCCACTCCTATTATGAAACTCCACCAAAGCTACCTTCTATCTCATATAATATTTCTCCCCCTCTCAAGCCATGCCCTCACACTTTACACACATCACGTTGGAACCTTTCCATGCGTATCACCGTAATGCGGAACTATGTAGGCTTTGATCTCGTGGCTACATGAGTATATAGGCTCAATACGGAATCCTTGTCGTGAGCACAATACTCGACGACGTATCCCTCAATATATTGTCTCCAAAGAGATGCTTCATCTCTTATGCCTCCCTCACACTTCAAATGAGATATCCAACTATCTCAAGCCATGATTTCTTGTGCATATTTACATAATATAAACACTCAAACATGTATGCACATACATACTAACGGCTACTCGTTACCTGAATAAATATCCCCTATTGTAGAGCCACATTGGTTTCATGATATTCATACACCTCTCACAAATGCCATTTTTATACCCAAGCACCTATTTATATTTTTAGGGAGTATCCAACTGAGGTCTCTCAACATGTTCTAAAATAAACTAAAAATTAATCATAAATGTAAAATGCGATAATATGTATATAAACAAGGAAGCATAAATAACAAGTGGGTGCCTAATTCCTTCCCCTCTTGTAACCCGATTTCCGAACTCACACCAAGAATCTTTGGATCATTCGTAGGCCTCAAATTTCTTTAGGGTTACCCCAAAAGCGCTAACCCGACCCATTCTTTTTGTTTCTATATAAAATAAAAATGGCAACTCTGAACAACCGATAACCCCTCGCATGAAGAATTAGGCTTAGGCCTATATAGGGCGTGCAACAAAATTGGATATTCCGTCGAATAGTTTCCAGGGGCAATCATCATAACTAAACCTAATTTCAGAGGAAACGAAGGACCGAGAGACAAGAATTCTCATGTTCCCTTAGGGATAATCACACGCGCTAACACTTGCACGAGGACCGACATGCCATACCTTCCTTACACATACAAGTGACATCGCGTCCTTCTTTCCTTCGAGTCCAACTCGGGGCCTATAACACCACTTTGATGACTCCGTTTGGGATACATTAAGCTAGCCAAACTATCCTTATGCTTCCTTCTTATATACTTAATATCACACTCTTGCATACTACTTTACACACATTTTAGAACTGTTTAAAGACCTTAGTTTTAGGGTTCCTCAAAACGTACATAAGTGTTGATGTCCCCATGTTCAATATTGTATATCCATCCAAATGTATAGGGGTGCGTAAAGAACCTCGTGATAAAAAAAACATAAGAAGTATTTAAAAATAAAGATTACCTATTTTTCATCACGCAATCCATAATCTTTATTTTAATATTCTTTAAACCTTATACCCGGGAGGCCAAAAATGGCCAGTCGAAATATTAGTCAACAATGACTATCCTCATTCTTTTCACCTCACCCGTTTGGTTTATCAAGAATCTTCTCTCTTTATCCCAAAGTCACGGTGACATGGACTGTTTGAAGCTCGTCTAGTACTGCGGCTAATCAAATCGGCTTTCACAACTATTCAGTACTAGGATAAAGTTATTTTACACGTACCTTAAAGGTTGGTTAGTCCAAGCAGACCGGTATACCTTGATCCATGGAAATGAAAAGCGATCCAGCGATCATCGAGTCGCATAACTTTTTTTGCATATAGATAAAAACTCTAAGTACACACCTTATTGCACAAAAAGAAAAGATATTTGCGGCCCACTCTCTTTGAAATATTTTCCAAAATTGTCAAATGAGTGGAGGCTAGTTCAAACCCCTCAAATTCAGTGCTTGAATGTCTTCCTGCTCTACGAAAGATAAAATAGTATGAATTGACAAGTGATCGCCAAAGCAGAATTACCTTACATTAGATTCCCCACCCACATTTTTATATTTTAGAAAGTAATGGACCATAGTTCGTTACGTCCTTGCTCCTCGCATGCAAGTCGATATGTCACTCTCGTTCACCTGAATCCAATGGGACTTTGCTCAGTTCTTCCCCTATGAAAATACTACCAAACAAAAAATAGAAAAAATAAAATACCATCCATATTACGTTAAAAACAAATAAAAGAATTACATCAAAGAAGTCATGCATATGTGATTCTTTTTCCCCATAATTATTGTTCTTCTATCTAAAAAAATACTTAATAGAAATAACCAATCTTTTTCTGCAGTTATCATTACTCACAAAAATTCACACTAAACTCTTACCCTAGAAAGCCGTGTTCATGTTCTGTACGATCATTTAGTCTTCATCAGCGGACTACCCATCCACGACTGTCAAGTTTGTTTAGTCTTATGTTCAATGTTTACAGAGGAATATTAGGCTTTGTCCGTAATGGATCAGGTTGTATGTCAATTAAAGAATATCACCGCCTGTGAGAGCACCATACAATCAGAAATTAGGGCAATAGGCCGAGCACAAGTCCGACCTCAAGAGGCTACTACTATGCCCATGATTATAGATAATGTACTACCTCCCCTATCCCCAACACTAGTACCCACATGTGAAAGCTGTTGAGACAGTACCAATCAATCCTTATGATCCACCTACACTAATGCCAGCACCGACTCCCCCTACTAATATCGGTGCTACTCTCTTCTATATACCATTTGCCCCTTAAGGTTACTTTGTACCATATCATCAGTACCCTAAGTATCCTCACCCAACCTATTAGGTCCCCTCACGAGCTGAATCAGTAGCTCCTCCACCAGTTGACGAAATTTCTCTTCCTCCTCCATCGAATGAGGACATAACCTAGGTCCAGACATAGTTACTTTTTCTATAGGAAACCTTTGGAAAAATTTAAACTCTTGACGAGTTAACCAACATCAAGAAGATGTCTTTTTATCTCGAATCTTAACTACCGTATAATTTTAAGATGTTTGTCTTTAAGACGTATAAATGACTGGGCTCTCCGTATTCACATTTATCCAACTATCACCTCCAGATGCAAGTGTGAAATGTCAACCTAGGAGTAATAGAAAGGAATTTTTGCTCCACTCTATTCGAAGGAGCCATTACTTTGTACATAGATCTAAAGCGTAAGGGAACCACCAAAACCTGGGATGCCTTATATCGTGCTTTCCTTAAACAGTACGAATAGAATGTGGAAATCAACATCACTCGTAAGGATATAGTGATGCTAAAGCAAAAAAAAGGAGAAGAAGTTGATAATTTTTCTCCTGATGGCGAGAGAAGGTTGACCGAATGGTCACCTATACTCAAGAAAATGATTATATTGAGATTGTGATCAAGAACCTCTGAAATTAAGTACGTAGCGAACTTGGGTTCACCTGGATCCCTGAATTTAAAGCTCTCAACCACATAGGGTGCAAAATGGAGGAGAGTTTGGTCACCAAAGCGACCATGTTTATGCCGACCCGCAAATAAGTTCTTTACCAGAAATAACTCGCTCGGAGCCTTTGCATTCCATGTTACTACCATGGTAGTTAGTCCTCAACCCGAATAATACCCCATAGACACCACTTCTAAGGATATGCTTGCCATCACTGCAGTGTACCAATTAGGGACTCCCCCGAAGAACTATCAAGTTGTTCCCCCTCCCAAAAAGGCCCGAACTCGATAAAGATAGCTCATGGATTTATAATCCTCTCTTAGTCAGGTCTTTATTACCTTGAAGTTTGATGGTCGCCTCAAACCACTTAACCCTAGGCCACCATCTATTAGCCTAGATAACAATTGGCAAGCTGACTCCCACTGTGAGTTCCATCAAGGGGCCGACCACATCACCGATAACTTTTGGGTGCTTAGGTACGCAATCCAAGATCTCATATATGCCGGTAGCCTTATCTCACCAAATACCAATGTGACAAATAACCCCTTCCTTTTCATACCAACCCACGTACTAACGTCATATCATACAACTCACCCCCAAATACTAATCCATCCATTCTGATGAGTACACTCCCCCTTCCAAACAACAACCCCTCTGGGTATGCCATTCCCCGCTATAAAAGTCATCGCTTAGACTAAGCCTATCATTGGCCACATGAACTTCTTCATCATGGCTATACACTTCCTATAAACCAATCACTAAAGCCCATACTTGCTCATGGTCACGGAGTTCATGCTATCGAAATAACCAAAAATATTGACAGCTTATGAAGAAAGTATAAACCACTTATTCTAATAGGAGGAAATATATGATGAAGCCCTGCAAGAATCAAACTATATGACTTCCACTGTAATAATCCAATAGATCGGGTGGGGTGGGTTAACCTCGGAGGTACATTTATTTACCCTCACGGACTTTAATACAAACATCAACACCCACTCATGTGAGATTAGGCAGATTTGGTGTAGTGCACCCACTACTTTAAACACGTTCTTCATCAGTTCTTTAGAAATAGTGGAAGCGCCACATTAACAAGTCATCAAATGGAAGAACCCTTGGTTTGAACACCTCGATACCCTATCCCTTAGACAGAGATAAACGAACATGACAAATAACTCAGGGCTTATGATCACATTACTAGGAGATACCGATCACGTCACCAGATATTATACGAAGAAGAAGAAGAAGAAAAAAGGGTCAGAGCCCACACCGCCCTCAGGGTTATCGCATGAGAGGTATAATTAAGAGTTAACCCTGAACCAATAGCAAATACTCCTCACACAAGTTTCCCAAGAGAGAGGTGGAATCAACTTCAAGAAAACCAATGGTTCATGGCCTCTTAAATAGTCTTCCATAAAATATGACATGAAACAATAAATTACCACTCGGCCTAATCCTGAAGGAACCGAATTGCGAGTTCTCCTCTAGCCACCATTTACATGATCCAAATAAACGTCAGAGGCAACATCAAACCTTCCCGTATGATCGATCCAAAACCCAAAAAATGCCCCGCTAAGGTTAACACCACCTTTGAAGAAATAAAACCAAGATCAGAATCCTCGGTCCTCGAACCCAAAAATATCTACTATACTCACCTTCCAAAGCAGGGAATTACAAATTTCTTTAACTATCTCCTGATTACCGAGGGAAACACATCTCCAAAACTCGAGGTCGAGTTTGTCCTTAACCTCAACATTTGGGAAATGATAACACAAGATCACTCCTCACAAAAGGGTTAGTCCTCCATGAATAAGGACATACATCTTTAAAATCTCTCAATGCAAGCGATTAAAAGTTTAGGATTGGAAACAAGGCCACCATAGAAGAACTCGACCTTCTTGAATAGCATGAACACTGGACCCGTCGCATGAAAATAAGAGGATACACTACATACAGTATTCAACCAAGTCTCTTGTATGAAGGGACACCTCTACAGTTCTTCGATAGTGAGGGAGAACTCAGACATCCCAATGTTGATATATCGAAGCATCCGACCTGACAGAAGGGGTAAATTTCCAATAGAGATATAAAAATCTATTTGCAAATTTATGGAGGTCGATCCTAAACCACCCAAAGTCATCCTAACCCCTGAAAGATTTCCCAGAGAAGATCCCATCAATCCTCACAGTAAGCTCTACCAACTCTTTTTGTATCTAAAATTCGATCTCTTCATATTCAATACATCACTATGGGTATCTCACCACACAAATATGGGGCTTAGTCATGGGAACATATATATAAACGCTATCCATATCATTGGAGTCATCGAGCTATAAGACAAAATGACCTATCGAGGTCATCCTCCTCCAAAACGCCCACCACCAAAAGAATTTCATACAGCTTGGGGACAAAGATGGTCAACCCCTCTATCGAAACTATTCATAAGGAAAGTTTTACAGCTTATGGTATGGAGTGCCTGCGTTAGCCATTGTAGGATTTGTTAAGGGGATCTTACCCTTGGGATCAAGATTTGAAGATTATCAATACTATTACGGGGATACCTAATTTGAAGCCGTGATCATAGTAAAGGAGATAATCCTGAAAATAAATGAATCCTCTTTTGATGATGAAGACCTCCAAGAGACCACCTCAAATAACGACATCTGGTCAGGATTGTCCATGCCTGCATAATCACCCTCTCACAAGCTAAACTAAAAGGACGAGCAGGACCTCGCTACGATAGGAGAAATCCCTACACATACCCCTAACTCTGACATTGTTGTACGTTGGATAAATGACATTAATCCACGACTCTTCCCAAACTCATAATAAATCCCCCACTGACTCAAAACATGATATAATCCTTGACTAGGCTTAGGTGATGGTCCCGAATACAATATCACCTATCTCCAATCAAATATCCTTAACAGACCTATTACTCCACCTGGAGAGAGCCGAGTAAGAGTCACTGGAAGAACCCATACTTTACCCAGATAAGGAGGTCAACTTCCTCACCTAATTTAGACGACATTCCATGACCCTTAAAAGAGTTAAAATATTTAAATTCTACCATAGCAAGCATTTTCTTCTTTTCATTCTCTTCCCTATTAGTTCCGAACGCTGGTTGGTAAACTAATACGTCCTTAGTTAAATTTGATCTCCTCAAAATGCTAAAATAATTTTTCTTTCCTTAAAAAAGTGAACTTGCGGAAGAGACGAGATCTCAATGAGGATTGCCATAACTGGTAAGGTAGGGTGATTTAAGGTAGTGTTCATGCATTTCATGATTTCTTTTTGAATTCCACTTAAATAGTAAGGACATTTTTCTCATGTCCAACTTGTTTCATTTGTGTATGTCGTACGCCGCTACATTTGGCACGTCACCTCAAGATCTCACTCGACGGCCTCAATCCAAATTCTGGGAATCAAGCATTTATTATATCCATCATGTGTCCCTCATCTTCCTCAACGACTTCACGTTCCATTATTTTTGGCTCGTAATGCAAGTGGTACGCAAGAGAAGTCAAAACAGTACAACAAGGCTTGATAGGGAAGTTCAAGGGCAATTTGGTAATTGTACAGCCACCGTCCAGAGGACCGTTCAATTGGAAAGTTGAAGATCTTTCCGTAAGAAAGATACGGGAAGAAACGTCACCTCAATCCGAGCTACAGTGAACAAGTTATGGCCCGTTGAAAATGGAGATAATTCCAAGAAAAACCTTGGAAATTTTGCTAAGTTTTTAAATCCCCCTTCCAGCGAGTTTCCCCGAACCCATCCCGAACCGATTCGGGGGGGGGGGGGGGGAACCGGTTCACAGGGGATCGCGAATCGGTTCGAGGTCCCTGTACGCTGGATAGAATTTCAGAGTTTTAAAAACGTGGAACTCTTCATTTATTTCCCTATAAATACCAACTTCGAGGGAGCTATTTTGCAAGACTTGCATAAACGGTTTAAGAGTCCTATCACCTCAAGTCTTCATATTTTTGAGTTCCCAAACTCATGTTTTGATTCACATATTATTTCCATATCTTTGTGAATCCTTTTGCAGCCCAAGAACACATCCTAGTATTTGTTTAACCCTTGTGAAGAAGTCATGTCTCTTCTTCATTGCTGACCACCTGGAGTTCCTGAGGGAGATTCCAGCTGACACTGTTTCTAGCTGTTGCTTTGAAGGTTTGACAAAGACACCGTGCGTTACACTTGTGGGTGATTATCAGGTTGTATGTAAGTCAATGGTCCTGTAAATTATTCAAAGTTCTAGAAATAAAAGGTTTTTCCCTCTGGGGATTTTTTCCTTAATTTTGTGTCGCATGCTTTATTTGTTTATGGATTGAATCACACTCTTTAGATAAATGTTTAGGGGTTGAAATTAAATAAGTGTGTCAAATTAGAAATTTACGAAGTTAATCAATTTTCACACGTCACGATTTTTCAAATTGGTATCAGAGCGGGTTACGCTACTTTATCGCGTATTCCTATTTTCTGCAAAATCGTGTGATATTGATTTAAAAAAAAAAACAGTTTTGTGAAAAATTTGCATTTTTTCTTATCGAACACTTATATAATCAGATGCCTATTTTTGACGGGTTCAATTATGCCTACTGGAAAGCTTGTATGAAATCGATTTTAAAATCTATTGACGAGCGTATTTGGTTGCTTTGAGAAAATGATTGGACTCCTTCCACGGTCACCGTTAATAACATCACCACTCTAAAACTCGTGTCTGCCTGGACTGAAGATGATTATAAATTATCCAATTTTAATTCCCGTGGTCTGAGTGCTATTTCTGGTGCTGTCACTCCGGATGAGTTTCGCCGAATTATGACGTGCACCACGTCTAAAGAGGCTTGGGATGTTTTGAAACTGACACATGAGGGTACGAACGCGGTTAAAGAATCAAAATAACAAAATTTGGCCACCCAATTTAAGACTATTACCATGTCTGAGTATGAATGCTTTGATGATTTTTATGCTCGTTTATCGGACATTGTTAAGACATGTTTTAATTTGGGTGAGGTGATTGATAACACGCGTGTCGTTAAAAATATTTTGAGATCTCTCCCAAAATGCTTTATTCCTAAAGTCACAGTTTTGAACTCTTTGGGAAATTTGAAATCACTTAAGTTGGAAGAACTTGTAGGAGATCTTCAAACCTATGAGATTGACATGTTTCCCCAAACCATTAAGACTATGGATAATGGAATTGCTTTAAAGACTCATTTTAATAAAAAGAAAGAAAAAGTCTGTGAGTCCGATTCTGAGGGAGACTTTAATTTTAATGATATGGCCTTGTTTGCGAATTTTTTAAAAAAGTTTCTCAAAATGAATAAAGAAAATTCTTCCAATAAAAAGAGATCTTTTAAGTCAAATAAAAAGAAAGTGGAGGCCAAAGATAGTGACAAGGAGGATGAGATCAGGTGCTTTGAGTGTGAGGGGAAAGGGCACATAGTTAGAGAGTGTCCTAGTAGGATAAGGAGAAAGGGAAAAGAAACTGCTATGCACTTAGTGATAATGAGAGTGATGAGAGAGATGAGTCTGATAAAGATTTAGCACATGGGATGGTTATCACCTTTTCTAGTCGTGTGAGCACACCCACTTTGTCTCACGAGAGTGCACACGAGAGCGATGATAGTGATTTGTGTTCTTCGAGTGAGGGAGAAAGCGAGGAGGAGAGTGGAGACGAAAGTAAGCTCCAAAAAAGCTTTTAGAGATTTGTACACTGAGACCTTGAAAACTAAGAAGTATAATTGTGATTTAGGTCATCGGGTTTTAGATTTGGAGAGAGAGAAGGAGCTTTTGAAAAAGTATAAGTGTGATTTGACCAACACAGTGTCTAGTCTGACTACACGTTTATCCCAACTCGAGAGTGATCTCGAACGTACCAGGGAGGTCAAAGTCAATTTTGTGAACGCACCTAAGAAGGTTGAAAAGGTGGTTCATATGGGTAAAGGTGAGAAGTTTGGAATAAGTCATGATGGTGCTTCTTCTTCCCAATTAGCACCCGATCCGGTTCCCACTTTAGTGTTAGATTCACGTAAGTCTCACCCTAACCCACCTAGGCGTCCCATTCCTATTAGGAGAGCGCATCCTAGAGTTTTTGAGAGAGGTGTTCCTAGGCCTATTTATGTTTGTTCATATTGTAAGAGGAGATATCACCTTAAGGAATTTTGTTTTAAGTTGGGTTATGTGTCACGTTTTGCTTCTACACGTGTTTCTGGCACACATGCACCCATACATGATACTTTACATGCTCCCGGAGACTACATGAGAGAGATTGTATATTTAGGTGAGCAAGTTAAGTTTTTGGTCAAAACTTCATAAGAATTGATGGAGTTTTTTCATAAGTTGTCACCACCTTTGGAAAACCCCTCCGCACCTAATGATTGAGGTTTGACTTGTTTACTAGCATAGGACGATTTTCATGATGACATTGTTTGCCTATTGCTAGTATGTATCATGTTTGTATGTTTTAATTTTTTTTTTTGGAAAAATTTTGAAAAATACAAAAAGATTTTATTTTGATAAAATTTTGAGAAAATCCAAAAAGATTTTTGTATTTTGTTTGCACTGTTTATGGATGAAGACTTAGGATGATCGAGTCACAACATCATTCCATTTTTTTCATGTGACTATTTGATAGTGTTTTGAGAGAATAAATCAATTCATCCTTGTGCTTTATAATGTTTGGAGTCATTAAGATGTAATTAGTTGTTACTTCCTACATGTTTGACTCATGATATCCTTATTGCACACTTGCACGGATTTGTTTGATTATTGTGCTTGTCTTATCACATGTTGGTTGGGTGTTTTCACTTCAATCCTGTCCTTAAAACGAACCAAGCGTGATAATTTTTTTTATAAGGAAATTGTGCATATAAGAAACGTTTTGTGAGTTTGTGTGCTTTGTTTGAAAACGGGGAAGGGCTGCGAAAGGTTCACTTTGCCTGTGCGAATATTAAGCCACCGTTAAATTGGACCTAAAAAATGGAAGTATTTTATTATCCGGGGTCCAAAGAGGTTTAAAAGAGCCCAAAAAAATTAAAAGGCGATAAAAATATATTCATGCCAAAAAGAGGATATTTAGGTTTTTGCACCAATTCTCCAAAGTTTGAGAATTTATATTATGTAAGGACACAAATTTCCAATTGAGTCCATATATAGTTTTGGCTCAATTCCGGACAAAAACATTATTTCATAGGTTAGTGATTTATTGTAATACTCTCAAGCCTATGAAGTGTGTGTTGAAGACGTAGCGGCGAAGAATATAAAGCTTCATCAAAATGCCGGTTTGCGTGCCTCGTTTCTACGTCATCATCTAAGGTTCCATGCTCCCAAGGTATGAATGTAATTATATTTATATAGGAGCTTGGAACAATATTTATTGGGTGTTAGGTTTAATAAAAAACCATGTTTTACTTTCAGAATAATTTAATTGGAACTTTAATTTAACGTATATAAAGTTTCTGGGCCAAAATAGAATTTTAGAAAAATTTCTGGAAGTCGTTCGAAATCTCGTTCGAACGAGTTTTTCGTTCTAACGAGGTTTCGTTCGAACGAGACTGCCAACGAACCTAATCTGGTCAGTCGTTCGATATGTCGTTCGAACGAGTTTTTCGTTCTAACGAGGTTTCGTTCGAACGAGTTTGCCAACGAACCTAAACTGGTCAGTCGTTCGATATGTCGTTCGAACGAGTCTGTTCGTTCTAACGAGATATCTAACGAGTTTCTAACGAGCCCAGTCTGGTCGCTCGTTAGAAGTCTCGTTCGAACGAGAGTCAAGTTCGTTCGAACGAGATGCCAGGCGGGAACAGTTTTGAGCAGTTTTTGGCAGTTTTTACCCACTTTCCCCACTTGGTTTTTAACCAACTTTTTCAGACTTAATAAAGTGCGGGAATGACTTTTTCCAAATTATCTTTTTCATACCATACAAACTCCTAGAGAGTGTTTTGAGACAAAATTTGTTTAAGGAAAAAGATCAAGTTTTGAGTGTTATTCTTTAATGAAAAATCCTACACACTCTAGTGTTTACACCCAATAGTTGTTTATCCAAGTTCTATATACATATCTTTACTTGGAGTTTTTGGCACCGGTTTTCTCTACCGAATTGAAAAAGAGACGTTTCGGGTTTGCTTCTACATCCCATCACAAAGAAGAAGACTTTTGTTGCGGTTTTACTCAATTGGAGAAAGGCTCCAATCTTGGGTGACGGTGAGCATACAAAGCCCTATCGGTGGATTCCGAGACCGCGGTGGAGCTCCGTGGTTGTTCGCTAGGAAGAGGTTTCTACAAGAAGGAGCGACAAGGCTTGAGAGGGTTCGAGTCGAGGATGTAAGTCTTTTGTCTTGTAATTGTATAATTCCGTATCTAGTGGACTTGTGGCTAGGGTCGTCCGAGATTTTTTCCCGTCTTGGGTTTTTCCTCGTACATCGCGGCGTAGTGTGATATTGTTTATTTTATCTTGCTCAATAATTTAGAATCCATGCTTTAGGTTTAATTCAAGATAAAATTTGGTTTAATTATCACACTCATTTAATTTGGGACTTATATTAAATTTTGGGTAATGTTTACTTAATTCAAGTCATTTGCTAAAATTTGGTTTCGCCTAATTTACTAATATTGATTAATATGACTTAGGCAAATTCTAGGACTTGGATTAATTAATTGGTTTAAGTGAATATATTTATTGATTAATTTTACTTCAGTTGGTGTAATTTTAATTTGTTGTTTTAAAGTTGAACCATCTTTCAACGCTTCCGCATCTCGAGGTTACATAACAAGGAAATAATAATATTTTAGAATTGGGGGCCTTGCGCACTTTGATTTAGAAAAGCTCCCCGCTTTTTCAAATTGGTATCAGAGCCGGAGCGCTAAGTTATTGCGTTAAAGATCCATTTTTCGGCTTTTTGTATTACCTTACCTTTTTAGGTGGTTCAATTTTTTTTATCATTCTCATATTTTTTTTTCTCTCAATGGGACGTCTTAATGAAAATTTGTCCAATTTTAATGAAAATAAAATTTTTGATTTTCGAGAGGAATTAAATGGGCTTAACAAATGTAACGAAAATTTAAAAGAATTAAATTTGAGATTTGTAAAAAGAATTAAATTTCTTGAAAATGAAAATTCTTGTTTTAAAGCTCACATTGAGTCTTTGCAAATCTCCTTATCTCAAAAAGATATCTTTCGTGAAAAGCTCATGGACTTACATTCAAATTTTGATATTTTAGAAAAGTCCAAGAAAGAGAGTGAAAATCGTGAAAAGACTCTTAGGGACAAGTTTGCTCATATTGAGGGAGAGCGTGTTAACCTTCTAGGAATTATTGAAAATTTAAAGAAGGAGTCCCATAATTTTGAGGAGTCTAATTTATTACTTGAGTCCGAAATTTCAAAATTGAAAAATGATTCTCAAGACTCTAGTAGTAGTTCTAATGGTTCTAGCTCATCATGCTCAAATTCTTCCATTGCTAAAGCTAAAATCATTGTGTGTTTTAGAGGGTCAACTTTGTCCAAGGTCTTTAAAAAGGGTCACACCTTAGGTAACATTCCTCGTGTTTACACATGCCTGCATTGTGGTAGGAAAGGTCACCTTAGGTCGTTTTGTTTTTATCTTAAAAGAAGTCCAAGGAAATCTTTATCTAGCATTTCATTATTTCCTAATCCCCATCATGTTAACTATAAATCTATATGGGTTAGGAAATCATTATTAAATGCGCTAGATACAAGATTTGTTGATTCTCATTTACTATCACATGAAACCTCCCTTGCTAAATTTAAAGGTTGAATGTGTTAGTGTTTTATGCATACTCTAGCTTTTTGTGCTTCTTATTATATATCATTGCTAGATGTATGCATGTTTAGTCATTTTCTAGTCATTGCCTTATTTCAAATCACATACTAGATATTTTGACTTGTTTATCTTTTTATATTATATTTTTGCTTGAATTGACTGCATAATATAAAAAGATTTTTGTTTATCATTTGTGTTTTATTTATTTCATTTAAGCTTAATGAAAAATACAAATGATTTCTGATTGTCCTTTTGAGTAAATATCTATTTTTGATTAAAAATGTTAAAAACTCAAAAAGATTTTTTTTTGTGTGTATTTTAGTTTGACACACTTTAAGTGGCATATATTTGTGTTTGAATCCCATTTTTTCGCTCCCAAGTGGCTAGAACTTTTGGTTTCGATTTTCAATCCTTAAAATGTTCTTTACCATGCTTTATATGGAGTAGTTGGATTTTGTATTGATTAAATGGATTCTATTTTTATATGCCTCTATTCACACATGCACGAGCTCTTTTGAAATCTTAATGTCACATGTTATATTTGAGCTTTTTGAGGTGTTCTCCTACCAATCTAGTCATCTACATATCTATGACCTAGGAGGACTAGTGCATGTCAAAATCCGTTGCATGTGAGATTTGTGTGAAAATGAAAACATGATAAATAAATATGCACGGGGAAGGGCTCCGAAAGGATATATTAAATCCTTTGCGATAGTAAGCCACCGTTTATTGGATCTAAAAGAAATACGTGATCCAAAGGCCTAAAAACAGAATATTTGGCATTAAAAAGAAATCAATTGCCATGGCCTATGTTTGTTTGATATATTCATTCAAAAGAAAACGAATATATATGCTTATTGAGGGAGAATTGGATGGTATATCAACGGTTTGCACAATGTCCGTTTATCCTAGTTGTCTTTAATGTCATGACTCTATTTGGTTTGTAGAATCATCATCATGCTAGGCTTGTATGCATTGTGTATGTTTGTTCATTGAGTTCAATCTTTATATTGTCACATGAGGTTATATTTAAATGTGATAAAGTTTGCAATCAAATGAGAACTCCGTGAATGTTTATTAAGTGTTTGGGTCTAAATTTAATTGTTGCTAGTTCACACCCCTACACTTCCGTTTCCATATGACACATTTTTGCCATACGAGTGTGCAAACTTATTGTATTTTGTGTCATGTGTGTGTTTATATCTATATATATGCAAGTACTCTATTGGTATATTTCTAATGTATATATATATGATATTTGTTTGTCTTTGCCTTGCTTTTATTGCCCATATGCTTTCATGTCTTTTCACTTTAAGCTTCCACATGCTGTTTATTAGTTCTTTATCCTTTTCCTATTCCCGAACAAAAAGGGGGAGAATGATGATAGGGGGAGAAATGGTATCTAAACCTATTATTATTGTATCTTAGTTTGGGGGAGATTTATCTTAGGGGGATACCTATTTCTAAGTAAATGTCATTTGTTTGATAAAGGGGAGAATTATTTTAGGGGGAGTAATTATTTAATTGCATTTAATATTTTGATATTCCCTATGCATTTGATGAGTTTGCTTAAGTGTGCAGGAATTATTCTAAAGCGGCATCTTTCTATGGAAAAGATTTTAATCCTTGGGTTGAGTCAAGTTTGGGCGGGTTATGTTTTGAGTCTAGTGAGCTTGACGGCCCTTTAGGATTTTTGGTTTGGTTTTTGTCCCGGAATAGCCAAAGGGGGAGATTTGTAAGGACACAAATTTCCAATTGAGTCCATATATAGTTTTGGCTCAATTCCGGACAAAAACATTATTTCATAGGTTAGTGATTTATTGTAATACTCTCAAGCCTATGAAGTGTGTGTTGAAGACGTAGCGGCAAAGAATATAAAGCTTCATCAAAATGCCGATTTGCGTGCCTCGTTTCTACGTCATCATCTAAGGTTCCATGCTCCCAAGGTATGAATGTAATTATATTTATATAGGAGCTTAGAACAATATTTATTGGGTGTTAGGTTTAATAAAAAACCATGTTTTACTTTCAGAATAATTTAATTGGAACTTTAATTTAACGTATATAAAGTTTCTGGGCCAAAATAGAATTTTAGAAAAATTTCTGGAAGTCGTTCGAAATCTCGTTCGAACGAGTTTTTCGTTCTAACGAGGTTTCGTTCGAACGAGACTGCCAACGAACCTAATCTGGTCAGTCGTTCGATATGTCGTTCGAACGAGTTTTTCGTTCTAACGAGGTTTCGTTCGAACGAGTTTGCCAACGAACCTAAACTGGTCAGTCGTTCGATATGTCGTTCGAACGAGTCTGTTCGTTCTAACGAGATATCTAACGAGTTTCTAACGAGCCCAGTCTGGTCGCTCGTTAGAAGTCTCGTTCGAACGAGAGTCAAGTTCGTTCGAACGAGATGCCAGGCGGGAACAGTTTTGAGCAGTTTTTGGCAGTTTTTACCCACTTTCCCCACTTGGTTTTTAACCAACTTTTTCAGACTTAATAAAGTGCGGGAATGACTTTTTCCAAATTATCTTTTTCATACCATACAAACTCCTAGAGAGTGTTTTGAGACAAAATTTGTTTAAGGAAAAAGATCAAGTTTTGAGTGTTATTCTTTAATGAAAAATCCTACACACTCTAGTGTTTACACCCAATAGTTGTTTATCCAAGTTCTATATACATATCTTTACTTGGAGTTTTTGGCACCGGTTTTCTCTACCGAATTGAAAAAGAGACGTTTCGGGTTTGCTTTTACATCCCATCACAAGGAAGAAGACTTTTGTTGCGGTTTTACTCAATTGGAGAAAGGCTCCAATCTTGGGTGACGGTGAGCATACAAAGCCCTATCGGTGGATTCCGAGACCGCGGTGGAGCTCCGTGGTTGTTCGCTAGGAAGAGGTTTCTACAAGAAGGAGCGACAAGGATTGAGAGGGTTCGAGTCGAGGATGTAAGTCTTTTGTCTTGTAATTGTATAATTCCGTATCTAGTGGACTTGTGGCTAGGGCCGTCCGAGGTTTTTTCCCGTCTTGGGTTTTTCCTCGTACATCGCGGCGTAGTGTGATATTGTTTATTTTATCTTGCTCAATAATTTAGAATCCATGCTTTAGGTTTAATTCAAGATAAAATTTGGTTTAATTATCACACTCATTTAATTTGGGACTTATATTAAATTTTGGGTAATGTTTACTTAATTCAAGTCATTTGCTAAAATTTGGTTTCGCCTAATTTACTAATATTGATTAATATGACTTAGGCAAATTCTAGGACTTGGATTAATTAATTGGTTTAAGTGAATATATTTATTGGTTAATTTTACTTCACTTGGTGTAATTTTAATTTGTTATTTTAAAGTTGAACCATCTTTCAACGCTTCCGCATCTCGAGGTTACATAACAAGAAAATAATAATATTTTAGAATTGGGGGCCTCGCACACTTTGATTTAGAAAAGCTCCCCGCTTTTTCATATTACCTCTAAAACCAAATATATTTGAGGGAGTTTGGTTGGAGAATTTAAAACGGGTTTGCACGTCCTTGAAATGCTTGAAAATGCGCTACATAGTTTTGGACGTTATTGGTGTGGAAATCACTTTGACTTTGATTTGTTAATTTTCATAAGACGATGTCATCTAAATTCAACAATCTTTTACACTTAAGGATACGGTTGATGTTCATTCGTTAGGGGTACATATATGCATCGTACACATATGATTGATGGAGTTGATTTACCTATCGAATGTATTCACACCCATTCATTCCGTTTCCATGACTTGGTTGTTTGAGTTTAAAACCATGGTGTGATTTTTTTTGTATCATGTTTTACATATTTTTTTTCAAACTGGCATCTTATTTTATTTTTGTGCGAAAATTTTGAAAAATCGAAGATTTGTTTGAGCATCTCCTTGCAAGAGCACGTTTTCCATTTGATTGATCCTTTGTTTTTTAATACCGTGACACCCCGATTTTTCTTTTCGATTCATTCTTCTTATTTTTCTATTTGGGGACATCATAAAAAGGGGGAGAAAGAATTATCATATTTTGGGGGAGTTTTGAGATTTGACTTATTCTTATCATTTATTGGTATCTATGTTTATCTCATTTCAAACTCGATACGTCACTTGGTATTTTTTTCTTTTTCTCATGTGTGTAGGTACTACATTTATGATCATACGTTACACACCCTGATGAGAAAATATTTGAGATTCCTGAAGATTTGAAGAACAAACGATGGAGACTATTCATTTGTACCTTTTCCAGTTTTGGGTTCATGGGGGGTAGATTTTTATAGGCAGTTTCATATTTGATAATTAGGATTTTTTATGTATGTACCGGCATAGACATAGGAGGAGATTTGTAAGGATATTTTTCTCATGTCCAACTTATTTCATTTGTGCATGTCGTACGCCGCTACATTTGGCACGTCACCTCAAGATCTCACTCGACGGACTCAATCCAAATTCTGGGAATCAATCATTTATTATCTCCATCATGTGTCACTCATCTGCCTCAATGACTTCACGTTCCATAATTTTTGGCTCGTAATGCAAGTGGTACGCAAGAGAAGTCAAAACAGTGCAACAAGGCTTGGTAGGGAAGTTCAAGGGCAATTTGGTAAATTTATAACCATCGTCAGGAGGACCGTTCAACTAGAAATTTGAAGATCTTGCCACAAAAAGATACTGGAAGAAACGGCGCCTCAATCCGAGCTACGGTGAACAAGTTATGGCCTGTTGAAAATGGAGATAATTCCAAGAAAAACCTTGGAAATTTTACTAAGTGTTTAAAGCCCCCTTCCAGCGAGTTTCCCCGAACCCATCCCGAATTGATTCGGGGGGGCGAACCTGTTCGCAGGGGACCCTGAACCGGTTAGAGGTCTCTGTACGTTGGATAGAATTTCAGAGTTTTAAAAACGTGGAACTCTTCATTTATTTCCCTATAAATACCAACTTCGGGGGAGCTGTTTTGCAAGACTTGCATAGACGAATTTGAGAATCCTATCACCTCAAGTCTTCATATTTTTGAGTTCCCAAACTCATGTTTTGATTCACATATCATTTCCATATCTTTGTGAATCCTTTTGCAACTCAAGAACACATCCTAGTATTTGTTCAACCCTTGTGAAGAAGTCGTTTCTCTTCTTCATTGCTGACCACCTAGAATTCCTGAGGGAGATTCCAGCCGACACTGTTTCTAGTCGTTGTTTTGAAGGTTTGATGAAGATACCGTGCGTTACACTTGTGGGCGATTATCAGGTTGTCTGTAATTCAATGATCTTGTAAATTATTCAAAGTTCTAGAAATAAAAGGTTTTGCCCTGCGGGGATTTTTTCCTTAATTTTGCGTCGCATGCTTTATTTGTTTATGGGTTGAATCACGCTCTTTAGATGCATGTTTAGGGGTTGAAATTAAATAAGTCTGTCAAATTAGAAATTTGCGAAGTTAATCAATTTTCACAAGTCACGATTTTCCATAAATGAAGATAAATTCTTCCATTGAAGTTACTAGGAGTTAAATCATTGATTGAAGTATTTCAGGATGAGTGAAATTCTTGGTCGAAAATCATGTCTAGTGATTTTCCATCTATATTCGACTCAAAGTCTTCTAATCGACGGTTGCATTTAAGATCAAAAGAGTGAAAAAGGCAGTAGAAAATGACTGAATCCACCAAGAAAGGCATGAATGCCCTTATAGCTTATGGGAGCCTATCCCTTTTTACGATCATATATAAACTTTACTTTACCCTCCTACCTTCCCTTTTCGCTTCGTATACTCCGCTCATTCCATTTATTTCAAAGGAACATTCTTTTTTAGCCGATTCTCCTTTAGTATCTACTGCTTCGGATTCATTGAATCCCCTCCCCCTATTTGAGTACTAATACCCTATCTATAGTAAGGGGCCTTTTCTTGCTTGTTTGCGCTTTAGCTTGATTGCAGGGCTTGAGTTTTAGCGCTCACATTTTTTTGTTTTATCATAAGTAAGCTATTATCTAATATCTTTACGAAATATTATAATCTATGGGTGGGTGGGAGGCCATTCTCATCCCAAGTGGTGGATCGATTCACCTGGACCGATTGGGAAGAGATTTACATAGAGACTATGACTTTTCGAGGAATATATTTCAATATTAGCTAATGTTTGTGTTGACTACGCTAGTCATTGTTTTTGGCTCCCGCGACTAATAAAAAACTTTAACTTTAACTAGACTCTTACAGGAGTATAATGGCTAGTCCAGGTATCAAATACACAAGAAATGAGTGCAAAAACTTCAATTGATTGATTACCTATGAATAAAAGTGTAAAAGATATTATTTTAATAAAATATTAACAACTAGGCATGTTTTTAAACTAAAATAAAAACAATAAGAATAACAACTATAGATTGAGAATAATATCCCTCACCTCAAGTTAAGTACTATAAATGATTACATGGTAAGAAAAGCGTTGTGAGATTAAATTTGATTTTGTCAATTAATTAAACCTAGAGTTGTCACCCCCTGAATTTTCATAAAATCTTCATATGATTTTGGCATCAACAAATATCCCGTAAATTACAACAAAAGGTCATAAAGACAGAGCATACATGATATACACAGTTAAATCTCCTAGCCGCAAATAAAAAAATGCAACCCATTAAAACTATTATAATCTATTACCAAATCAAAGCAACCAACTAACCTATGGTGAGTTCAATCACCTCAACCTAATTAACTTAGCTAGAAAGAAATTTAAATAATGTATTTAAAGGAAAGAAAGTAAGTTAAGCAATAACAAAGCAAGAAACTAAATTTCCAAAATAAGAAAACAAGAAATAATAGCTTATATTAATGGGGAAGAAGATGAATAGTATACTTACATACAAAAGTGGGATGAAACCCAAAGAAGGAGAAAATGAATGATATCCCAAACCAAACCCTAGCTAAACTATATTAATTAAAAACCAAGATAATGAACAAATATTCAACTTACATATATATATAGTAAGTTGGATTAAAAAAAGATAAAAGAAAACAATGAGTCAAAATGCCAAATATTTGGTGGTGTCAATCAATCGACACTTTTGAAAATTTCATACTGATGTCGAAACAAGGCAAAACCTGATGTGATTGATCGATCGATAAATGAAAAAATTCACCACTGGTCTCAGCTCAAAGTAAAATCGACGATAGGGTGGTGATCGATCGATGCTCTATTTTTGGTAAAACTTACTCTTTATTTCAAACACAAAAGGGCTTTAAGAGAACGACCGCTATTCAATCATACAGTGTTGGAATGATGCGCTATTTGGGGACACGCGAAACTAACTCGATGAACTACACTTCCATGGAGATCTTCCAACCAGGACATGAAGTTTATGAAATTTCCCCTGAAGTTGCCTCAAATGACGAACTTTCCCGAATTGCAACCATTTTCTCCGTTACACGTTTCAATACCAACAAAAACTCAAATAAACCTTGCACATCAAATATATATCAAAAACCAAGGTTAACCAATAATTGAGAATAAAAGTAGGATTTAATGAACACAATTATGCTAGAATACGTAAGAATAAAAGGTGTTAGTATATAATATTCAAGACCTATCGCACCCCTTAACTTAGACATTGCTAGTCCCTAGTGATGAAACAAAATAAAAGCTATCCCAATAGACATATAACAAAAATAGGTAAGCATAAAAAGAAATAAATGCCACTTTTGCGGGTAAACGATTGGATTTAGCATACGCAACAAGCTGTTAAACCCTTGGGTTACCTTAGTGAACGAATGTTGTCTCGTGAGGATTTTTAGGGATGAAACCCACATATATCAAAGTTTCCGTAAAAAGTATTCCGAGCCAATCAATGTAATAAACACAACAATATAGAAAAATATTTCAACATATTATTAGCATAGTGAATGAATACATTTAATAGTTCGTAATTATTAACCTTATAAAATGAACGTCATAGAATTGAAACATTAAATTTAGGAGCAAATACGAGCACATGAGAAGATTTTAGTTTGGCAAAACTGTTATAAACTGGATAAATATTAAAGCGTGCATCATATTCAATCGTCACTAGTGTTTAAATTCAACGAATGAAAATTGAGTGTAACACACGAGACATGCTGGCATAATGAGTAAATGTAAATGGACAGTAGGCCGCACACATGTCAATAATGAAGAACGCTATATAAAATGAAAAATATGCAATCTCAATGAAATGATACCGTTCATTAAATGAGGTGAAATTCATTTTTATATATTATCACAACTATTATGACTTTTAAATCACATTCACCCTAGGATCACATAGGACATTGTAATGTAGGTTTGGCGTTAAGGTGTATGAAAGGAAGGGAATATGTACATATTGAAAGATGTTTGGGTAGAAACACTTGGGATAATGGAAATTTATGGGAAATTTCAAAATTGGAATATGATTTTCTTAAAAATCAATGCATATAACATCAAAGAGAGTGATAAAGATTATTGAGAACTATTTACATCAAGGAAATACTTTCTCTTTCTCTTTCTTTTATTATATTTCTCTTCTTTTTCTTTCTTTATTTTGTTTTTCACTTTTATTTTCTTTTCACTTTCACATGCTCAATTTCAACCACATAACAAGAACATCATTTAATTCCAAGTATCTTTTGAAACAAAGGTATGTAAGGTGTATATAGGGTTTAAAAACTCCAATGTGTAGTTGCTTATGATATTTTGGGTTTTGAAACGAATGGTTAATATTTAGGCTCAAAGGGGTTGGCTAGGAAAATATGTAGGATGAGGTAAAGGTCAATATGAGTGTAATAACAAAGAAGGCCTATGTTCCATTCTTAAATCTTACGCGATTCTCGGTTCAAAATAACTTTAAAAATTATGTTAAGTAACACAATAAATAATGAACTCAATTAATGAGCGGTCAAAGTAAGAATGGGGAGATTACTGGTGACTTTAACGTTTTCAAGAAGGAAGTAATGTATAAACACTCACAAAAGAAGAATAGTGCAAAGCCCACTTGATGTAAGTATATACAAAGTTCATAAAATATTATCGAGTTATAAATGACGTAAACCAAATCAATTAAGCATAAACAACACATGTTCTTATGAGTTCAAAGTTTAATTCATGAAGTTTATCATAATGTCAATGATTTGAGGACTAAAGTCTAATAACTTCTGAGATCGAGAACCTGCATCATTGAATTATCTATTGGATCTGGCCTTTACTTGAAAGATCATCGAAAATAAGGGCAAAATGCCCTTGAAAGGAGAAAAAAGAACGAAATATTTTTGAAAATTTTCAATTTTTCAATAAAAAGCATACTTGGTGTTGATACCAAATTTAGTCTGTTGACATGGATCAATAAAGTGAAGACGCGTGGCAGTCTACGTAGAAATAACAAACACTTTCGAGGAACTCACACGCTCCGAGGAACCATACTACAACGAGGAACACTGTTTCTCCGAGGAACTCATACGCTCCGAGGAACGAGAACTCTCCGAGGAACTCTTGAGCACCGAGAAGCTTAGGCGGTCCGAGCTGCACCTCGAACAAAGCATTAATAGCAGGATAACCAACAGTTTAACTGTTCATTAAATGCTTATCATTCAGACGCACGCGCTTAAGGGGCATTGAATGTATTACCCTTTCATATGTACATCATTTAATGTATTACCCTTTTACATTACAGCCTCAGGGCTATAAATACATTGTACAATCCTCATTTGAAAGGGACCGGAATTTCTTGAGACAACTTGTAATCGAGAATTCCCATACAATCAGCAATACCATAACAGTGGACGTAGGCCATTCTTATAAGGCTGAACCACTTTAAAAATTCTTTGTCTCATTTATTTATCTGTGATTGAATAATTAGATATGATCTAATTTTTTACATCAACAGATTGGCGCCGTCTGTGGGAACGACTGGTAATATCATTTTCCATAAAAAATAATCCATCATAAATGGATGATATTCCAGAATCTAGCAATCGAAACGCTGGAATCCCTCCAAATCCATCTGCTCCGCCAAATATTCCAGATCTGGCTGGAATAATGACAAATCTGGCTTAGGGTCAGACCGTCATGCAAGAAACTATGCGTCAACTCATTCAAACCCTCCATGGCGGTGCACCAACTCATTCAAGACAACGAAGTATTCCAAGAAATGCCCGTGCATCTTCTTCGCGTACTAGGCGTACCAATTCATATCGCAATGAGGAGTCTGAAGATTTTTCTTATCAACCTGGACGAACTTTGTCAGTGCGAGCCACAGACACTGAACAACGTATCACTCTCTCCCCAGAATGGACCAGTGCGCTAGAAAGATTAAGCAGAGTATCACCTTTCGATCGATTAGGTCCTAGAAGGAGCAAAAGTCCTCCTAGAGCCCCATCGAGGAGTTTTCGACGACCATCAGATTTAAGGGAAGGATCTGCCCAGTCGCGACCAGCTGCTCGTCAAGAGAGATCTCAGGAAGCCACATCAACGCGATCAGTTGCTCGGACCAATAGGCCCGAGGAAGGAAATGATGCATGGAAAGGCTCTATTCAAAGGCTGGAGGATAGATCGGGGGAAATGGTTAAAGCTAAGAACCCCCTATAACGAACCTTTGTTCGAGGAACACCTTTTGTCCAATCCATTGTAGATTTTCCAACACCATCAAAGTTCAAAACAACTGTTGTGACCCCCAAATATGATGGAAAGACTGACCCTATCCTTCATATAGAACAATACCAGGCTGCAGCTGACATCTATGCTGTTCCAGATGAGATGAGATGCAGGGCATTCTCGGGAACTCTTACCGAATCTGCTCAAATATGGTATAATAATCTTCCTCGGGGTAAGATTTCAACTTTTCTTCAACTGGCCGAGTTATTCATTGGGAATTTCTGTTTTGGGGCAAAGCCAGTTAAACGAGTAGCACATTTGTTAAGTGTTAGACAAAAAGCTGGTGAGAGCACCAGAGATTATATAACTCGTTTTAATAACGAGAAACTTGAAGTCATTGATTATGAGGAGAAGACAACGAATACTGCTTTGATGAGTGGACTACTGCCCAACAAGTTGTACTATACTTTGGCTAAGGATCCACCTAGAACCATGTCAGACCTGATGGGAAAAGACTCCAAGATTATGAATGCCCAGGAGGCTATGGCTGCGAAGAAGAATATGGATGACAAAGAAACCAAGGTGGAAGGCGATAAAGCTAAGAAGAAAGAGCATAAGAACAATGGTAATGACAAACATTCAAAAAACAGGTCGGTATGGGACGTGATGAAGAAATATGATAATTATACTCCTTTGAAGAAGGATATCAACCATGTTCTAGAGGAAATCAAGAACAACGAGGAACTAAACTGGCCAGAGAAAATGAAGGCAGACCCTGACAAGAGGAATAAGGCGAAGTATTACGAGTTTCATAAAGATCATGGCCATATGACCAAAAATTGCATAGCTCTTCAGAATGAGATTGAAACACTCATCAGACGAGGAAAACTGTCAAAGTATGTTGATCGTGGAAGCGAAAGAAGGAACAATGACCGAACAAGAGAGAGGTCTAGATCTCCTCGTCAAGCAGAGGAGAACAAGAAGAGAAACCATGAAGTTGATCCCGAGGATGACCCCGATCTTCCCAAGAGACCAAGGCAGACAGAACGAGAGGTATTTTCAATACGCTTTGGGTCATTTGACTGTAATGTTATAACAGTTGGATATGCAGGAGGAGGAGACCTTACTGCCGAGAGAAAAGCTTACCTCTGTAAGGCTCAAGCTTACTCATACATTCAATGAATAAATCTAGCTGAGGAGGATCGCCCGAGAAAGGTGAACAAAGAGAAGTTAGTCACTGGGTTCTCAAAGAATGATCTTACAGGTGTTCTATATCCTCATGATGACCCACTGGTGATCAAGATGAGAATGAAGTAGGTTATAATTTCAAGAGTACTGGTCGACAATGGTAGCTCGGCAGACATCATGTTCTACTCGTGTTTCGATAGTTTAAATCTAAAACTATCTCAACTGGAGCCTTATTATAGACCCCTCCTCAGTTTTGCTGGCGAGAAAGTTTTTCCACTTAGGACAATCAAGTTGGATATATTCATTGGTACGTGGCCTACTTACCGAACAGAAAGAATACGCTTCTTTGTGATGGATAAGAATGTTAAGTCATCATACAATATCATCATGGGAAGAGTAGGATTGAAGAAGTTTGAAGATGTACCATCTACAGTGCATCAGTGCCTAAAATTTCCAACAAATTTTGGAGTAGGAGTTGTGAAAGGTGACCAGAAAGTAGCTCGGGAATGTTATTATTCATCCGCCGAGTAAGAAGAACTGGAGGAATCAAGGAAAAAAACTACTACTTATCAAGTGGAAGAAGGGGCAAAAATTGAAACATTGGATCCTAGAGATGAGTCATAACTCGTGAAGGGTCAAGTGGTGGAAGCTACTGAAAACATCATTCTGGATGACGAGCACCCTGAACGAACTACTCAAATAGGTTCGTCATTGGAAACCTCACTAAAACAGTAATTAATAACTTTCCTTAGAAGCAGAAAGAAAACTTTTGCGTGGAGTCATGAGGATATGCCAGGAATAGATCCAAATTTCTTATGTCACGAACTTAATGTGAATAAGGATATCAAGCCAGTAAAGCAAAGAAGAAGAGTGTTTAGTCCCGAGAAGAATCAAGCTATACAGGAGGAAGTCGAGAAGCTCCAGAAAGCTTGTTTCATTGAAGATGTTAAATATCCAGACTGGTTAGCCAATGTGGTGATGGTAAAGAAGAAGAACAACAAATGGAGGATGTGTGTAGACTTCACTGATCTCAACAAAGCATGCCCAAAAGATCACTTTCCACTGCCCCGACTAGTCGATGCTACCTCGGGACACGAGATGCTGAGTTTCATGGATCCTTATTCTGGCTACAATCAGATTAAAATGAAACCTGGAGACAGGGAGAGTACTTCTTTCATTACCCTTAGGGGAACTTATTGTTATAATGTTATGCCTTTTGGTTTAAAAAATGCAGGTGCGACATATCAGAGGCTGATGAACAAAGTCTTTGCTGAACAAATCAGTTACAATATGGAAGTCTATGTTGACGATATGCTGACGAAGAGCAAAAGAGCTGCTGATCATCTAGTTGACTTAAGTCAGACTTTTGATCAACTAGATAAATACCAAATGAAGCTGAACCCGACGAAGTGCATATTTGGAGTACGAGAAGGCATGTTTCTCGGATACATTGTCAACCAACGAGGCATTGAAGCAAATCCTGAAAAGATCAAAGCTCTATTAGGGCTGCGATCTCCAACGATGAAGAAAGAGGTACAAAGTCTTACAGGACGAGTAGCAGCACTCAACAGATTTGTATCACGAGCAACTGATCGATGTCTACCATTCTTCAAGACACTCCGAAAGACTTTTGAGTGGAATGATGAATGTGAGAATGCTTTTCAAGACTTGAAAAAC
The DNA here is from genome assembly GCA_949130495.1 of Sambucus nigra. Classification (NCBI taxonomy): domain Eukaryota; kingdom Viridiplantae; phylum Streptophyta; class Magnoliopsida; order Dipsacales; family Adoxaceae; genus Sambucus; species Sambucus nigra. The sequence continues at coordinate 107,201,508 of OX422219.1, forward strand.
TACTTGGGAGCACCTCCATTGTTGTCCAGGTCGGTGATGGGAGAAAAATTGTACTTGTACCTAGCAGTATCGGAAAATGCAGTTAGCTCGGCGTTGATAAGAGTGGAGATTGGAGTACAAAAACCAATCTATTACACAAGTAAGGCCTTCCGAGGAGCAGATATCAGATATCCAAGGCTGGAAAAGTTAGCACTAGCACTAATTGAGGCGAGTAGGAGAATGAGGCCATACTTCCAGGCTCATACTATAGTCGTATATACTGATATGCCATTGAGGCAAGCCCTTCATAAACCAGAAAAATCAGGGAGATTGATGTACTGGGCAATAGAGCTCGGTGAATATGATATAGTTTATGAACCCAGATCATTGCTAAAAGGGTAGGCTGTAGCAGATTTTATAGCATAGTTCACTTATCCTGATACCCCCGAGGAGCAAAAGTTGCTCGCTGATCAACCTGTGGATGTTACAGGATCAACAAACACAAGCTCAGACCAACTCCGGTTGGTAAAAGAGCAAGTGGATGTTACGGGATCATCAAATTCGAGCTCAGACCAACTCCGGTTGGTAAAAGGGCAAGAAAAGATGATCAACGAAGAGCGAGAAATATCAGGGGAAGATGAAAAGAAGCAACAAATATTTCACCGAGGAACTCTGTCAGATCAGAAGTTTGAAAATGAGTTACCTATATGGAGGCTATATGTAGATGGCTCATCTTGCACAACATGCAGTGGGGCAGGAATAGTTTTAAGCACTCCGAACCAGGTCGACATGGAATATGCCCTACGTTTCCAATTCAAAGCTTCCAATGATGAGGCTGAGTATGAGGCTATGATTCCAGGTCTTAATTTGGAAAAAATTATGGAGGCGCAGCAGATAATTGTCTTCAGTGATTCTCAATTAATCGTAAATCAAATGTTGGGAATATATGCAGCCAAAGGAGAATTAATGATCAAATACCAGGCAAAGGTGATGGAGTTGGTATCAGAATTTGCTGCTGTTCAGCTGGTCAGAATACCAAGAATGGAGAATGCAAGAGCAGATGCCTTAGCTCGATTAGCATCAGCTACTCGTACCGAGCTACGAAGAACAATCCCAATTGAAGTTTTTGCGGGTCGGAGTATAGATGAAGATTTGGCGATGAACTTTATCACCCTGGATTTAGGACCATCTTGGATGGATCCTATCAGGGAATATATTGAGGAGGGAGAATTACCAATTGATAAGCTCGCAGCCAAGAAATTGAAGTTTAAAGCTGCTCGATATGTATTAACTAACGGTATTTTATATAGACGAGGAATTATGGCAGGTTTGCAAAGATGTGTACATCCCTCCGTGGTGAAATAATTGATTGAAGAGATCCATGAAGGGTCCTGTGGAGCCCATGTAGCAGGTCAGACGCTTTTGCAAAGGATGATGATGCAGGGATATTACTGGCCGGCGATAAGGGATGATTGTGTAGCCTATGCCAAGAAATGTGATAAGTGCCGGCGCTTTTCCTCCATCCGAAGAACTCCACAAGCATTGTTGACACCCATCACTTCCCCTTGGCCATTTTCCATGTGGGGGATAGATTTGGTCGGACCACTGCCAACGACCAGAGGAAGGTTCAAATACCTCGTCATCGTAGTGGATTATTTTACTAAATGGGTGGAAGCTGAGCCTCTCATTGATATGACGTACGAGAAGGTGTACCAATTTATTTGGAAGAACATCATTTGTCGATATGGTCTTCCTCATGCTTTCATCACAGACCATGGAACATAATTTAATAACGAGGAGTTCGCTGCCTATTGTCATCAATCAAATGTGTTGAAGATCCACTCAGCACCAGGCCATCCTCAAAGAAATGGACAAACTGAAGTGACAAACAGAACACTGCTGAATGGTTTGAAGAAAAGACTAGACGATGCGAAAGCAAATTGGATCAACGAGTTACAGTCAGTACTGTGGGCTTACCGAACTACTCCCCGAGTAGCAACTGGAGAATCACCTTATATGCTAGCGTTTGGAAGTGAAGCTGTTATACCTGCCGAGTTGGGTCTCCCAACACACAGGGTACTGAATTTTAACTCCCCTGTCAGCGACTTAATGAGAAGATTGGATTTAGACATGCTCGAGAAAGTTAGAGAAGAAGCAGCCATTAGAAATGCTGCTTACCAGCAGCGAACAACTTTGTTCTACAACAAGAGGGTGAAGAAGTGCGACCTGAAAGAAGGAGACTATGTGCTGAAGAAAGTAGTTCAAAAGCATAATAAGCTGGAGGCAAACTGACATGGGCCATACCGAGTTACAGAAGTTGTTCGACCAGGAACTTACCGAATAGCAACTTTAGAAGGGGAGGAGTTCAAGAATGCATGGAATGCAGAGCACCTACGCAAGTATTATCAGTGATGAATAAAATGAAGATATTCTACCGAATTCTTTCTTTTTAATGAAAGGTTTTCGGGGAATACTAGTGCTACACACTACTCGGCAAAGCTCAGGCTCAGGCTACTCAAATTTTTTCTCGAAAATGCCAACTAAGGTTGATCGAGAAACCTATATTCCTCCGGGAAGTAAAGCTACCAATATTCCTCCGGGAAGTAAAGCTACATGTATTCCTTCGGGAAGTAAAGCTACCAATATTCCTCCGGGAAGTAAAGCTACCAATATTCCTCCGAGAAGTAAAGCTACCTGTATTCCTCCGGGAAGTAAAGCTACCAATATTCCTCCGGGAAGTAAAACTACCTGTATTCCTCCGGGAAGTAAAGCTACCTGTATTCCTCCGAGAAGTAAAATTTGTATTCCTAAGGGAAATAAAACTATATGTTTCTCGGGAAATAAAAGTATTCCTAAAAATGCCAACTTATGTCGGTTAGGAAGTAAATATATTCTCGAAAATGCCAACTTGAGTTGGTCGGGAGGTAAAATTATTTCAAAAAGACTAACTATGGCTGGTTGGGGATAGAAACCCACCAACTGTAGTTGGTTGACAAGAAAAATTTACCTACCTTGGTTGGTCGGAAACATTTAAGAGAAAAATCTACCAACTTGAGTTGGTCGGGATAAAAACCCACTAACTATAGTTGGTCGACAAGTAAAATTTAAAGTGATCGAGCAACATTTTTTATACTCGTAACTTTTTAATTATTACTAAGTTGGTCGAGAAACAAAATATTATTTTTGCCAAATGATTACCACAAGTTTAAACTACTCGACAATAAGTTGATCGACAAACTACACAATATTATTATCTTTTTATCAGATACACATGCACAAATATAAAGTGTTTTACAAGACAATAGCAATTAAGATTGCGAACATAAATGAAAATCTTTCATTAAATCCCAAAAACAAATTACATTGATAATGAAAAGAAAGTTACATTGATATTGAAATGTATACTAACTGTTACATCGATATTCCTATTCTACTAGTCTTTTCCCCTTTGCTTTTGACACAGGTTCCTCACCAGCAGGCGGATCATTTAAAGCCAGGGGAGAATTTATGAAGTTGAGATCCTTTAACATCCTGACATTCATCACGGATGGTCAATCTAAGAGATGCTCGGGACGAGATACCTCGGCATTTGAATGAAGATTGTAGTCACCGAGATATTTAGAAATCAAGCTCCGAGGAATGGCCCAAGCAGGGATCCAACTCATATCCAGTTTGTATGGTGGCACAGGTAAGTCGATCAACCCGGGATCATGGTAGTCCCATAGGTAATGACCCTGTTCGAGCTGCAGCACACCTAAGGCATTCAACCAGCCTTGATTGTAGCCCTCATTATTGGCATGTTGGATACGATCGTCCAAGTGATAGAGAGCTTCGTTGTATCCAACCATCCAGAACTCCCTGGGTTATTTGTGGAATTGATATGTTAATCTATCCAGCTGATCGTGGAGATTTTTGATGAAGATCTCTTTATTCTCCAAGGTAGACTTCTGAGTGGAGAGCTGCTCTTCCAGGTCCCTGATCTTCTTTGACATTTCAGCCAAAGCCTGGTTATTCGCCATTAATTGGAAGGCTTGGTTTTCTAAGGCAGACTGAGTCCTCTGTTCCTTGATAGGAATTCGAGCTGCTCTTGATCGTCCCTGAGGAGCTCTTGCTCGACCACGAGAAGATATAGATGGGCCAGACCTCTTCAAGGTTTCTAACTCGTCCCTCAAGTTGGCGTTCTCGACCTCCAAGAACGAAAATCCCTCATCATTCACTGGGATCAAGGCATTTGAAGTGGAAGCTGTAGACTTTAACTGAGATAACTCTTTCTGCAGGTTGTTATTTTCTTGCTCTAATAGTTCAGTTATCTGTCTGCACTCCTCGACTTCGCCCCTCAGAGTTCTCTCCCTCACCTCGTAGCCAGCAAAACGCTTCTCGTAGCCCTTGTCGGCAATGATATGTTGGTACTTCTTCTCGTACCCCTCATGCAACAGGGCAGTGGATTATTTGTATTATAGCTGAAGGTCTTCGAGGGTGCCTTGGAGATCCTTTATCATATCATAATAGGCCACATTATTGGCCACTGCTCGATCAAGTAGACACTTCAGATATTGATATGCTTCAACTGCCTGTTCTGAAGCATCTTGGCCGAGGATGTCGATGACTTGTGCTTCACTCAGGCCTGTGTGACCAGCCTTAAAGTATTCATTACATTATCGCAGCAGCTTTGTATCATGGGCAGATAGTACTTCCATCCTGGCCAGAAACTAGCAAAGAAAGAAAAAGCAACAATCAATAAGAATCAAGACAGAGTATGAAGAAGAGAGAATAGTATGAATAAACACAAGTTTGAGTTTTATTATATCATAAAGGTCAAAAGTATAAGATTTCAGAGTTACATATTCATGGTTACAATTGACAAAAGAAAAATATAAAGATAAACCCTAACAACTCTACACCTTTTCCTTGTCTCCCAAAACCTTCTCGGGAGGCTGGGACAAGGAAGTAGGTCACTCGGAAGGAGTAGAAAGTTGCTCGGGGAGCGCCAGCAGTTGCTCGAAAGAAGTAACGATTTGCTGAAGTTCCTCGGCAGCAGACTGGATGGCTGGGGGATGATCTCCCATCACCATAGAAGACTCTTCGGAGGTAGCTTCGTCATCTTCTAAGTCTTCAGGAGTTGGAGGGGGACCAGGGATGTGTTGCTAAAAGAGTTCGGAATTTTTATCCACTTTTATCTCCTGAAGAGCAGCAACCCATCCATCCCTAAAGTATTTGAGACTGCCATAGTCCACTTACGACACCATGGCAGCCAATCCCTTGTTCCACCTCTTGTCCCAGCCAGCGCTGAAGGACTTCTTCACAGCCATTTTCCTTTTCAACTTTTCCGAGGAAAGCTTTTCGGACAGCAGGTCATCAGCAGCTTTCAATTTTCTCTCAGCCCCCTCCTTTTACCGATTTACCTCCCGAAGTTGAGACAACTCCTCTTCAGCAACCTTGAGTTTATTCTCTAGCTCTCCAGCATTCTTGAGCTTCTCTTCGAGATCTTTATTTTTCCCCTCTAAGTCCTTTATTCTCTTCTCCAACTCTTTGGAAACTTCAACAACTTGAGCTTTTTCCTTCTCGGTGGAGGCAAGCTTCTTCTCCCAAACAGCCTTGTCAGTAGCATATGTCTGGGGAGAATCCTCTAGAGACTTAATATCTTCCTCCAGAGCTCCCTCCACACTAGACGAGGAGCATGAAGCTTTAATCGCCTCGTCTTTCTTCACAATTATATTAAAGCAGCTCGTCAACTGTGAAAAGAAAAAGAAAGCAAGTCAGAAACAGAAATGACAAGGGAAATATGAAAAGCTCAAAGTAAGAACACTTACAGAAGCAAGGTGGAGAGCAGCTAACGAGGTGACCATGTCCCGAGAAAGGTTTTCTTCAGTACCTTGGACCTAGGGAATGATCCAGGACTTTACCGAACTCATGGCAGAGCTCGGGGGAACAAAAGTAGGAACCCCAGTTCCAATGGTTGGGGGCTGAGTGATGGTGTCAGCCAAATTGATCGAGGAGCTCTTCTTCAGCCTCCTCGGGGGAACAGGAACAGATTCAACCAAGGAAGAACCCTTGGTCGGTGATATTATAATCACCTCTCTAGGAGAAGCAGACCTGCTCGGAGCCACTGCGGGCTTCTCAACAACCTTCACAACAGCAGCAGCCGAGGAAGGTGCATCAGTCTTCTTTGTCCCTTCTGGGACATCAACCTTACTTCTTTTAGCCTCTCCAGCACCAGAGGCAGGCTTCTCGAAGAGGGTGGGAGGTCTTCTCTTCTTCATCCTTTCACTTAAAGGAACGTGTGACTCAGGCGAAGAACTGGTGGAAGCTTGTACTGGCTCTGATTCACTTATTACTGGACGAGCAATAAAAGAGGTGGTGTAGCTCTTGTATTGCAGCAGATATGAGGCCGGCCTAATATGCTCATCGGCAACAGATTGATGCAGACTCCAGATAAGTTTCAAATGTCTTATATTTACGTCTGCTTCCTTTGGACACTTTCTTTTGCTATCAACTGCAAATAAATAAAAATTAAAATATCAGTAGCACATATTATCAAACACAAAAGAAGCATGATTTCAAAATAAATAAAATGAAATAAAAATAACCTATCCCATTGCCATAGGGAGGGCATCTGGGACCCTGATAAACCTCATCTCCAGATAAAGGAGCATATTGCCAATTTTTTATGACAACCCCGTGCTCAAAATAATCCCTATTAGCATCCGGGAGATTGACTACTAAGGACCTATTCAAAAACCTAGTTTTTAAATAAAAGGTGTTATCACCAACTGCCCATCTATAGCAAAACATGATTTCTGGAATCCCTATAGGAGTTCCATGGATTTGATTTAACCTGTGCACCCCATTAACTATTCTCCATGTATTGGGGGCTATTCTTACAGGAACAACGTCAAAGTATTGACAAAATTCTAGACATAAGGGATTGGGTGGAAAAGAAAATCCACACTCAGCAATAAAGAGACTGGGGAACCAATGTCCCTTAGCCAAATGGAAATAATCAGAAGGATCAGAAAGCTCTTCCAGAACAACCCAGGAGGGAATAAAAAAATCAGAACGAAACTTATCAAGAGATTCAACAGGGTAAACCATGATGAATAAAAGAAACGAAGAAGAAGGAAGAAAATCTTACAGGAAAAGAGTGCATCTGATGACAACGAACGATGGAAGAGATGAATACACAGGAGAGAAAGAGACGATGAAAAACTCGAAAATACAAATTTGAAAAGGTAGAAGACGATGGGAGTGTCTGTGAAGTTTAAATACCTTGCCTTGGGAAATGGTAAAGTAATGATTACAAAAAGAAATAATTACGCTACCGGCGGCTAGAGGAACAAAAAGGGCGCGGCAATCGAAGTGAGAAGAAACGATTACTCTACCGGCGGCTAAAAGGACAAAAAATAAGCAGAGATCGAGGCGGTTGTGAAAATTTAAAAAAGCCTGATTCTACAAATTTGGAAGGAGAAATAAATACGAGGGAAACACTCCTAAAAATCAAGAGGACCATTTAAAGCTACCATATTTCGAGAGAGAATGTTACACACTCCTCAAATTTCGAACTATGAAACATTGGGGGCTTCTGTTGATACCAAATTTAGTCTGTTGACATGGATCAATAAAGTGAAGACGCGTGGCAGTCTACGTGGCAACAACAAACACTTCCGAGGAACTCACACACTCCGAGGAACCATACTACAACGAGGAACACTATTTCTCCGAGGAACCATACTACAACGAGGAACACTGTTTCCCCGAGGAACTCATATGCTCCGAGGAACGAGAACTCTCCGAGGAACTCTTGAGCATCGAGAAGCATAGGCGGTCCGAGCAACTCAGGCGGTCCGAGCTGCACCTCGAACAAAGCATTAATAGCAGGATAACCAACAGTTTGACTGTTCATTAAATGCTTATCATTCAGACGCACACGCTTAAGGGGCATTGAATGTATTACCCTTTCATATGTACATCATTTAATGTATTACCCTTTCACATTACAGCCTCAGGGATATAAATACATTGTACAATACTCATTTGAAAGGGACCGGAATTTCTTGAGACAACTTGTAATCGAGAATTCCCATACAATCAGCAATACCATAACAGTGGACATAGGCCATTCTTATAAGGCTGAACCACTTTAAAAATTCTTTGTCTCATTTATTTATCTGTGATTGAATAATTAGATATGATCTAATTTTTTACATCAACACTTGGTAAGAAATTTTAATCAAATCAATGAAACTAAATAAGAAATGGAAAAAATATCCCACATACACTAAATTAAAATTTGCATTGTCCTCAATGTTATTCAAAAATCAAGTTAAAGAGAGAAAAATAACGATATTACCCAAAATGGAGTGATCTCCGAATAGCACAAGTCCAAAGATTTTATAAAACATGCTACCACCAACTATAATAAAAAAGAATAATAAAACTTTAACTAATTACATTAGACAATAAGAAAAAATAACCTAATATGCACAAACTATAATTTTAACTTCTCACTAACTATACACTAGAATTTGAAATTTTTGAGGGTCCACCCAAAATAAGATTTGACTTTGAGGGATAATTATTGTACCTCATTTGAGTTCATGCCTTTCGGAAAATAAGAAATCAGTTAGAACAACTAAAGGAATAGTTTGTGCGTGGAAAATGAACCATCACCAATTAAAAGTGTTTGATGAATGATTGGGACTAGATTAAATGGGTGACAAGTACATATGAGATCCAATAAAAACTTAATTTTCTCTCAAAAATTTTGCAATTGCAATGGGAGGTGGGGCACACGTAAGGGAGAATCGCATCATGGAAAGCATTTCGAAAAATCATTCCTTGGTAAGAATTGGATAAAAGTCCTTAAGACTTTCATCCGATTCTTATGGTACTTGCAATGGTTCGGTAACGATGAACGAGAATGGGGAGAAATAAATTCAATCTCAATAGATGACTTATCATCGCTCAAATATTGAATTCCTAAAGAAAATATTATGTTTCAATTAAACGTTCTTCCAAGATTGTCTCAGGTGAAACACAAGTCTCCATCTCCTCTTTGTTTTCTAAAGGGGACATCATTTGATTGCAAAGTGATTCAATTTCCACATCTTTACCATTTTCATTCTTTTTTATGCCTTAGGGGAAAAGAATAATGGTTTGCTCCAAAGTAGGCATCAATTCCTCATTTAGTTCAAAACATTTCGTCCTCCGCCTATATAGTTTCAAGACAAAATCCATCGCTGGTTTCAAAAAGTTCATGTAAATCATACTCCCAACAATGGTTCTCCTTCTGATAATAGTTGTCAATTTTTTTATTTTTATGACTTTGCAAGAACGTACCATGCCATAGGGAAACTTCATCAAATATTTTTTTGAGAACTATTATTGTAACTACTATTAAAATTATTAGTATAACAAGTTTGAGGGATATTGTCATAATAGTTAACAGAACTACTATCATAAAAGTCTTCAACGTTGTTATCGTAATAATTTTGCGATGTTTTATCATGATAATAATTTTCGAACATCCCCACATATGTTGTTTGATTTTGTATATACTCACCAAAAGTCATAGGATTTTTAATTTCCTCCTTTTCCCAGTATTCATCAAAAGTCATATGCTTTGGGCACTTTAAAACTTATTCGCATGATGAAATAGTGAATCATCACATTTACCAAGAATATTAGAATAAGACAGGATTATCAAAAAATCTGTAGATGGAAAATCTAAGAAGAGAGGTGTGTGGCCTTTAATTCAAGAATTTCATGGCGCTCAAATGTATAAGTTTGCAAAAAATTAAAATAAATAATACATATAAAATGAAAATATTATGAACTACTAAATCAATTACAACCTAAATAAATCAATCCCCGACAATAGAACCATTTGATAACAGTGAGACAAGGAAAGAGGATGTGCTTTTGTTTTTACTCAATTCCCCAACAACAACGCCATTTGATAACAGTGGGATGGGTAACGGGGGTGTGCTTTTTCTTTAACTCAATTCCCGGGAAACAACGCCATTTTATTCGCACGCTGGAGCCTAGCGTAGTGTGTTTGCTAATACTCTAGTGGTTGGTTTTGGCTCCCGCATGTAATACCCCGTGATTTTAATGAGTTTTAAAATGGGTTATATTTTAAATTAATGGATTAATTGGATTTTATTATTAATTAATTCATTTGGGTTTTATCCGAATTATGGATATTCAGATGTATAATTCTGAATATTACTTAAAGATATTTAGGTAATATATGAATGAGATACTAATGATATGGCGATGTGTTATTAATTTAGTAATTTGAATTTTTAGTCGGACGCGGTATAGGCCGTGTCGGGACTAAATTATGAAATTAAAATGGAAACTTATTTTTACATCAACCTTATAGTCGTTTTGACTGCATCGTTGCATCCGGAAGGGTTAAAATAGTCAGAAAAGTCTATTTGGATGTTGGATTTAGGTCTCAGGTCATTTGGAAATGAAAAGACAACCCAAAAGGGCATTTTGGTCATTTTTACAAGGGGGATGAATAGTGATTTCGAGTTTTATCCTATTATAAGTATGTGGAGATTAAGTGTACATGGGTTATTCATCTCCTCTACAAAAAATAGAGAAGTCATCTTCCTAGAGAGAGTGAAAGGTAGCTTGGGAAGAGAAGAGTTTACTTGGGAAAGACCAAAGGTCACCACCACCAACCACCACCGGAGGTTGACCGAAAAAGGGAGAACCACCTGTGATATACTACACCAAAGGATCAGATCTTCATTAGAGGCAAGTGTTTGATATTTGCAATTTAAGTTTGTATATTGTCCATGTTAGACTAGTTGTAAAAAGAGATGATTTTTCATGTTTGGAAGATGAAAAGATGAAGTTTTAAATGGATTTCTGGAAATTGAATATATATAGGAATCAAAATCATGTTGTAGGTAGATAGTAATCCACGAAATAATCATGAATCTGTTGAAGAAAATCTGGAAACCATTGATATGTTCTTGAAGATATTAGGTTGATAATTTTCTGAAAAAATGAGGAGATAAATATGCTTTTAATTCAATCTCTTGATGATTCTAGGATGTTTTGATCATTAGAAATCATTTATATATGTTGATATATCATGTAGAAAGGATTATAAGTCGTTTGGGTTGTTAATATGAAGGTTTGAATGAATAAAAATGATGAAACCCATAGTAGAAGAAATGCAGAAAACTGGGCTGTTACCTGAGTGATCGATCGATCGAACCCCTGCCTTCGATCGATCGACCTCCCCAGAATTCCTAAAGTTGTTTCTTTTTAATGTTGATTTTTATCCCAAACCTTTTGTAGATCTTTGGTGATTATTAATTGGATATTATGGGACTTAGAAAAGATCAGTAGACCCTTGATAAGATTTGAATTAATGTGATTGGATTTAATTGATTATAATGATGATAATTAAATTGAAAGATATTTCGGTTGCTAGATTCACGTGTTGGATTCTAATTGGTATGCATGAGGATTAAGGATAGGTCCAGTAGGGCAGATTTAATATAAGTGAGGGTAGCCTTAGGGGTACAATTTGAACATCAAGGACTGAGTTTAAGCTCATTATTGATTTTGCAAGGATTGAGTATAGTACAAGAGCGTAGTGGTATGGCTCCTGGTTAGAGATGGGAGTTTAGGCAACATTTGATTGAAAGAGGGGATGAGGTTATTCCGATCGCATATTTGAAGTTGAGGGACCTCCTCGATTGACAAAGTTAAGTAGTAGTGTATAAGAGGGGTTCCTTATTTGGATTTCTCTTTGCGAGACGCTCCACGCATGAACCTTAACGACGTCGGGAGTGGAGAGATGTTATAGGATGTGAGGATAATTAAATTATGAAGTAAAGATATGATATTTTAATCCGTGGAATTTAAAGAGATATAATGCTACGTATGAGAATTATCTAAGGGTAATGTGAGTACCTTGTTGATATTATATTATAGGTATGATAATGCCTATTTAATTGATTGATGATTTATGTGTATGACATACCTAGCTTACTTGCTATCGATGGGGAGGTTTGCGCGTGAGGGCAGTCATATCCTGATGAATCCATGGGATCTTTGATTTGTCGCTCGAGAACATAGGTCTATGAAAGACTTATCGGGGAGTTGATAAGTCCGCTGATTGTGGGTACGTAGGTATGTGTGTGGCCCATGGATACGAGAACTATGTTCGCCTCCAACTTGTATGCTGTTGTTTGTGGTTCGAGGAATCCTTACCGAACCTTTAGTCCCCAATTCGGCGACTAGCGATGATGGGGCGTGATAGCAGAGTAATGCATTGCACCGCAGCTGTGACTCGGGGTGCCGTATATATATATATATATATATATATATATATATATATATATATATATATATATATATATATATATATATATATAATGAATGAATGTATATAGTGATTAAATCTATCTACGGTGATAATTGTAGATAACGGTGAATTGAGAAAAAGAATGAAATTAAGCTAATGAATGATTATTCTTAAAGAATTGAAAAGCTTAATTCATAAATGAATAATGTAAAAGAATGATTATTTGACGTATAGTATGGGACATACGGGTTATGATATGGGAATGGAATCATGTTTAGGAAACTAGAAAAGAGGAACCATTAACTAGGAGGTTAATAGGAAACGTTAAGTGTGCACTATAGTTGAGAGGTGAGAATAGCAAGTGAGAGTGGGATGCTAACATGTTCATAATAAATGCTTTATTGCACTTGCTAAATACTTGCTGTTTTCAAAAATCATTTTCACATCGGGCTCTGACCCGTTTCCTTGCATATTTTCTTTTCTATTGTATCTTCTATATCAGGTGTCCAGCAGCAGGGATGCCAACCTTAGCGAATTATGACGAGCTATGGAGCTATGGAGTATTTCTTAGACACTTATCTTCAATTGATTCACAGTGATCTCTTAGTTAGGGCTTGTCGCCCACAGGATTCAGTTATCTCTTTTCTATTGGGGTCAAATACTCTTGTAGACGTGTCGTTTTAATACATTTATTATTGTTGGATTACTGTAATGAATTATTACTTGGGAATGTTTATTCCAAATGCATTTAAATTTTTTTGTGTTATCTATTCGGTTATCAGTGTGGTAGAATAAAATGTGTTGTGTTATTCTTAAAACTAAAAATGGATCTTGTTGAATTAAAATTTGGAAAGTTTTTAACACCAGCTTAATTGGGTATTGAGTGAGTTGTAAATGTTTTTGACAGTGATGCTAAGAATGAGCCAATTGTATATTCTGTTTTAATTTGGTATGGGACTGGCCACCCGGTATTTAATTAGGCGGGGTGTTACAGGTGGTATCAGAGCATCAGGTTCTAGTGTCCTTTAGGGTCTGTACGGCTTATTGTGTTTTCAGCTTAGCGTTCTTTGATGTAGAGCCCTATATTTAGGATTGTTGATTTCTTTGGTAAGATTCCGTATATATTAGTGAATCTTATTTTCGTTCGGACGGGTTCGTACAAGAAGTATTGAAGATGAGGGCCATTGGACGGATAGTGGAGATCGTACTTAGGAGGTTATGAAGTATGTTCGAGTATGATGGCCGTAGTCGAGGTCACCCCTATTATGTAAAATTGAGGAGACTCATTGTAATACCCCGTATTTTCTGTGATATTTATTTTTGGGGATTAATTGAATTAAATGTTTAGTAATTGGAAATTAATCCGGATAAAAATATTAACGAGATGTGAGTTAGTATTTAATTATAATGTGTATACTTGGCATTATATGAATATTGGAAATATTAAAATTATCACGAGATTGAAATACGGCAATTTGGGAAACTTTGTTGGGACGCGCGTGACAGTCGTGTCAGGAATATAATTAGTTGAATTAAAAAGTAAATTTTATTTTTATCACCCGTATGGTCATTTTGAGTGCGCCAACGCATTCAGAAGGGTCGAGATAGTCAGAAAACACTAGCTGGGAGTTTAGTTTGGGTCCCGGGGCATTTTTAGGCCATACCGGCATCATAAAGGGTATTTTGGTAATTTTGTATTTTTGGGAATTAAAAGTGACAAAAATTAGAAATAGAAATCTGACTTCTTCTTTAACCCACTAAACCCACTAACTACACTAAGAGACTTAATGGGCTACGGGAGAAGTTGAAATATAGTCCCAACTTACCAAAAACCAAACACACCTCCATTGTCATCATCCTTAGAGAAACTTGTAGAGAGAGAGAGAAGGAAGAGAATTCTGCAGAAAGAGAGAGGGAGAACAACTTAGCTTTCAAGATTCAACACCAAATTCAGAGAAAGATTAAGGCAAGTGGTTTAAATTCATTTGATTCAAGCTATGCTTTTCCATGTTTAGGAATTTTCGAAATTTATTTTGGAAGATGATTTAGACCCATAAATTGGAAGATAAAAGCTATGAATTATGTTAGGGATTGCATGTAGTAATATTCTGGACGAATTATATGTTCTAAACAGAACCATTGATGATCTAAAAATGGAGTTTAGAAGAAGTTTAGTTATGTTCTTGAATGAAGAAGAAATCTGCAAATTTTGATGAAAAATTGATCTAAACAAAGCCTTTGAATGATGAATTATGGGATTTCGAATGTTAATACTGTTGTAGGATGATAGTATGATGATATTGTAACCTTATCTTAGAGTTTCATGCTTGTAAATGGTGTTTTGGGACGAATTGGTAACTGCAAAACGAAGCAGTCCGTAACCATACCTGGTGCGTTCGATCGATCGATGTTCTTCAGTCGATCGATCGATCGAAGGTAAAGGTCGATCGATCGACCTTCCCAGAATGAGTAAAGTTTTTCCCTAATTAAATTTTAATGGTTTTAATCCTTGAATGATATTATTGGAGACCTTATGAATACCCTTAACCTTAAGGAAAACCAGTAGGCATGATTATGAGATTGGACCTTAATTGGAATTCAATTTGAGGAATTATTCTAAATTAATGAAATTCGACAATTGAGATAATATTTGGGTTAATAGTGTAAATTTGAATAATTTGATGATATAAGGTTTGGGGCAGAAGTAAAGACCTTAGGTGTAAAGATGTTATATGGGGGAATACTAGGAACTTAATAGTCTATTTGAGATAGGTTTTAAGTTTAAGAAACTACGACGTGAGACGTGTCGACAAATTTAATTTCTATATTATCGGGATACTTGAAATATATGAATTTGGGATAATGGTATAAAGATGTAGAGTATACCTTTATTAATATCGAGATATCTAAGATGTGTGAATGCTTAGTATATAATTTTATGTGTATGACATACCTACCATACTTGCTATCACGGGAGGTTTACGTTCGCTTAGGGCCTTCTTATCCTTGTGTTGCCCGGATTTAGATTGGTTACCTCGATGAACATAGGTCATAGAAGGACTTATTGGGATATTAATAAGTTTTCTGATCGTGGGAGCGTAGGTATGTGCGTGACCCATGTGATGTGACTGTGTTCGCCTCCACTATTTGTGATGTTGTTATCTGAACGATTCCTGAGAGATTCGGAATGCGTGATCCTTATGTACGTGATGTACCGGGATGGATAGCAGAGTATGTGTGCACCGCAACTTAGCCTTTGGGTGCTTGTATTGTATATTTATGATGTGAAAATTTACGGTTATATGAGAAGGAATTTACTATGTTAAATTATGAGTATAGTCATGGTAATGTTATGTAGATAAAAAGGGAACTTATATCTGTAACTGGTTTTGTTAATAATTGGGAATCCGAGAATTAAGGTAGAACTATCTATTTAATTGTTAAGGTTGGAAATTAAACGTGAACCGAGTAGTAGTGTTAGAAACTCTTCAGAATTAGATAGTTATGAGATTTCACATGAATGGGTACAGGAACGTTAGGAGTGCACAGTTAGACGAGAGGTGAGTATCTCATGTGAGAGCACGTCCTAACATGTATTTTGCATATACTGTTTTAAATATTTTTAAAGAACTTGCAGGTTTTTAAAATATCTCCACATTCGGGCTCTGACCCGTTTGCTTTCAAATCTATTTTTTTGTAAAACCATTTTTAGGTGCCCAGCCACAAGGACACCATGCATAGGATTCTCACTCAGATGACGAGCTGTAGCTGCTTGTGGAAGCTACAAGGATTTGCTTTTAGACTCTTATATCATTTGGATTCCATACTCAGTATTCCTCAGTTGTAGGGCATGTTGCCCAATTTCTATTAGAGACATTTTCATTTCAGTTTTTCAGACTTTGGCATGTATTGATTCAGTATTCAGTATTTCGTTACTTACTTCAATTGCGGGATTTTGTTGTGAGGAGTTTTTCCTCCCGATTTATTTATATTATGTGATGGTTACCCTATTTACTTTCGTTATGGTGAATGGTGTTATTATTCTTCATTACACTTGTTGCATGTTAATCAGACTTTAATTAAAATTGGACAACTTACTTTTTAAATACTAGGTGGTTAGTAATAATAAAATGTTTTCGACAGTGATGCTATTAACTGGGCCAACTTGGCATTTTGATTTAATTTAATAAAGGAGTAGCTACCCGGTATTTAATTAGTCGGGTGTCACACTCATTAGTAGAAGTTCTTGAAATGCAGTAATTGTGTGTGGTACCTAACGAAGGCAATATATTCAAAGGCCTGGGCATATAGTGGAGTGTGGTTATCTAGAACTAAAAATTTGGGGTAAAATTTTTCTTGACTTATCGGAGCAAAGTTATAATATTGGGAGTCAACAACCACCACCCGCGAACGAGAGTATGTTTTCTATCTAAGGAATTATGAGGCGTATATTGATTTTTGTAGCGATTAATATTGTATGGAAAATAGGGTTGCTAAACTTAGTCTATAGCACTGTTATTTACGTAGACTCACAGAGGGGTGTGGAACACCTATAATTTTTTAATGTCATCACGTGGGTCTGATTTTTATCACGGAATTACTTACTTTGGGCATGTTCGAACATGATGTGACTATCGGCATGGATTGACTTGTGGTATTTGAGAGCGTGTGTACTACTATACCTAGCATCTTGTCTTTTATAAGAGAGTAGATGAGTATACTTTATTCGAAATCGATAAAACCTGTAGAGAGGTTATAAACTATTGACTAAAGACCTGAGGAGTTTCGATGACCGACTACTTTAGGTAGTAGTGTATCGGGGGGGTTCCTTGTTTGGATTTCACTTGCGAGACACCCCACGCATGAAACTAATAACCGTTGGGAGTCGAAATAAGATAGGTATTTAGGATATGAGTTTATAACCTTTGCGATAATATTATCATGAAAGATATACGATAGGGTGTATGGGCGCCCTGGATGATTGGATTGTAGTAGTTTTCATAATTTTGAAAGAGTAAGTAGTTGTGATTTGAGGATTTATTTGTTTAATAAGTAAGGATCATTTTTCCGAACTTGGTTATATGAATGGTATAGGAAAGATTGGGTAAAATTTATATTCGATTCAGTTGAAACTATATGGTGAGGTTGGGCGTATAACATCAATAGGGATTTTTGATAATTTACTGTATGGGCGGTACGTCTTAGATTTCTTGCGATGTGAGATTTATACTCGAAATTGACCTTACCGGTATGCTTTATATTCTTGAATTTCGGGATAAAATTCCGTAATAAGGGGGGAAGTATGTAATACCCCGTGATTTTAATGACTTTTAAAATGGGTTATATTTTAAATTAATGGATTAATTGGATTTTATTATTAATTAATTCATTTGGGTTTTATCCGAATTGTGGATATTAAAATGTATAATTCTGAATATTACTTAAAGATATTTAGGTAATATATGAATGAGATGTTATTGATATGGCAATGTGTTATTAATTTAGTAATTTGAATTTTTAGTCGGACGCAGTATGGGGAGTGTCGGGACTAAATTGTGAAATTAAAAAGGAAACTTATTTTTACATCAACTTTATAGTCATTTTGACTGCGTCGTTGCATCCGGAAGGGTTGAAATAGTCAGAAAAGTCTATTTGGATGCTGGATTTGGGTCTCGGGTCATTTGGAAATGAAAAAGACAACCCAAAAGGGCATTTTGGTCATTTTTACAAGGGGGATGAATAGTGATTTCGGGTTTTATCCTATTATAAGTATGTGGAGATTAAGTGTACGTGGGTTATTCATCTCCTCTACAAAAAATAGAGAAGTCATCTTCCTAGAGAGAGTGAAAGGTAGCTTAGGAAGAGAAGAGTTTACTTGGGAAAGACCAAAGGTCACCACCACCAACCACCACCGGAGGTTGATCGGAAAAGGGAGAACCACCTGTGATATACTACACCAAAGGATCAGATCTTCATTAGAGGCAAGTGTTTGATATTTGCAATTTAAGTTTGTATATTGTCCATGTTAGACTAGTTGTAAAAAGAGATGATTTTTCATGTTTGGAAGATGAAAAGATGAAGTTTTAAATGGATTTCTGGAAACTGAATATATATAGGAATCAAACTCATGTTGTAGGTAGATAATAATCCACGAAATAATCATGAATCCGTTGAAGAAAATCTGGAAACCATTGATATGTTCTTGAAGATATTAGGTTGATAATTTTCTGGAAAAATGAGGAGATAAATATGCTTTTAATTCAATCTCTTGATGATTTTAGGATGTTTTGATCATTAGAAATCATTTATATATGTTGATATATCATATAGTAAGGATTATAAGTCGTTTGGGTTGTTAATATGAAGGTTTGAATGAATAAAAATGATGAAACCCGTAGTAGAAGAAATGCAGAAAACTGGGTTGTTACCTGAGTGATCGATCGATCGACCCCCTGCCTTCGATTGATCGACCTCCCCAGAATTCCTAAAGTTGTTTCTTTTTAATGTTGATTCTTATCCCAAACCTTTTGTAGATCTTTGGTGATTATTAATTGGATATTATGGGACTTAGAAAAGATCAGTAGACCCTTGATAAGATTTGAATTAATGTGATTGGATTTAATTGATTAGAATGATGATAATCAAATTGAAAGATATTTCGGTTGCTAGATTCACGTGTTGGATTCTAATTGGTATGCATGAGGATTAAGGATAGGTCGAGTAGGGCAGATTTAATATAAGTGAGGGTAGCCTTAGGGCTACAATTTGAACATCAAGGACTGAGTTTAAGCTCATTATTGATTTTGCAAGGATTGAGTATAGTACAAGAGCGTAGTGGTATGGCTCCTGGTTAGAGATGGGAGTTTAGGCAACATTTGATTGAAAGAGGGGATGAGGTTATTCCGATCGCATATTTGAAGTTGACGGACCTCCTCTATCGACAAAGTTAAGTAGTAGTGTATTGGAGGGTTTCCTTATTTGGATTTCGCTTTGCGAGACGCTCCGCACATGAACCTTAACGACGTCGGTAGTGGAGAGATGTTATAGGATGCGAGGATAATTAAATTATGAAGTAAATATATGATATTTTAATACGTGGAATTTAAAGAGATATAATGCTACGCATGGGAATTATCTAAGGGTAATGTGAGTACCTTGTTGATATTATATTATAGGTATGATAATGCCTATTTGATTGATTGATGATTTATGTGTATGACATACCTATCTTACTTGCTATCAATGTGGAGGTTTGCGCGTGAGGGCAGTCATATCCTGATGAATCCATGTGATCTTTGATTCGTCGCTCGAGAACATAGGTCTATGAAAGACTTATCGGGGAGTTGATAAGTCCGCTGACTGTGGGTACATAGGTATGTGCGTGACCCATGGATACGAGAACTATGTTCGCCTCCAACTTGTATGTTGTTGTTTGTGGTTCGAGGAATCCTTACCGGACCTTTAGTCCCCTATTCGGTGACTAGCGATGATGGGACGTGATAGCAGAGTAATGCATTGCACCGCAGCTGTGACTCGGGGTGCCGTATTATATATATATATATATATATATATATATATATATATATATATATATAAAAAAAAAATAAATGAATGTATATAGTGATTAAATCTATCTACGGTGATAATTGTAGATAACGGTGAATTGAGAAAAAGAATGAAATTAAGCTAATGAATGTTTATTATTAAAGAATTGAAAAGCTTAATTCTTAAATGAATAATGTAAAAGAATGATTATTTGACGTATGGTATGGGACATACGAGGTTATGATATGGGAATGGAATCATGTTTAGGAAACTAGAAAAGAGGAACCATTAACTAGGAGGTTAATAGGAAACGTTAAATGTGCACTCTAGTTGAGAGGTGAGAATAGCAAGTGAAAGTGGGATGCTAACATGTACATAATAAATGCTTTATTGCACTTGTTAAATACTTGCTGTTTTCAAAAATCATTTTCACATCGGGCTCTGACCCGTTTCCTTGCATATTTTCTTTACTATTATATCTTCTACATCAGGTGTCCAGCAGCAGGGACGCCAACCTTAGCGAATTATGACGAACTATGGAGCTATGGAGTATTGCTTAGACACTTATCTTCAATTGATTCACAGTGATCTCTTAGTTAGGTCTTGTCGCCCACATAATTCAGTTATCTCTTTTCTATTGGGGTCAAATACTCTTGTACACGTGAAGTTTTAATACATTTATTATTGTTGGATTACTGTAATGAATTATTACTTGGGAATGTTTATTCCAAATGTATTTAAATTTTTTTGTGTTATCTATTCGGTTATCAGTTTGGTAGAATAAAATGTTTTGTGTTATTCTTAAAACAAAAAATGGATTTTGTTGAATTAAAATTTGGAAAGTTTTTAACACCAGCTTAATTGGGTATTGGGTGAGTTGTAAATGTTTTTGACAGTGATGCTAAGAATGAGCCAACTGTATATTCTGTTTTAATTTGGTGTGGGACTGGCCACCCGGTATTTAATTAGGCGGGGTGTTACACCGCGGCTATTGCAAAGACCTTAACTTTAGCTATATTTTTACGGGAGTATAATGTCTAGTCTCAGTATCGAATCTACAGGGAATGAGTGCTAGGCTTTAATTAATTTATTACTTCTGAATAAAAGTGTAACAGACAATGTTTTGACAAAATATTAACAATTACGCATGTATTTAAACTAAATTTAATTCAATAAGAATAAAAATTATAGATTGAGAATAATATCCCCTACCTCGGATTAATTATTATAAGTGGTTACATGAGAAGAAAAGTGTTGCAAGATTAATTCTCATTTTATCAATTAATCAAACCTAGAGTTGTTACTCCCTAAATTTTCATAAAAACTTAATATATTTTTTGTGTCAACATATATCCTGGAGATTACATATCGAGGTCATAAATACGACGCATACGACTATACCAAAATGCACTTTTAGTAACAAATCAATTTTTAGATTACTAACATTATTTTACCATTACTAATGTCTTAAAATAATTTCCCATTACTAATTTAATGCAAGTGTTAGTAATTTTATCTTGATAATGAAAAAAATAGTACAAATTATTTTGACGCTTTTAAAAAAAAAAGGAGTACAACATAGGTTTTTCCCTTCCAATCGAAAAGCTACCCTCATTTCTAATTCCCTCCCAAACTAAAAACTCGACTTTACTCTTCGTCCACCCCCCAAATCTGCCTCTTTTCCACTCATAGTTCATCTCTCTCTCTCTCTCTCTCTCATGCCTTTGATTTCCTATCCCAAATGAAATCTTAAAAAACTTAAAATTTGAAGATATCATGTTCGAAGATGATTATCGAACTTCGATGTTATTACACTTTCTAGACTTCTAAATAAGGAAATTTGAATAATTAAGGTTAGGTACAATGTATCTAACTATATATTTCTTTTCTAGAATTTGTAATGATTGAATGATTTTTCCTCTTACTGATCATTATGAATACCATAATCAATCGATGTTAATGGTCGGCTTAGAAATGTAAACAAAGATAAATTGTTAATTGATTTCTCTAAGAACAATATGTTCAGGGTGCTCTATCCCCATGATGATCCTTTGGTCGTCACTATGAGAGTACATGAGCCAAGGGTGGCTAGAATCCTAATTGACAATGGTAGTTCGACCGACGTCATGTTCTATAATTATTTCCACATCTTGGGATTATGCAATAGTAATTTGGAACCTTATCACAGTATCTGTAGACACCCAGTACTAGGACCCTCCCTAAGAACTTCCTTAGGTCCCTAACGCTCACTCATTTATCGTAAACCTTAGGTCATACCCCGAGTACCGATCTTGAGGCCACCGGGCTCTCCTGGGCTCCATTTAACTCAGATCAAATTTATTGCCTGAGAAAAGTCTCAATGAATCTTCAAATTTATTTGATTCCCATTTCCAACGGTTCTCCCCATATGCGAATCGACCATACGGTTAGGACGAACGATCCATTTTACTATAAAAAACTGATCTAGAGGCCATCAAGTTCTCTCAAGCCCCATTTCAACTCTAGTCACTTCCTTATCCAAGTGGAACTCAATGAATCTTTGAAGAGCTCTAAATCCCCTTTCCAATGGTCTATCTTGTGTGTGAATCGACTTTACAATTCGAGCAAATAGTCCATTTTATCCTGTAAACTGATATAGAGGCAACCGGGTGATCTTGGGTGCCCATTGAGTTCTGTTAACTATTTATCTCAAACGAATATGAATGAATCTTTTAAGAGCTTTTAATATGCTTTCTAACAGTCCACCATGTGCATGAATCAGCCTTACGATACGGACGAACGATCCATTTTACTCTGAAGGGCCACCAAGCACTTTTGGGCCCTATTTGACCATGGTCAACTCTCTAAATCAAATGTAATTGAATGAAATCTCAAATAACATTGAATACCCTTTCCAACGGTCCATTATGTGTGAAAATATACCTTACAGTTCAGACGAACGATCCATTTTCCTTCGAGAATTTCCTGTCTAGTGACCAACGGGCGCTTTTGAACCCCATCTGACTACGGTCAACTCTCAAACCTGGGAGTGGATCAATGAATTCTATGAGGGATCTGAATACCCTTTCCAAAGGTTTACTCCATGTGTGATTATGACTTACAGATGGCATTTTATGACCATTTTTCTAAAAAACCTGCCGCAGACTGTCAATTGGCAACCCTAGGTACCTGCTTATCGGCAGTGTGTCTAGGGTTTTATGTCAATAGGAAGGTATAGGACCATACCAATCGTCACTCCCTTGGACCTATAAATAGAGGCCATGACTTCAATTTGAACCCCCCCGAACATCCCTCTCAGTAATTCAGAGGGAATTCCCTCAAATTCAGAGATGTTCTTTCCTTAAAAGCCCATTTCCCACATTCCTTCCATCCTTTTTTATACTCTTTTGAGTAAATTTCCATACACCTCCTTAAATCGCCATCACTTCATCTTGAGATCATCACATCTATAATCAAGATCTTCTTCAAGTCTTCACAAGGAGGCTGGCAACTCTATCTATCACCCTACATCGATGACGGTCGAGCTCCCTGATAAAGGATACAATCCCGTATGCACGTCAAAAGGGGATGTACGGAGGGATCCACCTCGAGAGCACACCTCTATCGACCGCCGAAAAAACCCCTTGGGATGGTCCCACTCGTGACTCTACTGGGGATATTATAAGAGGATTGGACTCTATTTTTTATGGGCGTTATTCATTTATGCATGTGTCCGTATGCACCTACCTGTATGTTTCCTTTTCTCCTCTATTTACCTTTTTATATATATATCTCTCATGTATTTATCACTCTCCTTTACACTTCACACACTTGTATATACTCTCCATGTACACTTCACACCCTTACACGTAACTTCAGTTTACACTCACAACCACACTTCCTACACTTATATATACACACTCACTTACACATATCACACACTATATGTAGTTGATCCATGTGTATGTTCACTACCACACACTTTAACTTGTATTTATTCTCATGTCACTTACTCACTCACATGATCCATGCGTAGTACAGTTTGCATGCTACATTTACTTGTATATGCTCCATATTAGTGAAGTTTTCCCTTTACTCATCATGTAAATAAAAAATGAAAAAAAAATACCCTCTCTGCATAATATGTTAATTAAGACTCATTTATTTTTGCACACTATATCACCAAGAGCAAGACTATATTGACCAAATTTTTATTCCATACTGGGGGTCACTTTGTGAAGGGCGTTGGACCTGTGGGTCGCAGTTAGCCTAAGAGATATAACTCTCACCTTCCATTGGCCTCGTACCTTCGATGTACATCGAACGGTTTCCCCGTATCATACCTCTTGACCGAACTCATGACGGGAAGTATATAGTAGGGAACTCATTCATGTATATCGAGTATATCGAATTCGCTCTCACACATACTGTCCCCACAAGATATATAGTGAGCCAATTCACGTATACGCAGGTATATCAAATGGCTTGTCCACACGTACCGATGAATGATTGCCCTTATAGGCAAGAGGTATATCATAGAGGTCATGCCAAAGAGGAGAACCCTTCCACCAACCCAATAATTTCATAAACCTTGGTCAAACCTAGGACACTCATATTTAGTTTGCCAGTTACCATGCAAAACTCCATCGAAATTTCGAGTCGGCATACCGCCCTAATTTTCAAGCAATTTTTCTTGTTTTCAAAATAGAACCCCGTCCGTGAGCCTGGAAACAAGTCCAACCGTGTTTTACATATTTTTTCAAAACCTATTTTCCCAGGCTCAGGTCCTCTCCAACATTTTTTTCTGCATTTGGGAAAATCTATCACAAGTGAGAACATAATAATAACATTGATAATAATCATGCTGAGATTCCTCTCTTTTTTCCCTTCTTTTCCAAAAATACCAAAAATATTTTTTCTCTCCTCCTTTCAATATACCCCAATTTTTTCTCCCTCCTTCTTTCAAAAATAAATTCGAACCGTTTTCCTTCTCAAGTCGATCGTAAACCCAATTTTGGCCTGACTCTCTATTATCTTCGATCTTCCATCAAATCGCCCAGAAGCTCTACCGATTCTTCTTCTACCTCATTCGAGTTTAGGATTTACCTTCACGATCTCTTCATGAAGAATGCTGACCAAGAACCGAATATAAGACCCGATTTGATGTTCGTCTTAGACTAACTTAGTGCTAATATTGATAACTTTTAAATCGAGGTCCATGAGATACAGCATCAATGGGCTCAGATTCCCGAAGGACCCGAGGTTCTCTTTCCTCGTGCTATGAATCCACCTACTTCCAATCCTGTTTGGGTCCCAAAAGAGTTTTGACATGATTCATGCACCCCACCCCGCCTACTAATGGTCCGCTCCCAGCTCAGTTCCCTATCCCAAACCTTGCCCAACCATGGGCTAACCTGCCAGTGCCCACGGATCCTTAGGAGGAGGAACTAAATAAGGTTAAGGACGACCTCAAGTTGCTGACAAAGAAGTTTGACCAAGTCAAGATATCAGGAAAATGCATGGACTACATCCATATGTCTCCCTATCCTAAAGACAAAGTGCCAAAGAAGTTCAGGGGAAGCGAACCCCCAATTATCCACCTTCGAAGATATCACTGATCTATGACCCTCCTTGGTGCCTTCGAAGAGATAATGTCCTAGATGTTCCAGTAGACCTTGAAAGAGAGCTCCATTCATTGGTTTCTTCCCCTTGAAGAATCAGTAATCTGTAGTTGGGAGAATGTCACCTGAGAATTCATGACTCAATACAAGTACAATGAGGAGCTAGAGGTTATGCATTGGTATCTAGAGCTTCTTAAGCATAACCCCGTGGAAATAGTTAGTAACATCATAGGAAGATGGAGAGATAAAGCTTATAACATGACCAATAGACACTCCAAGGAGTAACAAGTCAGTATTGTGAAAACAACTTTTTACCTCATATCCAAGCATCCAAGGGAGGACCGTGCTACCTGCACTTTTGAGCCCTCCGAGAGCTAGTGTAAAAATTGAGGAAGGCATTGCCAAAGTTGAATCTTATCCAAAGAAAGTGACTGGATGATTCACTCCACGAAAATATGAAAAGTCTACCACTTTTACAATCTCAACCATTATTAGGATTTCCTAACCTGCTACCTCTTGGGCTCCGAAAAGTCACCCCAACCCTACCAACAAAGAGTACACTAAACTCAGTACTACCCTATCTAATGTCTACTAGGCCCCGCTAAGACGAAACCTCATAAAACCCTTGGACCCTCATCCACTACTAAATCCACTCCTTAAAAACTTCAATGAAGATGCCCATTATGATTTACACTAGTTTGCTAGCCATACTACCGACTAGTGCTTCCACCTTCAGAATGTAATCCAAAGTTTAATTGATCGGGCTATCATCGCCCCACTAGCCAATCCTAAATCCAACACCACTCATAACCAACTTCCAACCCATGCAAATGCCATCTTTCTAGAGAGTGGCCTAAAATTTGATCCATTTGATCAAATTATGCCCAATAAAGTACCCATCATACCCGTAATCTCACCCAAACCACTCAAGGTTTGCCCGTATTATCCTACACCCTACCTTCTTTATTGACCAAGCTTTTTCCACTCATTACAAGGGCTTGCATTGTCGTCCATACCCCGTATGAGGGGAAGGATATTGAGTTACCAGCTATGTTGAACTAACTCTTGGAGTTTGGACTGAAATCGTCCACCTTGATGACTGTCAAATGTCGTAGATTCAGTGGCTTGTTCATGGAAGCCCGAAAATGGGCTCGAGAATCATATGAATGGGTGGTACCCATTGATGAAGTCAGTCTAGATGATATGGTATAGATAATGGCCAATGCATTTCAACAAATAAGTGAAATTTGCAGCATTGATGAGCTACTCGCCGCTTTGAAGCTTTAGGGATGATTGGTCCCTTCACTTCTACACCTCCCCATTGAGTGGGAAGATTTATACGATGAAGCCGTCGAGGTTGTTGAATGTATAAACTTTTCTTGGAAAGAGGACATAGTCTCCACTAGACGGGGGGATGAGTTTGGCAGTTCAAATGACGAACCTAGTCAGGAAGAAACTAGTCTAGTATCCAGTCTGTACGGAATGATATCCTTCGAAGATTTATTAGGGGAAATTAATAAAGTGTCCATTCATCCAGAAATAGATGAAGATATGGGATTCCCGTTCTTCCCCACCTCAGAAAATCACATAACCAGGTCAGGGAGAAACTATAAAGATCCGATTCCTCATGTGATCTAGACAGATAAGGGAGTTACCGAAGAACTTCCCATGCCAGAAATGAATATCAAAGAAAGTAAAGTCCTTGACTAGATCAATAAAACCCAAGCCAATTGTTGATGTAAAAAATTAGATTATCTCTAATTATTCAATCACGGATAAAAATAAATAAGACAAAAGAATTTTAAAGTGGTTCAGCCTTGAAAGAATGACCTACATCCACTATTTTGTTATTGCTGACTGTTTGTTTGGAATTCTCGATAATGGGTTTTACCAAGAAATTCCGAGTCCCCTTACAATGAGGATGATACAATGTATTTATGTCCCTGAGGCTGTTCATGCGAAAAATAATACATAGATGTCCAATAGGTGTGTACATCTGTGTGATAATAATGAGCATTTAATGAGCAGTCATCCTCTTGATTATCCGGATATTAATGCTCTGTACGAGATGTAGCTCGGACCGCCTAAGCTGCTTGGACCGCCTAAGTAGCTCGGTATACATGAGTTGCTCGGTACAATAAAGTTCCTTGGAGACCACTTGTTTCTCAGAGAGCCTGAGTTGGTCGGGGAGATTGAGCTCCTCTGAGTCAAGGTGTTGTTCAAAAAATATTTGCAGGTGCCATGTATATTGACACGTGTCTCCACATAATTGATCCACATCAGCAGACTAAATTTGGTATCAACAGAAGCCCCCAATGTTTCGTAGTTTGATGCTGAAGAGAAGTATGGAACATTCTGTTGCCTGGATTTTAGACAAACTTTCGTTGTTTATAACTCCTTTTTTGAGTGCATAGTATCAGGCTTTTAAAGTATTTTGAATTTCCATAATCGCTTTATTTTTTGTGCCCTTTTCTTCTTTTAGTCGCCGGATACGCAATCGTCCATCCTGGTAATCATTGTTTTTCTTTATTCCCGAGGTAAAGTATTTAAACGCTTCAGAAAATTCGATCGTCTTTTACTTTTTCAAATTTGCGTCTTAGAACTTCTTCACTTCTTCTCTATCTTGTGTGTTCATTTCTTCCATTGTTCGTTGTCAACTGATCTACCCTTTTCCTGTAAGATCTTCTTCCTTCTCTTTTATTTTCTTTGTTCATCATGGTTTACCTTGTTGAGTCGCGTGATAAATTTCATATTGCTTTCTCTATTCCTTCATGGGTCATATTGGAAGAACTTCCTGAACCTTCAGACTATTTTTCTTTGGCTAAGGGACATTGGTTCCCCAGTCTCTTTGTGGACGAATGTGGCTTTTCTTTTCCTCCAAATCCCCTGTGTTTGGAATTCTATCAATATTTTGACGTTGTACCTGCAAAAATAGCTCCCATTACATGGAGAATAGTTAATGGAGTCCATAAGTTAAATCAGATTCATGGAACCCGTTTAGGAATTCCAGAAATTATGTTTTACTATAGATGGGCTGTCAGCGATAGTACTTTTTATTTAAAAACTAGGTTTTTAATAGGGCTTTAGTTGTCAATCTCCCAGATGCCAACAGGGATTACTCGAGTATGGGGTTGTTACGAAAAATTGGCAACATGCTCCACTAAATGGAAATGATGTATATCAGGGTCCTAGATGCCCTCCCTATGGCAATGAGATAGGTTGTTTTTATTTTATTTTTGAAATCATATTTTCTTTGTGTTCGATAAAATGCGTCATTGACATTTTAATTTTCTGCAGTTGATAGCAAAAGAAAATCTCCAAAGGAGACAGAGGTTAATTTAAAGCATTTGAAACTTATCTGGAGTTTGCACCAAACTGTTGCTGACGAACATATTAGATCAGCTTCTTACTTGTTGCAGTACAAGAGCTATACTTCATCCTTTACTGCTCGTCCAGTGGTAGGTGACATTGACCCAGTACCAGCTTCTGAAGGTTCCTCTCCTGAATCGCATATTCCTCTCAGTATCAGAATGAAGAGACGAAATGCTCCCTCATTTTTTGACAAATCAGATTCTGCCTCTGTGGAGGCAAAGAGAAATAAGCAAGATGTCCGAGAGGAAGGGATAAGAAAAATTGATGCACCCCCTCAAGTTGCTATTAAAAAGGTTGCCAAGAAGCCCCCTGTGGCTCTGAGCAAGGTCGTAGCTATTTCTCCTCCCAGCGAGGTTATCGTTATATCACCAACCAAGACAACATCCTTGGTTGAAAATGTTCCTGCTCCCACGAGGATGTTAAAGAAAAGTTCTTTGGAGAGACCAGTAGAACCAGTCTCTCAATCTTTAAATGTTGAAGGTGGTATTCCCACCTTTGTTCCTCCGAGCTCTGATATGAGCTCGGTGAAGTCTTGGATTATCCTCGAGATCCAAGGTGTTGAAGACAATCTTTCTCGGGAGAGGGTTACCACCTTGGCAGCTCAACATATTGCCTCAGTAAGCATTACTAATCTAAACTCTCATTTTTCAATGTTATGTCCTTGCACTGATTTACAATTATTTTCTTTTTCCAGTTGGTAACTTGTTTCAACACTATTCTGAAAAAGAATGAGGCTATTAAATCTTCAAGCTCCTTGGGAGGTGTGGAGGAAGATTTTGTAGGTCTGACTCAGTCCTTAAAGGACTCTCGTCAGAAATATGAAGAAGATAAGGAGGCCTGGGAGACACGACTCAAGTCCATCGAGCAAGAAAAAGATCGAGCTGTGGAGGCCTCCCAGGAGTTGGAGAGGAAGATGAAAGAGTTTGAGAAGAAAAACAATGAGCTTGAGGAAAAGCTCAAGAAAACTGAAGAGCTTGAGAACAAGCTTAAGAAATCTGAAGAGGAAGTTGTTAGACTTCGTGACGTTGATCGTCAGAAGCAGGAGATAGAAGGAAAAATTCAGGCTGCCGAGGAACATCTTACTGAAAGGATTTGCTCGGAGAAGGCAAAGAGAAAACTTGCAGTTAAAAATTCCTTTAGCACTGGCTGGGACAAGGGATGGAACAAAGGCCTAGCTGCTATGTCTTCTCAGATGGAATATGCTAGCCTCAAATACTTCAGGGATGGATGGATTGCTGCTCTGCAGGAGTTAAAGGTTTCTGAGAGTTTTGAACTTTTTCAGCGCCATGTTCATGGTCCTTATCCCTCTCCTGGAGAAGAAGAAGAGGACGAAGCTGCCTCTGAAGAGTCTTCAATGAAAATTGGGGATCAAGTTCTTACTGTTGAACTTCGCTACGAGCAGCCCCAACCAACTACCACTCCTACCGAGCAGCTACTCGCGTCCACCGAGCACCCTGCCTCTACCTCGAAGTCTCCCGAGGAGGTTATAGGGAATAAAGAGAAGGTGTAGAGTAGTTTGGGTGTTTATTTTGTTACTTTATTGGATGTAGTCTCAACTTTTGTATTTTTCTTTTATGAAGAAATTAAAATTCGAGCTTTTGGTTGTTCATACTGACTTCTTCTTCTTCTTTCTCTGTCTACATTCTTATTAATTTTTTTATCTCTTTTCTTTACTAGTTTATGGCTAGAATGGAGCTCTTGTCAGTCCACAATACTGAACTGATGAAAAATTGCAATGACTACTTCAAGGCTGGCCATGCTGACCTGAATGAAGCTTAAATCATCGATATTCTTGGTCCAGACGTTTCTGAATGAGCAGTCAAGGCCTACCAATATCTAAAGTGCTTGCTCGACCGTGTAGTGGCCAACAATGTGGCATACTATGAAATGATTGAAGATCTCCAAGCGACCATCGAGGAACTCTAACAACAATATAAGGAATCTTCTGCCCTTTTGCATCAGGGGTATGCAAAAAAATATCAGCAATTAAATGCCGACAAAGGGTATGATAAGTTCATCGCTGCTTATGAGAAGAAAGAGAAAATTCTGAGAGTTGAGGTCGAGGAACATAGGCAAATCGTGAAGCTGCTGGAGCAGGAAAATAATAACTTGCGAGGAGAGATATCCCAACTGAAATCTGCAGCATCTTCCTCGGGAGCCATTGTCCCTGTCAATGATGAAGGTTTCTCTTTTTTGAAGGTGGAGAACGCTAACTTGAAAGATGAATTAGAAACCTTAAAGAGGACTGTACCCTTTACCTCTGCTCGCGGACGAGCAATAGCTTCTCAAGACGAGCAAGAGCTGCTCGGATTTTAATTGAAGAGCAAAGAACTCAATCAACCTTAGAGAATCAGGCCTTCCAGTTGATGGCAAAAAATCAGGCTTTGTCAGAGATGTCCAAGAAAATTCTGAACCTCAACGAGCGGCTTTCCACATAAAATTCTGCCTTGGAGAATAAAGAACTTTTAGTGAAGAACCTCCACGAGCAACTTGAGAGGTTAACTTACCAGTTTCACAAACAGCCCAGAGAATTTTGGATGGCTGGTTACAATAAAGCCCTCTACCATCTCGATGATCGGATCCATAATTAAAATAACGAGGGTTACAAGCAAGGATGGCTGAATGCGCTGGGGGTGTTATAGTTGGAGCAGTTCCATTATCTCTGGGATTACTATAACCCTGGGTTACTCGATCTGCTAGTGCCACCTTTCAAACTTGATATGAGCTGGATTCCTGCTCGGGCAATTCCTCAGTGCTTAATCTCCAAGTATCTCAGCAACTACAGCCTCCATTCTAATTTTGAGATATCTCGCCCGGAGCACTTACTTGATCGGCCATCAGTGATGAATGTCAGGATTCTTAGAGATCTGAACTTCATAAATTCTCCTTACGCCTTAGATGATCCTCCTGCTGGAGTGGAACCTGTTTCAAAGGCAGAAGGGAAAAAGCCAATAGAGTAGGATTTTTGATGTAATGATTTCTTATGTAATGTGTATTTTATTCTCAATGTAATTCGTATTGACTTTAATGAAGAAACTTTTAGTTTTCTCTATAATTTTGATTGTCATCGTCTTGGAAATATTTTATAAAACATTTTTATTCATTGATGAATGTGTATATACATCTGTAAAAAAATAAGAATGTCATGTGTTATTTTAAACTGCCGACCAACTGGAGTTGGTGAAAATTTATTGTTGACCATCCTGATTTGGTGATAATTATTTGACGACCAACCAGAGTTGGTGATTTTTTGTTTCCCGACCAACTTAGAGTTGATGGTAATTTTAAATGCCACAAGCAAAGAAATTCTGTTTTATTTTTTTATTATAGTGACTTATCACTTTTTAATTCTAAGCCATGAAACGACCTTCGTCTCATGATCCTACTTTGTTTAACCAACTGTTCCCGACCCACTGGAGTTGGTGGATTTTCATTCCCGACCAACCATAGTTGCTGGATTTTCATTCCCGACCAACCGTAGTTGCTGGATTTTTTTTCACGACCAACCGTAGTTGGTGGATTTTTTATTCCCGACCAACTGTAGTTGGTGGATTTTTATTCCCGACCAACCGTAGTTGGTGGATTTTTTATTCCCGACCAATCGTAGTTGGTGGATTTTTATTCCCGACCAATCGTAGTTGGTGCATTTTTTATTCCCGACCAACCATAGTTGGTGGATTTTTTAATCCCGACCAACCGGAGTTGGTGGATTATCATTCTGAACTTGATGCGTAGTGTGTAGCACTAATATTCCGAAAAAAAATCAACAAAAGGAGAGAATTGGGTCAAACATCCAGTCTTTTCTTTAACCCGTTCAGTAGAGTTCTGTTCGTCACCTCAGTTTGTCCATTGCTCTGGGGATGGCCTGGTGCAGAGTGGGTCTTCAATATGTTTGACTGATGACAATATGCAGCGAACTCCTCGTTGTCAAATTGGGTTCCATGATCAGTAATGAATGCATGGGGAATACCATATCTACAAATGATATTCTTCCATATAAATTGATACACCTTGTCGTATGTCATATCAATGAGAGGCTCAGCTTCTACCCATTTAGTAAAATAATCTACCGCGACCACGAGATATTTAAATCTTCCCCTGGTGGTTGGAAGTGTCCCAACCAAGTCTATTCCCCACATGGAAAATGGCCAAGGGGAAGTAATGGGTGCTAACAATGCTTGGGGAGTTCTTCGGATAGAGGATAAGCGTTTATATTTGTCACATTTCTTGGCATAGGCTATACAATCAGCCCTCGTCGTTGGCCAATAGTACCCTTGCGTCATTATTCTTTGCAAAAGCGTTCGACCTGCTACATGGGCTCCACAGGATCCTTCATGGACCTCTTCAATCAATTCTTTCACCTCGGAGGGATGCACACATCTTTGCAAACCTGCTATAATTCCTCGTTTATATAGAACACCATTGGTCAGTACATAACGAGCAGCTTTAAACTTCAGTTTCTTGGCTGCGAGTTTATCACTTGGTAATTTCCCTTCCTCAATATATGCCCTGATGGGATCCATCCAAGATGGTCCTAAATCAAGGGTAATT
This sequence comes from Sambucus nigra, assembly GCA_949130495.1. Classification (NCBI taxonomy): domain Eukaryota; kingdom Viridiplantae; phylum Streptophyta; class Magnoliopsida; order Dipsacales; family Adoxaceae; genus Sambucus; species Sambucus nigra. Next base: position 107,234,889 of record OX422219.1, read on the forward strand.
AAGCTCACCATCAGATCTTCATCGATGCTCCTGCTAGCCAAAATTTCTATTAAGATTGTTCTTCGTAGCTCGATGCGTGTGGCTGAGGCTAATCGAGCTAAAGCATCTGCTCTTGCATTCTCCAATCTTGGTGTTCTAATTAACTGCACTGCGTTAAAGCTCGATACAATCTCCATTGCTTTCGCATAATACTTGATCATCAATTCTCCTTTGGCTGTATATACCCCCAGCATTTGATTTACGATCAATTATGAGTCACTGAATACGATGACCTGCTTTGCCCCCATGATTTTTGCTAAACTAAGACCTGCGATCATAGCTTCATATTCAACCTTCTTATTTGAAGCCTTGAATTGAAAGCGCAGAGCATACTCCACATCGGTTTCATCCGGGCTGTTTAAAATAATCCCTTCTCCACAGCCTGTACTGCAAGATGAGCCATCCACATACAGATTCCATATAGGTACTTCATCCTCAAATTTTTAATCGAATAAAGTTCATTGGTGGAATATTTGTTGCTTCCTTATATCCTCCCCTAGCACTTCTTGCTGCTCGTCGACCATCTCCTCTTTCTCGTCAACCGACTTAAGTTGGTCGGAGTTTAAATTTGATGATCCTGCAACATCCACGGGCTGGTCGGTATTAAACTTTTGCTCCTCAGAGGTGTCAGGATAAGTGAATTCTGCGATAAAATCTGCCACTACCTGTCCTTTAAGCGACGATCTAGGCTCATAAACTATGTCATATTCCCCAAGTTCTACTGCCCAGTACATCAATCTTCCTGACTTTTCTGGTTTATGAAGAGATTGCCTTAATGGCATATCGGTATACACAACTATGGTATGAGCTTGGAAGTACGGCCTCATTCTTCTACTTGCTTCGATTAATGCTAGTGCCAACTTTTCCAGTTTTGGATATCTGATCTCTGCTCCTCGGAAGGCCTTGCCATCTTCTATTCTTATCAATGCCGAGCTAACTGTATTCTCTAAGACTACCAGATACAAGTACAATCTTTCTCCCATCACTAGCCTGGACAACAGTGGAGGTGCTCCCAGGTATTTCTTCAGATCTTGAAAGGCCTTCTCGCATTCATCATTCCATTCAAAGGTTTTTCGGAGTGTTTTAAAAATAGGAGACATCTATCAGTTGCTCGTGATATAAATCTATTAAGTGCTACAACTCGACCTGTGAGACTTTGCACTTCCTTTTTCGTCGTTGGATATCGTAGTCCCAATAGAGCCTTGATCTTTTTAGGGTTTGCTTCAATACCTCGTTGGTTGACAATATACTAGAGGAACATTCCTTCTCGCACTTCGAATATGCATTTGGTAGGGTTCAACTTCATTTGATATCAATCTAGTTGATCAAAGGTCTGGCCTAAGTCAATTAGATGATCAACAGATTTCTTGCTCTTCATCAGCATATCGTCAACATAGACTTCCATATTGTAACTGATTTGCTATGCAAACACCTTGTTCATCAGCCGCTGATATATTGCACCTACATTTTTCAATCCAAAAGGCATAACATTATAACAATAAGTTCCCCTAGGAGTAATAAAAGAGGTACTCTCCCTGTCTTCAGGTTTCATTTTAATATAGTTGTAACCAGAATAAGCATCCATAAAGCTCAACAACTCGTGTCCCGAGGTAGCATCCACTAATTGATCAATTCGGGGAAAAGGAAAATGATCCTTTGGGCATGCTTTGTTGAGGTCGGTGAAATCTACACACATCCTCCACTTATTGTCCTTATTCTTCACCATCACCACATTTTCTAACCAGTCTGGATATTTGACATCTTCAATAAAGCAAGCTTTCTGGAGCTTCTCGACCTCCTCTTGTATAGCTTGGTTCTTTTCGGGGATGAACACTCTTCTTCTCTGCTTCACTAGCTTGATTTCCTTATTCACATTGAGCTTGTGACATAAGAAGTTTGGGTCTATCCCTGGCATGTCCTCGTGGATCCATGCAAACGTTTGTTTTCTTCTTTTTAGGAAGACTATCAATTCCTGTTTTAGTAAGGCATCCAACGATGAACCTATTTGAGTTGTTCGTTCCGGGTGCTCGTCGTTCAGAATGATATTTTCAGTAGCTTCTACCACATGGCCTTTCACGAGCTGCGATTCGTCTCTAAGATCTAATGTTTCAATTTCTGCACCTTCATCCACTTGATAGGTAGTAGTCTTTTTCCTAAATTCTTTCAGCTCTTCCTGCTCGGCAGATGAATAGTAGCATTCTCGAGCTACTTTTTGGTCACCCTTCATAATTCCTACTCTAAAATTGGTTGGAAATTTCAGGCATTGATGTACAGTAGATGGTACTACTTCAAACTTCTTTAAACCTACTCTTCCCATGATGATATTGTAAGCTGATTATACATTCTTATCCATCAAGAAAATGAGCACTCTTTCTGTTCGACAAGCAGGCCATGTACCAATGAACATATCCAACTTGATCGTCTCAAGTGGAAAAACTTTCTCGCCAGCAAAACTGAGGAGGGGCCTGTGATAAGGCTCCAACTGAGACAACTTCAAATTTAAGCTGTCAAAGCATGAGTAAAACATGATATCTGCCGAGCTGCCATTATCCACCAGTACTCTTGAGATCATTACTTCATTCATCCTCATTTTGATCACCAATGGATCATCATGAGGATATATCACACCTGCGAGGTCGTTCTTGGAGAAATCGATGACCAGTTTTTCTTTATTTACCTTCCTCGGGCGATCATCCTTAGCTAGATTTATTCGTTAAATGTATGAAAAAGCTTGAGCGTCATTGAGGTAAGATTTCCTCTCTGCCGTAAGATCTCCACCTCCTGCATCTCCACCTGTAATAACATTACAATCAAATGATCCAAAACGAATTGAAAATACCTCACGTTCTGGCTGTCTTGGTCTTTTGGGGAGATCGGGGTCGTCTTTTGGATCATCTTGATGATCTATTTTCTTATCTTCTTTTTCTTGATGAGGAGATCTAGACCTTTGTCTTGCTCGGTCATTTCTCTTTTCGTCATTTCTACGATCAACATACTAGGCCAGCTTACCCCGTCTAATGAGTGCTTCAATTTCATTCTGAAGAGCTATGCAATTTTTGGTCGTGTGACCATGGTCTTTATGGAACTCGCAATATTTGGTCTTATTCCTCTTGTCACGATCTATCTTCATTTTCTCTGGCCAGTTTAGCTCCTCGTTGTTCTTGATTTCTTCCAGAACGTGGTTTATGTCTACTTTCAAAGGAGTATAATTTCCAAATTTCTTCAACATTTCCCATGATGGCTTTTCTTTTGACTGCTTGTCACCACCATTGTTCTTATGTTCTTTCTTTTTAGCCTTATCAACCTCCACCTTGGTCTCTTTGGTATCCATATTCTTCTTCGTAGCCATAGCCTCCTCGGCGTTCATAATCCTTGCTTCTTTTGCCATCAGTTCTGAAATGGTCCTGGGCGAATCTTTGGCCAAAGTGTAGTACAATTTATTTAGCAACAGTCCACTCATCAAAGCAATAACTGTTGTCTTTTCCTCGTAATCAATAACTTCGAGCTTCTCATTATTAAAATGAGTTATGTAATCCCTGGTGCTCTCACCTGCTTTTTGTCTAACACTTAACAAGTGTGCTACTCGTTTAACTGGGTTTTCCCCAAAACAGAAATTTCTAATAAAGAGATCGGCCAGTTGAAAGAAAGTTGAAATCTTCCCCCGAGGAAGATTATTGTACCATATTTGAGCAGATCCGGTAAGAGTTCTCGAAAATGCCCTACATCTCATCTCATCTGGCACGGCATAGATATCGGCAGCAGCTTGGTATTGTTCTATGTGAAGGGCAGGGTCAGTTTTTCCATCATATTTAAGAGTCACAACAGGTGCTTTGAACTTTGATGGTGTGGGAAAATCCACAATTGCCTGGATAAAAGGTGTTCCTTGGACAAAAGTTCTTTGTAGAGGATTCTTGGCCTTAGCCATTTCCCCTAGTCTATCCTCCAGACTTTGAATAGAGCCTTTCCATGCATCATTTCCCTCCTCGGGCCTGTTGGTTCAAGCAACTGATCGTGTTGAATTTGCTTCCTGGGATCTTTCATTATGATCAGTTAGTCGTGATTGGGCAGAACCCTCCCTTAGATCGGATGGTCATCAAAAGTTCCTCGACACAGCCTTAGGAGGACTTTTATTCCTCCTAGGGCCCAAACGATCAAAAGGAGAGGCACTACTTAATCTCTCCAATGCACTAGTCCTTTCTGGAGAGAGAGTGATGTTTTGTTTAGTATTCGTAGCTCGTACTGATGAAGTTCGACCAGGTTGATAAGAAAAATCATCAGATCTCTCAGTGCGATATGAATCAGTATACCTAGTACGCGAAGAAGGTAAACGGGTGTTTCTTTGGATGCTTTGTTGTCCTGAATGGGTAGATACTCCACCCTGGACAGTTTGTATGAGTTATCGCATAGTTTCCTGCATGGCTGTTTGGCCTTGGGCTAAATGAGCCATTATTCCGGCCAGTTCTTGGACATTTGGAGGAGCAAATGTATTTGGGGGGTTTCCAGCGTTTTGATTACTGGATTCAGGATTATCAGCCATTGGTGATGAATTGCTTTGGAGAAAAACAAAAATTACAGTCGATTCCCAGAGACGGCGCCAATCTGTTGATGTAAAAAAATTAGATTATCTCTAATTATTCAATCACAGATAAAAATAAATAAGACAAAAGAATTTTAAAGTGGTTCAGCCTTGAAAGAATGGCCTACGTCCACTATTTTGTTATTGCTGACTGTTTGTTTGGAATTCTCGATAATGGGTTTTACCAATAAATTTTGAGTCCCCGTACAATGAGGATGATACAATGTATTTATAGCCCCGAGGCTGTTCATGCGAAAGAATAATACATAGTTGTCCAATAGGTGTGTACATCTGTGTGATAATAATGAGCATTTAATGAGCAGTCATCCTCTTGATTATCCGAATATTAATGCTTTGTACGAGATGTATCTCGGACCGCCTAAGCTGCTCAGACCGCCTAAGTAGCTCGGTATACATGAGTTGCTCGGTACAATAAAGTTCCCGGAGACCACTTGTTGCTCGGAGCGCCTGAGTTGGTCGGGGAGATTGAGCTCCTCTGAGTCAAGGTGTTGTTCAAAAAATATTTGAGGGTGCCATTTAGATTGACATGTGTCTCCATATAATTGATCCACCTCAGCAGACTAAATTTGGTATCAACACCAATATTAACCTATGAGGGCCTTTCATGTCCTTCTAGTTACACCGGAATTCTCTGATAAAAATCCTCATCGGGCCTACAGTCCCTCCTTCCACCACACCGAAGAGGTCGTAAACATGGTTGGGTGCTTGACCTATTCCAAACTCCTCTCCTTTTCCTAATTAGAGATACCACAGATTGGCCCTGACCACAATTATGGACTCAACATCTCTATTGAAGTATTTCGAAAGGAAATCCAACTCTCAATTGTTGATAATGGATCTTCCCTCAATGCTTGACCTCTCACAACCTTAAATTACTTGGGATTGAATGTTAGTGATCTTACTCCCACTTTCTCCATCGTGTTTGCTTAGGACAATACCCGTCGAGAGGTAATGAGGTCTATAAAACTCACAATAGGGGTTGGCCCTATCAATCCTTTCACATAGTTCCAAGTTATTGACATACCTGCATGTTTGAACCTTTTCCTTGACCGTCCATAGTTCCAGAGTATCCAAGGGGTATCATCTTCTCTTCACCAGAAACTAAAATTCTTCGCTAATGGCTAGGTTATCACTGTTTTGGGGGATAACAATAGTTTATATTCTTCCATTACTAGTAGCCCAATATTAAAGATCCAGTATGGGATGAATGATATGCTCCTCTCTAGCTTCAGAGTTAACCCACTTCCCCTTCTAGCAGGAGATAGTTTCAAAGACCGGGTTTATCCATAACGCAACCCACATGGCAACATCAACGTGATTCAGATGTTCAAGAACATTCACTTTATGCCCAAAATAGGGATAGGGTGACACCAACAAGGAATCCTTGATCCCATAGTCCTGAAGGAGGCCTTTTCCCCATATGGCCTGGGTTACCAACGCCCACTAAAAGAACTCAAAGCACTCCAGCGACGACGAACGAAAAGAAGCTTAGAAGAAGAAAAAACTGTTTCAAGAGACTCTTTGAATGGAAGGTTTGTCAAGGCAAGTGAAGACTTCCCCTTTTTAGGCTTCCCTGAATCATGGCATGACCATGTCGATAAGAAAATAAAATCGGGGATTGAAATCTTCTTTTAAGATAGTAACTCTTGGGTCGTGGACTACCAACATGAAGTTCAACCTCTCACCGAGAAGGCCATGGAAATTAACGGGGATTTTAAGGAAAGTGATTTCGTGGACTCATCAACCTGCAGACACTGGGGCCGAGTCTCTACATAATCCACTCAGATGTCGCGCCATCGGACCCGTTTACTTAAATCAGAGCTATTGGCATGCCTCTCCTTAACTAGAATGCCATGCCTATCCAACCTGCTTAAATTCAACCCGACCCTACTATTTACCCTATTAAAATATCTCCATCTGATGTTGTTGTTCCTTTTTATTATATCAATCTTTTGATGAGGTTCATAATTATATTTTTCCTAAAAATGAAATAAATGAATATTTTGAGTATCTTGCTCTGCCTTACATTAATTATTTCGATTCTAATCAAACTCTTGATAATGATGATTTTGCAAATGAACAATTCTTAACTGATCTTAATAAGGAGAATAACAAACCATATAACCATGTTTAAATTAATAATGATGAGACTGTTGTTATTAATGTCAGTTCTAGTAACCATCAACTCGAGATTAGGATAGGGTCCACCCTTAACGAGCATGAGTGTGCGCAATTAAAAAAACTACTGAAGGAATTCATGAACATCTTTGCATGGTCTTACTATGACATGCTTGGCATTAAACCAAAAATATCTTAACAAGAGATCCAAAATTTCCCACAATGAAAACCAGTCAAACATATCCTACGAAAGCTCCGCACCGAATGGTCACTCAAAGTCAAAGAAGAAGTGGTTAAGCAACTGAACGTAGGTTTTATTCGTGCAGTTGAATATCCTATATGGCTCGCCAACTTCGTCCCTATGCCCAAATCGGGAGGAAAAGTTCACTTGTGCATCGACTATCAAGATTCGAATAAAACATCTCAAAGGGCGATTATCTATTACCCAACATCAACATAATCGTGGACAACATATCTAGTCATGCCCTTAAATCGTTTGTTGATGGGTTGACCAAATATAAATAGATCAAGATGCACCCTAACCATGAGGAGAATACCGCCTTCATTACCCCAAAGGAAACCTTCTCTTACACTATCATGCCATTCGGGCTCAAGAATGCCGAGGATACCTACCAAAGGGATGCCACAACCGTCTTGTATGACCTTATTCACAAAGAGGTCGAAGTGTATGTAGACGATATGATCATCAAATCTAAGACTCGGGAAGGTCATATTCCCACCCTTTGGAAGTTTTTTAAGAGACTGCAGAAATACACGATGCTATAAAACCCATAAAAATGCATTTTCACTATAATAAAAGGAAAAATCTTTGGATTCATATGGGAATCGAAGAAGAACCTGCCAAGCTGAAAATTATACTTGAGATACCACCACCACGGATGGAGAAAGAAGTTCTAGGATTCCTCAGAAAATTATAGTACATAAGTCGGATGATCAGCCAGTTGACTTTTATTTGCGAGCCCATTTTCAAGCTTCTCCAGAAGGATTCTATTAAAGTTTAGAATGAGGCATGTCAAATTTTTTTTGACCAAATCAAGTGGTACCTTACCTGACCTCCGATGATTATGCCTCCCCAGCTAAATATCCCCCTCCTCCTGTACTTGACCATCATAAATACTAAAGTTACGACTTTGCTAGCCCAATACATTTAGGAATCTTATAAGGAAATATCCATTTATCATGCTAGTCAAAAATTAGATGGGTACGAAGTCAGCTAGACTGCTTTTTAGAAAGCATGTGTCGCCCTGATCTGGGTCACGCAAAAAACGCCACTACATGCTTGCCTTCCCCATCAGACTAGTATCCCATGTGGATCTCGTCAAGTACTTTCTAAAAAAATCCCTCTTTATCCAGCTAAATTGCATGTTGGTTGATGTTCCTAGCTAAGTTTGATATTGTGTACATTACACAAAAAGTTATGAAAGGGAGAGACATCTCCAACTACCTTGTCGATTACCCCATAAAAGAAGCTGATGTTTGGGTCTCTGAATTATTGAATGAAGATATTCTCTGCACCTCTTAGGAGAACCTCCGATGGTAAATGTTCTTTGATGGAGCTTTCAATAAGAAGGGATACGACATTAGGATACTCCTAATCGCTCCTGATGACTCTCATACCCCAATTTCCATTAAGCTAGACTTCCCCTCCACCAATAATATAACTAAGTATGAGGCATGCATTATAGGCCTCAAAATCTCTGTCCAAAAAGGAATCTGACACCTAGACGTCTACGAAGACTCTGCCCTTATCGTCGGCCAAATCCTAAAAAAATGGAAAGTAAAAGATGAAAAGCTCCTACCCTTCCATGCCCACTTAGAAGAACTAGCCTCCTAGTTTAGTGATGTCACCTTCAACTACTTGCCCCGTGCAAAGAACATCCTGGTTGACGCCCTCGCCACCCTGGCCTCCATGGTCGATATGCCCGAGGGAATAAAATGGCCCCTTTCTAAGTTCAGAAACATGCTAAGCCTACTTACTGCTTCAACCTTAAACTCGTTCCCTAGGTGGATTATGATATGGTCGGGTTATGGTACCATGACATTTGGCACCTCCTCAAACATGGTAGGTATCCTCAAGACGCTAATAAAAAAAACCGTGCGACCTTTCACATATTGGCTGCCCAGTATATCATCTGCAAAAAAACACTGTTCAAGTGAAACTTCCCATTTGCACTACATTGCAAGGGCTGATATTAAAGAAATAATGGAGAAAATCCACAGTGGGGAATGCAAGCCCGCATGAAAGGTCACATGCTTGCCAAAAAGATCATTCGCCAGGGGTACTATTTGACCACCATGGTTCAATATTGCACTGCCTATGTTCGAAGATGCCTCAAATGACAATAGTTTTTTAATCTCAACCACTTGCCTCCCCGACAACTATAAAACATGACCTCTCCTTGGCCCTTTCCACCTTAGGCATTGACATCATAAGGAAAGTTACTCCCAAAGCTTCGAATGGTCATGAATTCATCCTGGTCGTCATTATTACTTCACCCAATGGGTCGAAGCCGAGTCATACGCGATACCGAATGCCAAGAGATTGGCCAAGTTTATTATGAAGAACATCATCTGCCGATATGGATTTCCCCACGAGTTAGTGTCAGATAATAAACTCCTTCGCAGCTGAGGTTACAGAACTAGTCGATGAGTCTGGGATTTAGAAACACAAATTGTCTCCATACCAACCCCAAACCAATGGTGCTGTCGAAGTCGCTAATAAAAGCCTCAACACCATAATCACTAAAATGAATGAGAGTTGCAGAGATTAGGCCGACTGGATCCCTTATGCCCTCTAGGGCTATCGCACTTCAATTAGAACACCTATTGAGGCTACCCCTTATTCTCTAGTATACGACATAAAAGGAATCCGACCTGTTGAGATGGAAATACCTTCCCTTCGCATCTTGCTCGAAAGCAAAGTTGACGAAGAAGAATGGCGTCAGATCCGCTTTGATGAAAAATAACTCTTGGATGAAATGAGACTGATGACTCTATACTATATACGGGGGTCCCATCATTAGATAGTGCGATTATTCAGCCAAAAGTCAAGGATCGTGGTGTCCACGAAGGAGACCTTTCCCTTAAAGAGATCATATAACCTATTTGGGACCCTAGAGGGAAATTCAAACTGAATTGGAATGGCCCCTACATCGTGAAGGCAATTCTCTCAAGAGGCGCTGCTATGCTCACAGATGATAAGCATCTAAAAGTGTTTAATTTATACCCTAAATATGTGCATTTTATTCGCTCGATCTCAATAAAATTAGCCTTATGTTCATATTTTATTATTTCGTAGGTTAATATGAAGTCGTTGTATCAAATTGTGCTAATTCGATGTAATTGGCACAAAGTAGTAGTCAAAATTATTGAAGGAAGGAAATCAAAGTGTCCGTGAAGTCCAAAGTTTCTTTTTGAGCTTGCCCTGATTAGTTCCGATGCCTTAGCCCAGTCCCGTACATAACCTAAGTCCAAACCGAGTCTAAGCCATTACCTGAGCCTCGTGTATGTTTAGTTTGTAATTTTATTATTTTTTTAGATTTTTTTATTTAAGTCGAATATAATTTTTAGGATTTTTCGATTTTTATTTTTGTGCATTTGGTAGAAAATATTAGGGTTCGTTATCGTGCGACGAGTACTTTCATATTATTTATTATAAATAGAATATGTGTGCATTTTATTAGATTTTTAGTTGCTTTTAATATTTTTTTATTTCATTAGTTTGGTTTTATTACTATTTTATTTATTTATTTAAGTCCTTTATTAGTTTATAGGTTAGGAAGGTAAATTTTAGTTTTAATAGATTTTGTTTAATTTATTTTATATTTGTTTGAGTTATAATTATATAATTAATTTTTTAATTTATTTTTACAAACCCTACACAAACACAGACCTTTCTTTCTCTCTCCTCTGTCTCACCCACTTGTCAAACCTCCCTATCACGATACCCATTCAAACAACCCCCCGTAACATATGACCCGAACCCCTTGTTGCCTTACCCAACCAAACTCCAGCAAAATAGATAACGGCAACCCAACGCTACTCCGGTGCACTCTATCTCCATTCTCACAGAATTCTAACCACGGTCCAGCCTTAAAGCTCCGGCCATAGCGACTGCCTAATCCCATCATCCACGCCGAAGATACAAAAACCCGAAACACTTTTGACCCGCCAGTCAACCATCCAACCTTCGGCCAACTAAAACTTCGTTCTGACCGATCCCAAATCCGGCTACCAACCATCTGCCACCCTGACCTACTCAAACCCCAACAAAACCCGAACCCGGAGTAATCCAAACCAATAAAATCCGGTTTAAACCCAGAACCATAACTTGTGACCCACCTTATCTCTTCCATCTAACCCAACTGGCTACAATCCAAGACCCTGAGCTCCAACCATTTAGCCCCATTAACCAACGAATTACATGCAAATCTCCGTCAAAAAAGGAACCCAAACCACCCGCCAAGCTTCCAAAGAAACCCACATGTCCCTTTGACTTAGCCAAAAACCAAATCCCATCAAATCTTCAACTAAACAAAATCGTGAGTTATTACAAAGGAGAGGCAACTAAGTTTAAAAAAGACTCTCACAGACACGGGGGATATAAAGAGAGAAGTCATTGTAATTTTTCATACAGCTAAAAATTCAGAAAAAATACAAAAAAATAATAATTTAGCGTTAGAATAGTTTTTAGGTTTTATTTTAATTTTAATTTTAATAATCAAATAAGGATATTGTTAGGGCTGTAAATGGATATTCGAAAATCCGCATTCGTTCGATATCCGAATCCGAATTTGCGGATATTTATTCGAAAAAACGGAAACGGATGCGAATATGGATACTGTATAAAAATATCCGAAAAAACGGATACGGATACGGATAATAGTAGTATCCGACACGGAGTATCCATTTTACCGGATATCCGTTTTACCGGATATCCGTATCCGTCTAACATACATGTAAAATATTAGTCATATAATATTTTAGATATAAACTCAAACTTAAAATAAAAATTGGGCAAAAATGTAATCATGAAAACTTTAAAAATCTAACCTATCCTAACCTAATAAGCAAAACAAAACACGGAACTGCTAAAAATCTAACCTATCCCTTGCCCTTAGGCTCTGCGTCGCTGCCTTCCCCTTAGGCTCCGCTGCTGCTGCCATCCATTGTTGTCATCGTCCGCTGTCATCACCGGTGTCCCAATCAGTTGGTCCGATGTCCGGTCACTCCCCCCTGCCTGACGCATCTTCCAGCTCACTTGGTTCGGTCCAATAACAGGTTTGTAAACAATTTCATACGCGATTTTTTGAGGGATATCTTGTGTTGTTCCATTCGGTTTGTTATCACTTTATGATCCATTTATTTACGCTGATCTTCTAACCACCAAAACTTTCACTTCCTGGCCTTTAACCCCCCAAAATGGTCTTTTGGAATACTTGATCAATCTTTTATTTTTTATTTTTTTGGGTCCCAAAAAGTCATTCCAAGGTCAAAGCCTAGGTTAGCAGAAATGAATGATGGCCGACGTTAAGATAACCCTAAATATCTGAGCAGTTGCAAAGAAAATATAAGCAGAGCAATTCATATTGGTACAAACAATAACTAAAGTGCAAAAAAAATGAACAAAATAATATTTGCAAGAAACTCCCCTAAACTATTTTTAATGCAAAATACCTCATGAACTAGGCATTCTATTGTGTAGAGAAAATTCTACCAGATGATGTAGCTAATGTTGTCAACAGCACAAGTAGGAAGTAATAAAATTTGGTGGGGAAAAAAAATCCCTTTTGGGCCTTAGCAATTTCGCCCCGAAACAGTAGTAATATTTGTCCTTATCTCCTTTCTCCTAACACTATTTAGGGTTAGATTTCTGTCTCATCATGGACAGATTTAAAACCCTTTTATATCTCAGTACAATTTTATATTATTCAGTGTTGTTTTTACTAATTACTTTTTGTAATCAACACGATGCAGTTTAATATGTCTACATAAGCTAATCAAATCAATCATACCACGCATGAATCTTCCCCTGTTCCAGTGGAGAGTATTTCGTCGGATCGCACAAGTGTTAAAATTGGATCGCACAAATCAATCCTTCGACAAGGATACAAAGGAAAGGAGATGAGAATGACACACTTCAGGAAATTAAGGGGTAAAAAATAACATCCCTTCTTTATTGTAATAGATTATTTGTTTTCTCCCTTAATATTTTAATTGAGTTATACTTTTCAGGTAAGATGACGCTTCACTTTAGTTTTGTTCAAACATTAGACACTACACCAAATCTGCACTATTGTCAAGGTCATTGACCCTGACAAATCACCCTTGTCAAGGTCAATGACCGTGACATTTCGAGGCGAGACAACTTTTTTTTTCACGGTCGTGTCACGGTCATTGACCTTGACACAAAACTCGCATTTTGTGTCACGGTCGTGTCGCGGTCAATGACCGTGACACGTTTGTCACGGTTTATAACCGTGATAAAGTCGTGACCCTTTTAAAAAAATTATCACGGCCAATGGCCATGACACGTCCATGACAACCTTTTGTCAAGGACTTGTCACGGTCAATGACCGTGACAATTCTGGGCAGAATTTAAAAAAAATCTGTTGGGCAGTATGGCCACTGCCACTGCCCAGCAGTATATTTGTACCTGTTATAGCAACATCGTACCTGTTCCAAACATCATATATCCAAACAAACTAAAGATAATGCAAATATATATTCATGACGATATAATCCAAATATTCAAAATATAAATAATATACATGACGATATAATCCAAATATAATTAAAATGGACAAACTTACAAATAATGTTACTACATGTCTTGGGTAAATGTGAGGATGTGAGTAGGCCACACGACATACGAATTGACGCACCCACTAATATACGTCGTGCCGCATTGTTCGCGCAACCACAATAGGGAGTTCTCCTTCCCGGGTATGACATGTGTGACGAGCACCCTGGACTCCATCTGTTGAAGCACACATCCATGAACTATTCCACCCTCGACGATATTCGGGTCCCTCAACCCCCGCCCTATCCGCTGACCATCAAATATGTCCAATATGAACACGCTCGACCAACCAAGTGTCGACAATGGTCTGTTGAAGGGCGCCAAATAGGGAAGTGGATCATCGAAGTACGAACGTGTCAGTGATGAAGCAACGAGGTCCACATACTCGTTATCCTGCGCCTCGTCCTCCCGCACCTCCTCCTCCACCGCCTTCTCCTTCCCTTTCCCTTTCCCTTTACGGTCTCCGCCCAACGTACGCTTCATGAATGCGTACATATCTTGGACCGTCGCCTCCAAACGGGACAGCTTCGCATCGTGTGAATCCACCGTTCGAGCCAACCCGGTGTCGCTCGTCTCCAATCCGATGATCCTAGATTTGGCCACCCGCGAGCTCACTCCCATTGTCCTCCCCTTGCGATCAGAGCCAAGCACTTGGCTGAGTGCGTCTGTGGACAAAGATGCCTTGTCGGCATCAGACTGCGACTCATGCACTTCCTTAAGCTTTGCCTGAAACGACAAAAAGCACATGATTAGTAAAATAAGTAAACTAAAAAATTATAACGTAATTAACAAAAATTAAACTGTTGGATTACTTACAATCGTGGCCGCGACGCTCGGGGACACCTCCTTGTCCTTCCCCTTCTTCGTCCGAAGAGCCACATAAGTATCGAGCCTATGTGGCTTACCCCCTGGCCCACTCCCTACCCCCTGAAATAACATAAAGAAAAGTAAAATTAGTATCGGCCCCGCAAAGTAAAATAAGGAAGAATAATATATTTCTGTAGTTATAGAAAAATTAAATCTTACCTGCATCCTATGCTCCACCTCGGCGTAAGAGGTCCGGTCGGAGTAGTGCACGTCCGTCTTTTTTGCCCGATTTTCCCTCCCCGATTGGCGAGCAACCAATTGTCGATCCTCGATCTCATTGTCAATGAACTTCTGCCATTGTGTCAATGGGATCGGCTCCTTGGGCGGGACGGATTCACGCCATTGGATAATCGACTCTCTTGTTTTCCCAAAGTACCGTGCCCGCATATTTTTTTTCCACGACTTGAGTTGCTCCCTAATCTGCTCCAAGACGGGATCGCGTAGCTTTGGATCCAAGTTGAATTGTTCCTGTCCAATAAATACAATGTTAGTTGCGAATAAATATAAATATAAATATAAATATAAATATAAATATGAAATAGAAATTGAAATTGAAACTGAAATTGAAATTGAAATATTCATATAAATATATTACCTGTAGTGCCGCCCAAACAGCTAACTTGAGCTCATATGGCACCTCCTTCCAACTCATAAACCCCGGGCCGATGACCGTCTTTAGCAGCTCGAGGGATCTCGCTAATAGCTCCGACTTGTTCTCGACGGTAATCCCAAATTTTCCATATTTGGGGAGCCTAGGGGGGGAGGAGCCCTCGTCGCCTCCGCTACCACCGAGCCCAGACGACATCATCATAAACAGCATCATCATCTTCGCCTTAATATCTGAAGGAGACATTTTTGCTGTAAAAAAATGTTATTAGTACAGATAAAAAAAAATGTTAATAGTACACATACACACACCCCTACCCCACCCCCACCACACACACGCACACGTCATGCCACTTTTAAAACTAACCAACCCAACATTTCATCAATTAAACTAACAATTAAAGTATACAATTATTAATTTACTAATTTACTAATTTACAATGAGGGACAATCCTACTTTCATATGAAATTGGCACTAATTATTAATTTACTTTCATCTAAAACTATACAATTAAAATTACAATTAAAGTTATACAATTTCTTAATTAAAGATATACAATTGTTAAAATTGCCCCTCCACACCGCCCACACCCCACCCCTACCCCTACCCCCACCACACCCCTTGCCCCCCTCCCCCCGCCACGCACACATGCACACACCTACGCACACACACACACACCCCACCCCCACCCCCCACCCCCCACCATGACCCCCTCCCTCACCCCCACCCCCACCCCCTCCCCCCACCACGACCGTGACAACTACAGTTATTGTTTATCAATAAAATTATGGCATGAGATAATTATAATTGGAGCATAAATTTCATTATCATAATATAATTGTTGATGTAAAAAACTAGATTGCTCTAATTATTCAATCACAGATAAATAAATAAGACAAATATTTTTAAAGTGGTTCGGCTAGGAATAAAGCCTACGTCCACTGTTATGTTATTGCTGAGTGTTTGCAGAATTCTCGATAACAAGTTCTCTCAAGAAATTCTGGTCCCTTTGAATGGGGTTGATACAAGGTATTTATAGCCTTGAGGCTGTACATGAAAGGTTCGATACATTAAATGATATACATGTGAAAGGGTAATACATTTAATGCAGCGTGCGCGTCAAGAATATAAACATTCAATGAATAGTTGAACAGTTGTCCGTCTGGTAATTAATGACACGGCCGAGATGCAGCTCGGACCGCCTTAGTTGCTCGTTGATCTGGAGTTCCTCGGAGCACTAGAGTACCTCGGAGCGCTAGAGTTCCTCGGTGCGCTAGAGTTCCTCGGTGCGCTAGAGTTTCTCGGTGTATCCTCGTTGCTCGGAAAGACTCATGGTTGGTCGGGAAATGAACTTCCTCGCTGCTATTGTGCCACGTAGATTGACACATGTCTTCGTATTATTCGTCCACATCAGCATATTAATTTTGGTATCAACAGAAGCCCCCAATGTTTCATATTTCGAACTTTGAGGAGTATGGAACATTCTTTCTCGGTATATGGCAATATTAAATGACTTTCCTGGGTTTCAGGAACATCGTGTTCAAATTTCCTTCTCATTTCGCAGCTTCCGCCTTTTTTTTTGAATTTTTTATAAGTGCTTCGATCTCCGTGTAATTTTTGTCCTTTTAGCCGCCGGAAGTTCAGCAGTTTCTTTTTGGTAATCATTTCTTTCGCCGATTCCCAATGCAAAGTATTTAAACTTCTTGGGTAATCATACTGTCTTCTACGTTTTCCAATTTTTTGCCTTCAAGCTTTCTATTCTCTCCTTCTCTCTTGTGCGTTCATCTTTTCCTTCGTTAGTTGTCAGCATACCTCCTTTGTTCCTGTAAGATCTTCTTCCTCTTTTCTGTATCTCTTTTATTCAATATGGTTTATATTGTAGAGTCTGTTGAGAAATTTCGTTCTGATTTTTCCATTCCTTCCTGGGTAACTCTAGAGGTTCTTTCTGAGCCTTTAGATTATTTTCGATTGGCTGAGGGACATTGGTTCCCCAGTCTTTTCATTGCTGAATGTGGTTTTTCCTTTCCACCAAACCCATTGTGTCTTGAGTTTTGTCAATATTTCGATCTTGTTCCTGCAAAAATAGCCCCCAATTCATGGAGAATAATTAATGGGGTGCACAAATTAAATCTAACTCATGGGACTCGCATAGGAATCCCTGAAATTATGTATTGCTATAAATGGGCCACTCTGGATAATGTTTATTATTTAAAAACTAGGTTTTTGAATAGGGCTCTTGTAGTTAACCTCCCTGACTCAAATAGAGATTATTTTGAACATGGGTTGGTTATAAAAAATTGGCAATATGCCCCTTTAGCGGGAAATGAAGTATACAACGGTCCCAGATGTCCCCCATATGGCAATGGGATAGGTTTATTTTTCATTTTATTTTACTTATGAAATTATGCTTTCATCATGTTTGACAAAATGTATGACTGATATCTCATTATGTATTTATTTGCAGTTGATAGCAAAAGAAGAACTCCAAAAGAATCAGAGGTTAATATCAAGCATCTGAAACTTATCTGGGGTTTGCACAAGAATATTGCAGACGAACACATCAGGTCTGCCTCATATCTGCTACAGTATAAGAGTTACACAACCTCTTATACTTCTCGCCCTGTTGAACCAGCTTCAACTCCAGAAGGTTCATCTTCAGATTCTCATCTTCCTTTAAGTCAAAGGATGGGTAAGAAAAGAGCTCCTCCTGCTCTCTTTGATGATGTTACTTCTGCTGCTGGGGCCAAGAAAAACAAAGCTGATGTCCCAGAGGGGACTAAGAAAGTGGATGCTGGGTCTTCTAAGGCTACCGAGAAGCCCCTAGTGGTTCCGAGCAAGAAAAATGCTCCTGTAGATGTAATTACAATCTCTCCGACCAAGACTTCTTTGGTTGAAGGTTCTGAACTCCCGTTGAGGAGATTGAGGAAATCATCCTCAGTTACTCCGGCTGAAACTCCCCCCTCTCTACCTGCTGGTGGTACTGATGTTCCAAACATCATTCTTCCAAGTTCTGCAATGAGCTCGGTCGTACCCGAGGTCCATGGTATTGATGAAAGAATTCCTAGGGATATGCTGACATCCTTAGCTGCTCGTCACCTTGCTTCAGTAAATTTCTCATACTTCTGGTTTTTCTTTCTTTCTCTGAATACTTGCATTTTGTATTGACTTTACTATTTCTCTCATTTTTCAGCTGGTGAACTGTTTCAATAATATTGTGAAGAAGGATGAAGCTATTAAAGCTTCAAGCTCCTCGTCAGGTGTAGAGGATGCTCTGTTGGGTTTGACCCAGTCTTTAAAAGAATCTCGTCAACAGTATGTTGATGAAAAAGCTGTTTGGGAGAAAAAGTTAGCTGTGGCTGAAGCTGAGAGGGTGAAGATGGCTAAACCTCCAAGAATTTGGAGGATAAAGTAAAAGGTTTTGAGGTTAAACATCAGGAATATGATGGCCAGCTGAAAAAGGCAGAGGAAGAGTTATCTACCTTGCGAGATATCAAGGTCAAAAAAGAGGAATTGGATGTGAAGCTCTCCTCGGAGAAGATGAGAAGAAAGGTTGCAGTCAAGAAAATTTTTAGTGCTGGTTGGGAGAAAGGATGGGATAAGGGGATCGCTGCAATGACATCCCAAGTCCAATATGGGAAGTTGAAATACTTCCATGATGGCTAGGTAGCTGCTCTGCAAGAGTTGAAGATCAAGGATGATTCTGATCTGTTCCAGATGCACCTCCCTGGTCCTCCTCCACCAATTGTGGAAGAAGAAGAAGATGAGCCTGTCTCTGATGAGTCTTCTATGGCCATAGGTGATCAGGTCTCTGCCTCTCAACCCTCTGCCACCGAGGACGTTTCTTCCATGCCTCCTCCTCCCGAGAAGATTCTTGCCGATCAAGCTGTTGTTACCACCGAGCAACCGAGCTCCTCGTCCCAACCTCCCGAGAAAGTCTTGGGGGACAAGGAAAAGGTGTGAAGTTGTTCGGTATCATTTCTTTCTTTCATTACTTGTAATCGAACAATGTAATCTTTTGATGATCTAATAAAACACATCTTTGCTTCTCTTCATTGTTGATCCTCTGTCTGCTTTTATTTAACTACTGCTTTCTCTTCGTTATTAGTTTTTGGCCAGAATGGAATTGATATCTGCTCCTGATACTGAGTTGATGCGATAATGCAATGGATATTATAAAGCTGGTCATACAGACCTAAGTGTATCAGAGATTGTTGACATTCTTGGTCACGATGCCTCAGAACAAGCAGTTGAGGCTTACCGATACCTGAAGGATTTACTTGATAGATCTGTGGCCAACAATGTGGCATACTACGAATTGATCGAGGAACTTCATGGTTCCATAGAGGATCTCCAAGGTCAGCACAATGAATCAATGGCTTTGTTGCACAAAGATTATGAAAATAGATACCAATAACTTTCTTCTGAAACAGGCCATAAGAAGATCATTGCTGGATATGATATTAGGGAAAGGACCTTAAAAGGTGAAGTCGAAGCTTGCAGGCAGATTGCCGAGATCCTGGAACAAGAAAATAATAATTTACAGAAAAAATTGGCTCAATATGAATCTGCAGCGTCATCTTCCGCTGCTCTAGTGCCCGTTACTGATGAAGGTTTCTCTTTCTTAGAGGTCGAAAATGCCAAATTAAGGCAAGAACTGGATGATTTAAGAAGATCTGCTGTTTCTGGGACTGCTCGTGGACGAGGAAGAGGTTCTCGGGGGCGAGGAAGAATTGTTCAAAATGTTGCCGAGGAGCAAAGTTCTCCAGTCGCTTCTCGGAGCCGATCAAGAGTTCTTAGTCGCACAGTTGAAGAAGCTCGTACTCAGTCCACTTTGGAAACTCAAGCGTTTCAATTGAATGCTATGGATCGTGCTTTGTCAGAAATGTCCAAGAAAAATCTATCGTTGGAAGATCAACTTACTGCAACGAAATCTGCTCTTCATACCAAGGATCTTTTCGCAAAAAATCTTCTCGAACAGTTGGATAGATTAACCTTTCAATTTCACAAGCAGCCCAGGGAATTCTGGATGGCAGGATATAATGAATCTCTTGTTCATTTGGATGCTCGTATTGAACATGCCAACAATAAAGGTTATAAACAGGGATGGTTGAACGCCCTGGGTGTATTAAAATTGGAGCGAGGGCATTATTTATGGGATTATCATGCTCCTGGATTGCTAGACTTGCCTGTTCCGCCTTATAAATTGGATATGGCATGGATTCCTGCTCGTTCCATTCCTCGGAGTTTGATCTCTAAATATCTTGGTGACTACAACCTTCATTCTCAGGTTGAAGTATCTCGTCCCGAGCACCTATTGGACACTCCTACAATAATGAATGTCAGAATGCTGAAGGACTTAAACTTTATTAATTCTCCTATTTGCTTGGAAGATCCTCCTGCTGGCGAAGAGCCTGTCTCAAAAGCAAAGGGCAAGAAACCAATAGAATAGGAATCTTAATGTAATAGTTAGCACATACATGTAATATGTAACTTATTTTGAATTTTTAATGAAAGACTTCATTTTTGTTTGTAAATCTGTATTGGTATTATCTCGTGTTTATTAAACACTTTACACTTATGCATATGTATCTGTTAAAAAGATAACAATAATATTGTTCATTGAGCAACTTAATAAAAAGTTACAAGTATCAAGGTGGTTTAATCACTAAATAATAAAGTAATGAGTATAAATTGTTCCAACTGTTTCCAACCAACCATGATGGATGAATAATGTTTGTCGACCAACTACAGTTGATGGGTCTTTATCCCCGACCAGCCATACTTGGTTCAATTTCAAATATTTTCATAAAATGTGTCCGACCAACCCAGGCCAATAGTTTATCCTCGTCGACCAACTACAGTTAGTGGGTTTTTATTCCCGACCAGCTATACTTGGTATATTTTGGAATATTTTGTTCTTCAAAGAACTTTTTGTAATAATCTTACCACCCGACCAACATAAGTTGTAATTTGAGAGTATATTTGTATCTTACCAACACCGTAATTGATCATGCTAGTGTACACCTCCTAACTAAAGGAGTAGTAGTGGTTCTTTCGAACTTTTTGGCTCGTTGAGCTATCCACTAGATATCTTACCAACCGTAGTTGGTCACACTAGTGTCGCCTCCTAACCAAAGGAGTAGTTTTTTGGCTCATACGAGCTTTTTGGCTCTTTCGAGCTGTCCACTAGATATCTTACCAACCGTAGTTGGTCACACTAGTGTCGCCTCCTAACCAAAGGAGTTGTTTTTTGGCTCATACGAGCTTTTTGGCTCTTTCGAGCTGTCCACTAGATATCTTACCAACCGTAGTTGGTCACACTAGTGTCGCCTCCTAACCAAAGGAGTAGTTTTTTGGCTCTTTCGAGCTGTCCACTAGATATCTTACCAACCGTAGTTGGTCACACTAGTGTCGCCTCCTAACCAAAGGAGTAGTTTTTTGGCTCATACGAGCTTTTTGGCTCTTTCGAGCTGTCCACTAGATATCTTACCAACCGTAGTTGGTCACACTAGTGTCGCCTCCTAATCAAAGGAGTATTTAAGTTGTTCTCGCCCTTTTATCAACCGGAATCGATCATGGGTCTGAACTATAGTCTTCTTCTTATTATCAAGCAGCGTAGTGTACAACACTAGTATTCCCCGAAAAACTTTCAACAGAAAGAAAATGATGAAACATCCTCGTTTTATTCATAATGAAGGAAATGCTTTACATTTTACATTACTGATAATACTTGCGCAGGTGTTCAGCATTCCATGCATTCTTAAATTCTTCTCCCTCTAGAGTTGCTATTCTGTAAGTTCCTGGACGAACAACCTCTGTAACTCGGTAAGGTCCATGCCAGTTTGCTTCGAGTTTATTGTGCTTCTGAATAACCCGCTTCAGCACATAATCTCCTTCCTTTAGATCGCATTTCTTCACCCTTTTGTTGTAGAACAGAGCTGTTCGTTGTTGATAAGCAGCATTTCTGATGGCTGCCTCTTCTCTAACTTCCTCGAGCATATCCAAATCTAGTCTTCTCATCAAATCGCTGACTGGGGAATTGAAATTCAGCACTCTATGAGTTGGGAGACCCAACTCGGCAGGTATTACAGCCTCACTTCCAAATGCTAACATGTATGGTGATTCTCCAGTTGTTGCTCGGGGAGTTGTTCGGTAAGCCCACAAAACTGATTGGAGCTCATTGATCCAATTTGCTTTAGCTTCACTTAACCTCTTCTTCAAACTATTTAATAATGTTCTGTTTGTCACCTCAGTCTGTCCATTGCTTTGGGGATGGCCTGGTGCTGAATGATACTTCAAAATATTCGACTGATGACAATAGGCAGCAAATTCTTCATTATCGAATTGTGTTCCATGATCTGTGATGAAAGCATGGGGGAGACCATATCGACAAATGATGTTCTTCCAAATGAACTGATAAACTTTCTCGTACGTCATATCAATCAGTGGTTCAGCTTCCACCCACTTAGAATAATCCACTGCCACGACGAGGTACTTGAATCTTCCTCGGGTCGTCGGCAATGGTCCAACCAAATCAATCCCCCACATGGCAAATGGCCAAGGTGAAGTTATGGGTGTCAACAATGCTTGTGGAGTTCTTCGGATGGAGGAAAAACGTTGGCACTTGTCGCACTTCTTGGCATAGGCTATACAATCAGCCCTCATCGTCGGCCAGTAATATCCCTGTGTCATTACCCTTTGCAAAAGTGTCCGACCTGCTACATGAGCTCCACAAGATCCTTCATGGATTTCTTCAACCAATTCCTTGACTTCTGATGGATGCACACATCTCTGCAAACCTGCCATCATTCCTCGTCTATACAGAACACCATTAGCTAACACATACCGAGCAAATTTATACTTTAATTTCTTGGCAGCTAGCTTGTCCTCCGGTAATTCTCCTTCTTCAATGTATGCCCTGATAGGATCCATCCAAGATGGTCCCAAATCAAGGGTAATTATATTTACCATCAGATCTTCCTCTATACTCCGATTTTCTAATACTTCAATTGGTATTGTCCTTCGCAGCTCGGTGCGTGTAGCTGACGCTAATCGGGCCAATGCGTCTGCTCTTGCATTCTCCATCCTCGGTATTCTCACTAATTGAATAGCATCAAATTCTGTCAGTAACTTCATCGCCTTTGCATGGTATTTCACCATTAATTCTCCTTTAACTGCATATATTCCCATCATCTGATTCACAATTAATTGAGAATCACTGAAAACAATTACTTGCTGTGCTCCCATAACTTTCGCCAAATGAAAACCTGCTATCATGGCCTCATACTCAGCTTCATTATTGGAAGCTTTGAATTGGAATCGCAAGGCATACTCCATATCAACATCATCAGGGGTGTTTAAAACAATCCCTGCTCCACAACCAGCTGTGCAAGATGATCCATCTACATATAATCTCCATGTAGGTAACTCGTCTTCAAATTTGTTATCTGTCAGAGCTCCTCGGTAAAATATCTGTTGTTTTCTTTCATCATCCCCTGGTATCTTTCGTTCCTCGTCGGTCATCTGTTCGCGCCCTTTTACCAACCGAATTTGGTCTGGGTTTGAATGTGATGATTTTTCTACATCCACAAGTCCTTTTACCAACCTTGGTTGGTCTGGATCTATGTCTGTTGATCCTGTATCGTCCACAGGTAGGTCAGCAAGTACCTTTTGTTCCTCGGGGGTATCACGGTATGTGAACTCTGCTATAAAATCTGCTACAGCTTGCCCTTTTAAGGATGATCTGGGTTCATACACAATATCATATTCACCAAGTTCTATCGCCCAATACATCAATCTTCCTGATTTTTTCGGCTTATGGAGGGCTTGTCTTAGCGGCATGTCGGTGTACACAATGATGGTATGGGCCTAGAAATATGGCCTCATTCTTCTACTAGCTTCGATTAGTGCCAGTGCCAATTTTTCTAGCTTTGGGTACCTGATTTCTGCACCTCGAAAAGCTTTACTTGTGTAGTAGATAGGTTTCTGAACTCCATTCTCCAACCTGATCAATGCGGAACTGACTGCATTTTCTGATACTGCCAGATACAAGTACAACTTTTCTCCTGTTATTGGCCTAGACAGCAATGGTGGTGCTCCCAAATACTTCTTCAAGTCTTGAAAAGCCTTCTCACATTCGTCAGTCCACTCAAAACTTTTTCGTAGTGTTTTGAAGAATGGGAGGCATTTATCAGTTGCTCGGGATACAAATCTGTTGAGCGCTGCAACTCGTCCGGTAAGACTCTGTACTTCTTTCCTCGTCGTTGGGGATCGCAGCCCTAAAAGAGCTTTGATCTTTTCTGGATTTGCCTCAATACCTCGTTGATTGACGATGTATCCGAGGAACATTCCTTCTCGTACCCCAAAGGTACACTTCGTCGGGTTGAGCTTCATTTGGTATTTATCCAGTTGATCAAAGGTCTGGCCTAAATCAACTAGATGATCAGTAGCTCTCTTGCTTTTGGTGAGCATGTCGTCGACATAGACTTCCATATTGCAATTGATTTGTTCGGCAAAAACCTTGTTCATCAGCCGTTGATATGTTGCACCTGCATTTTTTAAACCAAAAGGCATAACATTATAACAATAAGTTCCCCTTGGGGTGATAAAAGAAGTACTTTCCCTGTCTTCAGGCTTCATTTTGATCTGATTGTATCCAGAATATGCATCCATAAAGCTGAGTAGCTCATGTCCCGAGGTAGCATCCACTAGTTGATCAATTCTGGGCAATGGAAAATGATCTTTTGGGCATGCCTTGTTAAGATCAGTGAAATCAACACACATTCTCCGTTTGTTGTTCTTCTTCTTTACCATTACCACATTTGCCAACCAATCTGGATATTTCACATCTTCAATGAATTGGGCTTTCTGGAGTTTCTCGACCTCCTCTTGTATGGCCTGATTCTTCTCGGGACTAAACACTCTTCTTCTCTGCTTCACAGGCTTGATCTCTTTATTCACATTGAGTTCATGACATAAGAAGTTTGGATCTATTCCTGGCATGTCTTCATGACTCCAAGCAAAAGTATTCTTCCTGTTTCTCAAGAAAGTTATCAACTCCTGTTTTATTGAAACATCCAACGACGATCCTATCTGGGTTACTCGTTCAGGATGCTCGTCGTCCAGAATAACATTTTCTGTAGATTCCACCACCTGCCCTTTTACGAGTTGAGATTCATCCCTAGGGTCAAGAGTTTCAATTTCTGTACCTTCCTCCACTTGGTAAGTAGTAGTCTTTTTCCTTGACTCTTCAAGTTCCTCTTGCTCGGCAGATGAATAATAGCATTCCCGAGCTACTTTTTGATCACCTTTCATAATTTCGACTCCAAAATTCGTTGGGAATTTCAAACACTGATGTACTGTAGATGGAACTGCCTCGAACTTCTTCAATCCAACTCTTCCCATGATGATGTTGTAGGCTGACTGCACATTCTTATCCATCACAAAGAAGCGTATTCTTTCTGTTCGACAAGCAGGCCAAATTCCAATGAGTATATCCAACTTGATCGTCCCAAGTGGAAAAACTTTCTCGCCAGCAAAACCCAGAAGGGGTCTATGATAAGGTTCCAATTGAGATAATTTCAAATTCAAGCTATCAAAGCATGAGTAATACATGATGTCTGCCGAACTACCGTTATCTACTAACACCCTTGAAATGACCACGTCCTTCATCCTCATTTTGATCACCAAAGGATCATCATGAGGGTAAAAAACACCTGCCAGGTCGTTTTTTGAAAAACCAATCACTAACTTCTCTTTGTTTACCTTCCTCGGACGATCATCCTCGGCCAGATTTATTCGCTGAATATATAAACAAGCTTGAGCCTCTCCGAGGTAAGCTTTTCTTTCTGCAGTAAGGTCTCCTCCTCCTGCATCTCCTCCTGTAATGACATTACAATCAAATGACCCAAAACGTATGGAAAATACCTCTCGTTCAGGCTGCCTTGGCTTCTTGGGAAGATCGGGGTCATCATCTGGATCATCTTCATGGTCCCTCTTATTTTTCTCCTCGGCACGACGAGGAGATCTAGATCTTTCTCTAGTTCTATCATCATTCTTCCTCTCACCCCTGCGGTCTACATATTTTGACAATTTTCCTCTTCGGATGAGCGTTTCAATCTCGTTCTGAAGGGCTATGCAATTTTTGGTCATATGGCCATGATCTTTGTGAAACTCGCAGTATTTGGCCTTATTCCTCAGATCGGGATTTGTCCTCAATTTCTCTGGCCACTTGATTTCCTCGCTATTCTTGATTTCTTCCAAAACATGATTAATACCCATTTTCAATGGAGTATAATTATCGTACTTCTTTAGGACTTCCCACGTCGTCCTATTATTTCTGGAATGCTTGTCACCGCCATTACCTTTCTGGTCTTTCTTCTTAGACTTGTCGACCTCCACCTTGGTTTCTTTATCCATATTCTTCTTTGCAGCCATAGCCTCCTCGGCATTCATGATTTTGGCCGCTTTTGCCATCAACTCCGACATAGTTTTAGGTGGATCTTTGGCCAAAGTGTAGTATAACTTATTAGGCAACAAACCACTCATCAAAGCAGTGATTGCTGTCTTTTCCTCGTAATCTATGACTTCCAACTTCTCGTTATTAAAATGAGTTATATAATCTTTAGTACTTTCACCTGATTTTTGTCTAACACTTAGCAAGTGTGCTACTCGCTTTACTGGCTTCGCCCCAAAACAGAAATTGCCAATGAACAACTCGGCTAATTGAATAAAAGTTGAAATCTTACCCCGAGGAAGATTATTATACCATATCTGTGCAGATCCGGTAAGAGTTCCCGAGAATGCTCTACACCTCATCTCGTCGAGGACGGAATAGATGTCGGCAGCAGCTTGGTATTGTTCTATATGAAGAACAGGATCTGTCTTTCCATTATACTTGGGGGTCACTACAGGTGCTTTGAATTTCGATGGTGTAGGAAAATCCACAATGGCTTGTACAAAAGGTGTCCCTTGAACAAAAGTTCTCTGTAAGAGGTTTCTTGCCTTAGCCATTTCTCCCAGTCTATCCTCCAACCGCTGAATGGAACCCTTCCATGCTTCATTTCCTTCCTCAGGCCGCTTAGTCCGAGCAATTGATTGCTCTGACATAACTTCCTGAGATTTATCTCGACGAGTAGCTGGTCGTGATTGTGCTGATCCTTCTCTCAAACCTGATGGTGGCCGAAAACTTCTCGATGGAGCTCTAGGTGGGCTCATATTCCTCCTTGGTCCTAATCGGCTGAAAGGAGACACCCGGCTTAATCTTTCTAAAGCGCTAGTTCTCTCCGGAGAGAGAGTGATACGTTGATCTGTATCCGTAGCCCGTATCGATGAGGTTCGCCCAGGTTGATACGTAGAATCGGTAGACTCTCCATTAAGATATGACCCAGTACGTCTGGATCGTGATTGTCCACGATCACTCCTTTGTTCTGAATAGGTAGGTGCACCGCCTTGAAGAGTTTGAATGAGTTGCCTCACAGATTCTTGCATGGCGGTTTGTCCTTGAGCCAGATTTGTCATAATTCCAGCCAGATCTGGAGGTGCAGATGGATTTGGAAGGTTTCCAGTATTTCCAGCATTTCGATTACTGGATTCTGGATTATCTGCCATTGATAATAAACGATTTTTGCGAAAAACGATAGTAACAATCGTTTCCCACAGACGGCGCCAATCTGTTGATGTAAAAAACTAGATTGCTCTAATTATTCAATCACAGATAAATAAATAAGACAAATATTTTTAAAGTGGTTCGGCTAGGAATAAAGCCTACGTCCACTGTTATGTTATTGCTGAGTGTTTGCAGAATTCTCGATTACAAGTTCTCTCAAGAAATTCTGGTCCCTTTGAATGGGGTTGATACAAGGTATTTATATCCTTGAGGCTGTACATGAAAGGTTCGATACATTAAATGATATACATGTGAAAGGGTAATACATTTAATGCAGCGTGCGCGTCTAGAATATAAACATTCAATGAATAGTTGAACAGTTGTCCGTCTGGTAATTAATGACACGGCCGAGATGCAGCTCGGACCGCCTTAGTTGCTCGTTGATCTGGAGTTCCTCGGAGCACTAGAGTACCTCGGAGCGCTAGAGTTCCTCGGTGCGCTAGAGTTCCTCGGTGCACTAGAGTTTCTCGGTGTATCCTCGTTGCTCGGAAAGACTCATGGTTGGTCGGGAAATGAACTTCCTCGCTGCTATTGTGCCACGTAGATTGACACATGTCTTCGTATTATTCGTCCACATCAGCATATTAATTTTGGTATCAACAATAATAAATCCAACAAAGTACAAAGATTCTACAAATTAAAGTGAGAATTAAATTTAAGACTTTCTGACAACATGCATGTGTATGGATTCTAATGATATTACCAGTGTATGGATTCTAACGAAAGTAACTAATGATATTCCTAAAAACATACAATTGGCAACATTTTGTGAATTTACTAAACTTTATATAATATTATCAAATTCTGTTAAAAAATTATCCAGGGTTTTACCTAATTGAATTAATTTCATGAATAAAATTATTATCAATTTAAATATTTATATAATTAAGTTTAACATATGAATTCTAGAACTTTTCTAACATTTACACAATTTTAACTATCACTAACATTTACACCATTCTAACTATCACTAACATTTACACATATATATACACACATACACATATACATATACACACATATATATACACATATACATATACACACATATATATACACACATACACATACACATACACATACACATACACATACATATAGAAATGAAAGAGAAAGAGAGGAAAAAAAAATATACCTCAGAGAGAGAGAGAGAGCAGAAACCGCGGATGAGAGAGAGAGAGAGAGAGGGAAAACCAAAAGAGGTGGGGAAAAAAAGAATCCTAGGGCTTTTTTTGCTGCAAAAGTTGTCACGGTCGTGTCAAGGTCATTGACCGTGATACAAATCTCGCGTTTTGTGTCACTGTCATTGACCTTGACATGACCGTGACACATAATTGTCACGGTCTTTAACCGTGACAAGGACGTGACAAGTAAATTTGTCACGGCCTTGTCACGGTCTTTGGCCGTGACAATTCTGTGTCACGATCGTGTCAAGGTCAATGACCGTGATACAAAACGCGCGATTTGTGTCACGGGCAATGACCTTGACAAGGGTGGCCGACTGAAAGGTGACAATTTGACCATTTTGGTGTAGTGAGAGAAACTGAAGAGGATACAAATTTCAATGGCTCACAATTGAATAAGAAAATGCACATTAAAGGTTAGTACTTTTGCTCGAATCTTCTTATAGAGTTTAATTTGATGCTTTACACATTCTCTATATCTCACATGGAATGAAATATTATATATTTAATTGATTGATTAAATTAGTGTTTAATATGTCAGGTGTATCTTAATGTATCTTAAACAATAAAAATGGATAAGGATATTATCCGAATATGGGAAATCCGAGAGGATACGGATATGGATAGCTGAAATTATTATCCGGGCGGATACGGATATGGATAGTGTGGAGACTTAGCGGATACGGATGTGGATACTATGGTATCCGCTCCATATCCGTCCGTTTTACACCCCTAGATATTGTGAAGAATTGGGACGCATTGAACGCATTGAAAGACTTCAATTCGATAAGGACACTTGCGTATTGTGTTCTATGTCTTGATTAAATTTTATATCTCTATTTTTCTTGATTGTTGTTTATGTTCTAATATGAGAATGTTAGGCTAAACACCTCGTTCAAGGGGTTAAACGAAACCACATAAGATGTTTATTTAATTGATTAATCAAATTGATAATTACATTTCTCGAAAAATTTATATTTAATTGTCATAAATTAATTTACGTATGGAGAGATAGTAATTAATTTTGTTTTAATATTTAATTTTGGGAATCGGATTGGAGATAGGTATTTCCTAAATTTTGAATATTAACTCGGTGTTGAAATTTGATGATTCATAGAATTTTATTAAATTGATTTTAGCGGGTAGTTTATTAAAAGGAGTATAAATCATAATTTTCACACTGTGACATTTTTCAATTAGTATTTTGAAAAATATATTATTTAATTTATAATTGTAACGAGAGTTAGATTATAAATTTAGTATTATCTCGAAATATTTCAATTCAGTAAATTAGGAAATTAAAAATAATTGATCACGCGGTGTAATCCCATCTCTTGAATCTTCTCACATTTATCACACCTGGTTGCATATTATTTTTAGTTTACTTAATCACATTTGATTTGAGCATTAATTAATTCATTCTCCCTTGAAGTTGTTTTAAAAATAAAAAATATAAAAACATTTTAATAAAAAATGGAATTAGAAGTATTCACGCTATTTGTTTAACCTTGAAAGTTGGATATACTCGTACTTACCACGATACGAGTTGTTTAACAAGTTTTGTAGATAATTCAAGGGAATTTTGAGATTCGGCTTTTGAAGACAACGACCATACACAAAAAAGCCTGTTATCAAATGGCGTCGTTGCCGCTTTGTTGATGAGGAGACAAAGTGCATTCTTGTATTTCATTTATAGTCGTTATTTTGTTTTATTTATTTCTATTATTCCTTAGACTGGATGTATTAGGATTATTGAGGATTTGTATTTATTTTGGTGCGTTTTTTTACCAATTTATTATAATTATTCATAAGAAACCAAAAAAGCGAAAAGGGAAACGAAACAAAATAGAGAGAGAGCGTCCTTGGAGTGAAATTTAAAGCCTCTCTATTATGGGTCCATAGGACTCCTTAGGATGACTGAGGTTAGGCGAACTTCCCCCGGTCGACTTAACTCGATTTTCACCCCGCGTGTGTAAAAACTCTGGGAGGTAAATTTCTTTATCATTCGCGAATCTCCTACGAGCGAATTCATTTTGTGTGTGATTATTTTCTCCTCTGTCCTTTTTATTATCGTATCGCACTTAATTTGAATGGTTTGATAAAAAAAACTACCTAAAACCTAGACCCGGTCATTGAAACGAATTGGGATTTCATCACCCACTCAATCACTTTATCCCATTTGCTTATTACCAGTTATATCACTTAATTAAAATCAATCAACTAGCAAGCCAAGTAGGATTTGTGTTCATTAGGAACCTTTTGGAACGAGACACTCGAAGGATACTCTAGTGAGTCCTTTCCACCCCTGCCAATCTTCAATTGACTTTCTTACTCCAATTATCTAAGGAAATTGAGTTTTAAGTGAGGCTGCCCAGTAAAACAGGTTCATGCTTTCCCAAACATGGTACCAGACGGTCGATCGTTGTAGTAACTAGGGCGTTGAGCCTTAACTAGTAAGTTTATTTTTCTCTCAAGAAGAAAGTAGGAGCACAATGTTTTCAAGGGCGACGTAAGGCTCCGTGTTTTTCTCTCCCGCGAATTAATTAAAATTTGACTATCCCACCACTTAATTGAACATAAAAATTGTCTACCTGCTTATTAGTATTTCTCCTTTGCTTGTACTTATCTAATTCAACTCTTTTTTTATTCAGTTTTTTTTGCTCCTCCCTTTTGAGTTTCACAAAGAGTCCATTTTCCCCCTTTTTTGAAAAATTCCAAAAATATTTTCCTCTTTTTTTAATATTTTCCAAAAATCATAAAATGATTTTCTTTCTTCTTCAATATTCCAAATGCCAAAAAGATTTTCCTTTTCTTATATTAAAAGTCACAAAAAAAAAATTCTTTTCTTTTGAACAATATTTAAAAATTCAAAAATATTACTCTCGTCATGGCCGAAGAACGTCCTTTAAGGGAATATTTTGACCATTTCCCATTGTCTTGAAGCATGTTTTAAGTTGAGCCCAAGTCGAACCTCCATACTTTACTTCATGGCTTTTGCGTCGTCCGCACATGCTTCTCATATTCCACCACCTCCGGTGATGAGTGTCAACCCGTCCAATGCTTCGCCGTGCACCTACTACTTTCATGTTGATCACTTATCCCATGAGTATCCATATCTTCCATATCCATTCAAACTAATGATGGACCAAGTGTATCCATATGATATTGCTTTGGAACCACCCTTAGCGTATTGTCAAGAGATATCTCATGCCTAGGGGCATGAGCACCCAAGTTATTCATGGAGGCTTGATCACCGTAGTGAACCGTATCCCTATCAGTCCCCTTACTACGCTCCCCATGATTATCAACCTTTTATTTCTCACGGATATGCTTCTCTCATGTATGATGCACTTTACCCCACCACACTTCTTATGAGTATTATCCACCTCCTAGTATCTATAGCACGTTGTGTTCACCTCAACCACCACTGCCACCCTCCAACACTTCACCACCTTGCATATCCGCTCTCGAAAACTTCCTTCAAAAGTTCATCCTCAAACACGAGAACACTCTTCAATCTCAAAATGAAGCCCTTTAATGACTTGAACAAAGGTTAAATGAATTTTAGTGTGTGAGAGAGTCTGATTTCCCCCTAAGTCTTATGACAAGCATTTTGAGTGTGACCAACCATATTATCCTGAGAATCTAGATGTTGAGACCACCCCGTGGTCCGGGCCCAAAGTTGACAGCTGTGTTGACTTGTCCAAAGATATTGAGACTGGTTAAAACCCCCCTTGTCCTACAACCACCACCATTGAGGTTCTTATTCCTTATTTTAACGATTCCAAAACTACACCCGAGTTTACACCTTTTGTTCCTCCAGTGTGTGTCCCCATGGCACCACGTCATTATAGGTTAACTACGGCTTCGAGTGCTCACCAATGTACTGAGATTGCATCTAGGATAGTTCATACCTCTTTGGATATGGATCCTATCCAACAATGATTGGCTCACTTTGAGTCTGATTTTAACGTTGATTTTTATATCTCGGATTTGAATGCCTCGATCGATTTTCTCACCACCTCGAATGTTGACTTGCGGGTGGATAAATTTATCTCTATGTCTTTTACTTCCACACTCCCTCTTGCAAGTGACCTTGAGGATCACTCCGTGCCTCATGAGGAGTATGTGTCCCATACTCTTGAGTTGGATTATCTTCCCCCACCCTTTGCCCCACCCGACCCACCACTCGATTTGGACCTTGATATTATGACTCATATATTCCCATATATGCATTTTGATCCTCACCTGAACCCACCCTCCACCCTAGTGCTCCACGAACCCTTTCATGATTTTTTCATTCACCCCGCCATCCATGAGGCTTTTTGTGATGCAACTCTCACCTTATGTGACACAGAGCTTGTTCCTTCATGCCCGCCTTTATCCTGTCGTGGTGATTTTTCTTTTTCGCTAACTTATTGATGTGTCACGGTGCGACCATTTTCATCAACCATTTATAGAACAGTTGTGCACTTTCTATGCACCACACCACATCCCAATCGCCAAATAATTTTGTCTCCTCATCCAATTAGACCATCCTACTTATAGATCCCTTATTTCCCTCACCTTTATGCTAAATAAGGCTCGTGATTGGTACCTCTTCACCCTCACCCTTGCATTTCTTCTCCTACCGTTCTCCCCCCACCCTTGGTCCACCGATGCTTTGTATCACGTGAAGCACTTTGCCAAATAAGTGCATTGACATTGTAGCCTTTATCCAACAAGACCGACGTTTCAATCTTGTTTGGGGGTGATTCTTATCACCCATATTATTTTTGCCACCCCAATCTATCCTCCTTTATATATTATTTTTGGGTGAGTTCCGTTCGGTCTGGTTGAAGACGTTAAACTTAGCGCTACCGGGAGGCAGCCTGCTGTATATTATTTTTGAGTATGAGTCTTATCCTGTTTGAGGATGGTTTTATATCCTTCCTAAATGATTTTCACATGCTTTATTAAAATGTACATATTTTTATGCCACCTTTATTCTGAGGTTTTACTTCTGCTACCATCATACGGTACATTTTCATTAGCGGTTCACTATGGTAATCTCTTTCCTACCTTGTGCTTTCCACTTCAATATATAGTTTTAAACATCGAGGACGATGTTCTATGTTATTTTGGGGGTTGGAAATTTATCAAAATCGTACCTATTTTGAAACATTTTCTGAAACAAATCATATTAAACTTTTTGTGCAGTTCAACTAAATTTTTTATGACATGAATAGTCTACATCCCTCTTTTAGAATTCTCGGAATATACTTGTTCGAAATTAAAATTATGATTTTTACCATAAAATTAAATTATGCCTCTTAAAGCGTACTTGCACTATGAATTCCTAAACTCGGCAATATTTTCACTATCACGTTTTACGATCAAAAGTTAAAGAGTAACAACCTTCTCAAGAGAGCCTTAAGATATCACTAGTAGAGACTTAAAACTCGTGAGATTTAAGCTATTCACTTTTTTGAGGGTTTTTACGTAATCTCCGAGTCACAAATTGACTTGACTTTCTTTGGTTACCACATTTAGTCATTGCATGGTCTCCATATTTATCATTTTTGGCATAATCACTAAGAATGATATCACTTTCGAGTTGTAAGAAACATGTGTCTTGTATTTTGTCGCGAGCACTAAACCATTTTTGACCATACACTTACCATTTTTCCATATCACATTATCTGTCCATATTTCCATTATCTATATATTCCAGATACCATCCACATATCATTTCCCATCATTACCATCATTTTTGAGAAAAATAGTGTTTAAAATTGTCAATGTAAATTGTCTTCATTTGTGTTATGAAAAGAAAAATGCATCGCAATAAAAAAGAGAAAAAAAAAATAAAAAAATAGAAAAGTAAGGAGAGAAAAAGAAAGAAAGAAAAGAATAGAAAAAATAGAAAAGAAGAAAAAGAAAGTCTGCGATCATAAATTTACAAATGAAGACATTAGTTATTCAAATTGTATCACACTATTCTCAAAAATCCTACTAGCATATCTTCTTCATTTTATTTTCCTCTCATACATTACATAAACCCCATTTTTACCCTTGGTAAGGTGTTCGAGCAAACGAGATGTATATATGGTGAATAACTCGACATTATCAATATAGTGGTTAGTATTCCTTCATGAGATCAAAATTTCTTTCATGTATCCGTTATTTTTTAAATGTGTGTGAGAGTTTGACCTTGTTTTTACATTTACTCACCTCCCCACACACTCGAGAGATACACTTATCCGATTCTCGAAGAGTTCAATTAAGAGAGATATATCTAGCGAGATTTGAAGTCAAAGTGTTGATTCTATAAAGCAATCTAGGAATTACTCTCATGATACTTAAGATTGTTTCACACTCACTACTAGAAATATACCTTTTTGCGACAATTTTAGAATTCAATTTTATGACCATTTTAATTCAAACGTCATAAAAAATATTATTATTTCACAAATATGACCCTTTTGGCATTTAAACAAATTATTATGACCCTTGTATATTTATTAGGTCATATTAATATGATATTTTATGACCGTGGTATTTTAACTGTCATATAATATATTTATTAGGTCACATTAACATGGTAATATTAATTTTTTTTTATAAAATTAATATTTTTTCTAATAAACTTATTTAGTTATTTATGACCTATTTTAAGAAAAAATATAGCAGCGGGAAACAATTTGGTGAGAAAGAATCGTAGCAATCTCAAAATCTAGGGATGCCCACTTATCCCCAACTCTATCTTCTACGATTATCATGGAATCTCATCCCCATGACCCTCGTCTCATCCCATAACCCCGCACGCCTCTCTTTTTCAACCCGCATTCCACCCATCTTCTTCAACCCGCATCCGACTCATCTCTATCTTCAATCGCCAGAACTACCGCCACTCTAATCGCCTCCCCACTCGTCTTCAACTTGGAGAATTTATTTGACCCTTTTCTTATCTAGAGATTCAATTGAATATACAAGTAGGTAGGTGTTGTTGTTTTTAGTGTTGTTACAATTAAATACACATGTACATGTTTTTCTTGAAATTTAATAATTTGGTTGCATTACGTTCCCTAATACGATTTGTCATAATATGTGGTTGAATTGTTAGTGTTTCTGCTCACGGGACTGCTATTGTTGTCGCAACTTGATTAAGGACTCATAGTGGTTGGATTTGTTATTTCTCAAGTTTATTGAGGTAATTTTGAAATCCCATATGTATCTTATATTTATTTTTAGGTAATAATATAAACTTGTATTTCCTACTCACCAATAGTCTCGCATGGTGCCTGGACGACTTATAGTTTTACTATACAATGCAACACAGTTAAGTTTATAATATACTAGTGTTCGACATTGTGCAAAAATACTATCCTTCTACCGGATGACATTATATAAGTTAAATAATGGATCTGTTGAAACATAGATGGGGGCGAAAAAAATGGGGGAGTGATAATGTTTCTTGTTTAGTTACATGGTTCAAATGTCACCATTCAAACATTGTTGGCTTATGAACTAGTGTTTGTGTAAACACGTAGTTAAGCCCAAATTAATTACGATCGTAAACTCGTTTGAATGCAACCTAAATTTTTGTGTTAGAAATTACAATGTTAAGCCCAAAATAATTACGTTATTTCTGCAATTCGGTGTTAAGCTGGTGTAATTTGATAATGATTTAGGGTTTTTTGGTTGCGGTAGTTTAGGGTTTTGGCTTATTGTTAAATAATATGGGCCAAGTGAGTGTAATATGTGTACGTATGTTTAATTTGTGTTATTTTATTATTCGCAATTATTGTAGAAATATGTGTGTTAAGTTTATATTAGGTGTGACAATTCTTATTTTTTGGACATGTTTCGAACGACACGACATGACAAGGGTTATTTTGACACAAACACAACACGACAAGCATTATCTTTTTACATATATATAACCTATTATTCACGAGAGTTGTTATTTAACGTTTCATTGTTCTTTTGTTTATAATTTTCTTTAACGTGGACAGGTCACAAAGAAGACTGTTGCTTATTCAATAATCAAGAGCATAAGAAGGAAGTGACACAAAATGTTGAAAGTGATAAGACGCTGAAAATAACTACTGATGAAGAACTTGAAATATTTGCCTCCCCATATGATAGTTATTAGAAGACGCATCATGAATGGAATTCAAGTCATTTCCTCTTCAATTCGGGTCCTTAAGCCACGGTTTCATGAATAGAATGCAGGTAATTTTATATGCTTTGACACAATTGGTGCTTAATTATATCAATTTTATATGATGAGTTGAATGTGGATCATTTTAAATGATATTATCTTAAACACAATCAGTGCTTGATGATGGCGAGCTCATTTTAAATGTATATTAGACTTAGGATGGCGAGCTCAATCTGTTGTATCATTAATATAAATAATCAACATGCTTTCTTAAAATGGAACTCATTCTATCAGTTGTTATATTTCTTGTGATTTGGTTAGTTTACTGACCCTCTAAATAATTGTATAATTGACTTTACTTTTAATTACATAATCGATGAGATTGCATGATTCTTTTACTCAATTTCAAGGCCAGTTACTTCACCTGGACCTTATTCCACCTATTAATAAGGTGGTTGCTTTGGTGTCTCGAGAACGAAAGCAATGAGAAATAAGTGTTATCATAAATTCTGCTTTCCTTGAAAATTCTATGGCGTTTGGTGTTAGGAATGAGGTTGCTAGATCACATTCTAATCAATCAGGAAATAAGTCTCCGAAAATAGAGACCTGTTTATAATCCTTGTGGTTATATTGGTTATAGAGTTGAAAATGTTATAAACTTGATGGACATCCACCCGATTATAAACCAAAACAAAATAATTCTTGTTTTAACCAGATTGTCCAATCTTCTCAGGTACACTCATATTTGGTTTTTGAAATGATTTTTCTTGGTGTGGTGAATTGAGTTTTGCGTTTCGGGGATTCAAGTTGGTGAAATAGTTTGGACATATAATTTAGTGTTTGGATCGTGCTCTTAATTTGAAAACAACTTAAATTGTGAATAATCACTAATTCGAATTAGACAATAGAAAGGGTTATTTGACTAATTTTTCTTGCTTGCTTGCTCTTGCTTTTGAAATGATTTTGAAAATTGAGTTTTTGGATCTGGATTAGACTATAATTGAGTGTTTGGATCACGATCTTACTTTGAAATCAACTTAAAGAGGATGTTGAGGTTCAATTAGTGACATCTTTGGATCGAAAGTCAGTTTTCGTATAAAATTTGGGCGCCCCAAAACGAAATATTATTTAAAAATAAAGTGACTCTCAATTCATAACTTACATGTTCTATTTTGATTTTTTATGGTAATATTACTACTCTATAGAGTGTAACACGAAAATGAAAAGGAACAAAACAAAATTGCTCAGTATGATTTTATTCAAGTCCAAAAACATTTTTTTCCCCAGATTGATTTTTAAGATCCCCCTAATTATTCTACAAATTTTGTGGTGGTCATCATCGCTTTTATTCTACAAATTTTGCTTGAACCCATATTACTACTGTATGTTTTGGTGCATTTTATTTGGAGACTGATTATTTTGAAGGGAAAAGGTGAAAATATCATCAATTTTCACTGTTATTCCAACAACTATATGTGTATTCCAACAACTATGTCATTAATTTTCACATTTATTCCAATAGTTATATCATCAATTTTCACTGTTATTCCTTTATTTGGAGCCTGATTGTTTCATTTTCTTTCATTCAGGTGATAGAACAAGAAGCAATTTAAATAAAGGAAAAGTTTTCCACTCATCGGCGTCTGTTGGGAAATTAAGAGTAAATGATATGATGTCTGATTTCCTTATTTATCATGCTCATTACCATGTCCTGTATTTCAGGTACTCTTCTGGTTGGAGTGAAACACAAATAACTTGATTTTGACGTAAACAACTGATTTAGCTTTTTTTATGGAGAAAATATCTAGTTTTGATTTAGAATTGGGTGAATTTATTCTGTGGAAAAGGGTCTTTCAGTTGTGTAGAGTAAGGAAGGCTAGTTGTTTACTAGGATCACGAGGATTCATGGTGCTTGCTGAAGATGTAGAGGGAAGTAAGTTTCTTACTATATATTTCATTCATCAGTGCTGTTCTTCTTTGAGTTTGCATGCATTTGCAAAGTTAGAAAAACATTTAGCACAACTCATTTGTACGAGAATTTGGAAAAAAAGTGAAAAATGAAATGAGTGGCTTAGATATGTTACTTACTTTTTCAAATTCGATGGATTCGAATACATGTTTCCTTTTTTTTTCTGAACATGTAATAATTTGTTTTTAAAGTTTTTCGAACCTTGCAATCAAACACAACCTTAAAAATATTTTTTTCACAGTTTACTTCTGTAGATTTTTGTGATTATTGGTTTTTAGCCGTTTTTGTGGAAAATAAAATGAGCGGCTCATTTCAAGGTACAATCGAAGATCCACTGGTCACCACGAGGGTTTCACCAACTATGCCGATGATGACAATGTGCAGCCTCTAATTTTACTTCCTATTCCGTTGGAGCCACTGGTGGATCCGGGGAATTTAAAAACTACATGTCGCGTGTTAATGTCCTGGATCTGAGGTTCACCCCTGATGACTCTGACGAAAATAATCACCCGTTGGCGTTTGCAACCTACGCTGGTGAGACAAACTCGAGTAATTAAGCGTTCACCCGCTATGAGATGAATGGAAATGGGGATCTTACCGAGTTAACTAGCTATGGAGGTACGTCTAACATTATTAGCTCGTCTTTCATTGGTTACGCTGAGTTGGGTAATGCTGCTAATGATTCTTTGAAGGCTTATTCTTCTAATGCCAATAATCCTACTAATAATTTCACGAGTTACACTGTTGGTGGGAATGTT
The DNA here is from genome assembly GCA_949130495.1 of Sambucus nigra. Lineage (NCBI taxonomy): Eukaryota > Viridiplantae > Streptophyta > Magnoliopsida > Dipsacales > Adoxaceae > Sambucus > Sambucus nigra. The sequence goes on from OX422219.1 coordinate 107,274,664, forward strand.
GGGGTTTATGAGCTCACCAGCTACCGAGATGGCATTAATATGGGAACTAATTCATTTCAATCTTATGCCATAAATTCTAATTCTGACAAGGCCAGTTTTATTAATTATGGAAAATCGTTTAATGAAGGGGTGGATACGTTCAGAGAATACGGTAAAGTGTCTATGAATCAGTTAATTGGGTTTAAAGTTTATAGTTTGAACTCTAATTTAATGTGGTTACAATATTATATCCTTGTTTGTGACTAAAAAATGAACATGTATTGGTTTTTAGTTTCATGTTTATGTTGCTAACTCATCAGGGAAGCGAACCATATATTTGAATAAGATACTACATTTTAATTTGTTAATAGAATTATAATTTTGTCATTTTTTTAAGGTTAGGGAAATCCTTATTTGGACCAAATTTAATTCCAGAAATTCTGTAGCTAAGGTATCCCCTTCTTTTATAGAATATTATTATCTCTTTCTGTAGGATTTTGGATGGTATAATGATTATTTAGAAGGTTGTTTTTTTGTACCTTTATATTTGGTAGGTGCTTTGGTTACTATCTGCAATTTATGTATTTCACCATTTGATTCTTACTTTGTTGTATTGTAGAGCACTTACTTTTTTTTACTAGTGAAAAATATCCCATTGAGGATAATTACTTGAAGTACATTACGGAGGTACTTGCTTTTATTACTTAGTATTGATGATTAATTTTAATCTTGATATGCATTGTTAGTGTGATATGTTCAATAACATAAGCTCTGCATATTCTTATTTGGTTCTAACATCCTGGTTATTGTGACGCAACGTGAGGTTCATCTTGTTTACATTATAACATGTCGTTATGTCATTATAATATTTTTTTCACAGTTTACTTTAAAGGTTGTTCGTCTTGTTTTGTGATTTTTTCACAGTTTACATTCATGTCGTTATGTCTCTACATTGGGGTTATTGTGTGCTTTTTCAGTTTAATTCAAATATTTTGTTAACATACTATTGTAAAACTTATTGGTTCACACAGCTAACTTAATGTGTTATTATTGACTCGAAACTATATAGCAATAACATTAGTGGACCGATTTCTAATGATCTTAAAAATCTTACTAACTTGGTGAGCTTGGATCTCTACCTGAACAGTTTTGTGGGTCCAATCCCAGGCACGTTGGGCAAGTTATCAAAGTTGCGCTTCCTGTATGTATGCTTATCCTTCACTTGATTTACTATATATTTCCTTTTTTATTTATCAAGATTTTTTTTACTTTTTGCCAAGTTGGTTTTACTAATGTGTGTAAAGATAACTAACATGTCCCTAAACATCAATTAATGATACTAGTAGAGGAGTTAGTATGAAAGTAGCTTATGATGTTGTTGTAAATTTATAATGTGAGGGTTGGTGGTGTCAGTGGGGCGGTGGGCTAGTTGATTGCTATGGAATAGTTATAAAGCTCAATGACTTGATGGTATAAAATAGTAATTTTGGCAGGGATCTATTAAATTCAGAAAAGTAGTGACTAGTGCTAGGACTATTGCTAATATAATGGGTTTTGGAAGTAATCTTGATGTTAAAATTGACTTTTAAAAGGCTTTTGACACCATTGAGTGGGAATTTCTCCTTTATGTGCTTCTATAGTTTGGTTTTGGCACTTCTTTCATCAATTGGGTGAAATCTATTATCTATTCTACTAAGTTTTCTATGTTTGTTATTTGGAACTATGGTGGATTTCTGGCATGAAAATTGGTTGGGGTGTTAGGGAATGCTATAATTGGTAAAATTTATTTTTCCCTATACATTTTAATTGAACTTTCTGCTCAGGTCTCAGATTATTTGGTGTAGGGTCAGTGGTGCATTCCTAATAGATTCTGGCAGCAATATCCTTTTGCATCTTCCTCTATAGCTCAGATTTCTTCTTACTCTAAAGGTGATACTTTAGTATGGAAGAATTCTACTTATGACACTCTTACTTGGTTTAGATAATTTTAATTAATAGAGTACCGACAGAGGATTACTTACATATTCATGGGATGTTCCTTGTCTCTCACTGTTCTATGATGTTCCTTGTCTCTCACTGTTCTATGCTTAGTCCATTGAGCACATGTTCTTCCCTTGTTATTTTGCTAAAAGAGCATGGCATTGCTGTCAGTTGTAGATTGCTTGGTCAAATTAGATATTTATGGATCAATAGAATTTGTTATGTTACTTGGGGCATTTGAACTCAAAGAAACTCTTGCAACTTTGATAATAGAGATCCCAATTTTAGATTCCTTTGTCAACCAGTTAAAGGGTGGATTAAAGACTCCTCTACTATTGTCAATGGATCTATGAGAAACTATATGGAAGACTTATATATTGTTAAGAAGTTTAGTTTTGAGGTCAAGATTGGCAAAGCTCCTAAAGTCCTCCCAATTAAGTGGAATGCTCCCTTATAAATTACTATGAACTTTTTGAAAAGGAACATTAGTAACATGATCATTCAAATGAAATGGAAATCTATAACTTTTTCCCAGTTGACAACTAGCAAAAATTCTAGGCGCTTTTTTCCAATCACTAATTTTAAAAAAAAGTTGAATTATTTAAAATATGAAGAGACTTCAAACTTGGGTGCCCAAGCCTTTGCTGCCAAAGATTACTTGAAGTACTGCTATGCACTGCCATGAGAGCTGCCACATCTTCTCCATTTAGTGCATATAATCCTTGAAAAGAAAATTTTATATTCTCAAAGAAAGGATTACATACTATATGACATAACGCTTTTAGCCACTTAATCCCTTAAAACACTAACTCCATCCAAAATTATGAATCCCGTCTTCATTTTTTTGTCAACTTAAATTGCCTTGTCCCCCCTATTTTTGAAAGTTCAGTGTTTAGTTCCTGTGTTGGTTCATAAAATATCTTCAGTGGTCAATAAAATTTCTAACTAACTAAGTGTTAAGCAGTTTTTTTGTCACTTTGGCAACTCACTAATTTGCACTTTTTCTAATGGCGCAACTTTAACCTTTTAGAGTCTGAAATGGTACCAATGTCGAAAAAGAAATTAAAAAATACACGAAAGTCTAGAATGCAAATTAGTATATTCCATACCCTTTTTAGGCCTGCATATGCCCATTATCTGGGCCTGCATATGTACTGTAAGTGTTATGCTTTGTATACTTGTGAGATTGGGTATGAAATCTCACTCCAATTCATGTAAATCAACATTACCTTAAAGATTACAATTTACAATGAAGAAAGAAAAACAAATAATCCCTTAGCCAGTATTGTTGAATCTGTTTCTTTTATTGACATGCCTATATATAATAAGATACTTTTATCTTGTATTCCTTAATTTGTTTTCATTTTTAATTCACAGTCTAAATTTGATATGGATCCGAAGACAAAGAAAAAGTGCTATCTAATTTGTCGGCTCAATGGAAGTTTTTTAAAGGAGAATCGGCTAGGCTTTACGTCAGACCATTTAGAGATGAACCTGATCAACTCAAGCATCGGCCTGAGATGTATAAAAAATATATTGAACAGGAGGATTGGGAGGAATTCTTAAAAGTGAGAATCTCAAAGGGGTTTGAGGTATATAGCAAATGGTTAAAATCATATATTTTTCTAAGCTATTTGTATAAGTTGCTCATGCTTAGTTATTTATAAGGTGCTAAGCACGGCACAAGCTGAAAGACGGGGGAAGAATATATATAACCATCGGATGAGTATGAAAGGCTATTATGGACTTATGTATTTATTTTATTTGGTAATCCCAGGGCTGCTCAACAAGCTTACTTGAAGAAAAAAATACATATTTTTATTAGGAATGCAATGAAAGATGCTAAAGAGAACCAAACATATTTTATGCCAATTAACATAGGGTAAGTGTATTTATTGTCTTAAGTTGTTATAATTATATCAAAACATGGTTGTATCATTGATGTTAACAACTCATTACATTGTAGGTTTAATTAGTTTTTAGTTGTTATCGATTTCTCTTCGAGGAGTATATTCTATTTGGATTCTTTACCTAGGGCACCAGATCGAACTTGAAACTCTTTACAAGCATGTGAATAATGAATTTTATATGTATATATATATAGTCATATTGTCTTTGCACACATATTTTCCATTTTAATCTTTGTCTTGAAGTGAATTTAAAGCGTTGGTGGTATCGAAAGGAGGAAGAATTTCAGGTTCAAACTGGGAGAATGTTAAGGTACGATAATGTTAATGAATATACAGTACTGACTTAGATCTTAAGTCTTAATATAACTATTTTATTCAGCATATCATTTTATAGGGCCCTATACAATCGGGGAATGTTGAATGTGGGTTTTACATATTGAAGTTCATGATAGATCTAATTGAGAATCCGTCTCAATCTACTATACTAAAGGTAATAAATATTTATTTTATTTCACTGCTAATTACTTTTATAAGGAAAAATTGAATACAACTTGTGTTATTTAATTTGTTAGATGAAGGAGTTGGCTGAAAAATCAACCTATGAATATCATGAGATAGAAGAAGTTCAACATGAGTTCATCGATCTCATTCAGGATTATTTTTAGTGAGCTACAGTTGTGGACAATTTTGGCATATCTTTTTAGGTACCTTTTTTTTCTTCAATCTAATTAATTACTTTGTGCCGATGTTAATAATGCTTAGTATAGAGAATCACAATACTACATATGAAAATATAACAAAAATCGTAATTAATATTATCAAAACACTATAAAAATATGATGTCAAGAATAATGTTGTTGTTAGTGAATGGACGGGGTGAGATTTATATTATCGTTGTTGTTGATGATGATGTTGAATGCCTGGGGGGGATTTATATTGTTGACGGTGAATGCCCAGGGTGGGCTTTATTTTGCTGATGGTGAATGCCCGGGTTGGACTTTATATTATTATTATTGGTTAAACATGTCATGTTTAATTTTGGATTATTAAAAAAATAAAGGAATCTCTGCCAAAATTTTCTCTAAACCTTCCCCATTTATCTCTTCCATGCATTAAAAAAGAATGAAGTAAAAATTAACTTTGAGATTATGCAAATGTTTTATGATCCCCGCGGTGTACTCTATATTGTTGTTGATTGTGAATCCCCAAGGTGGTATTTATATTGTTATTATTGATAGTGAATGTGCATGGTGGCATTTGTATTGTTATTGTTGATAGTGCATGACCGCAATTGGATTTATATTATTTTTGTTGTTATTGATGATGATGCTGAATGCCCGAGGTGGACTTTATATTGTTGTGGTTGGTTAAACATGCGATGTTTAATTTCGGATTATTAAAAAAACAGAGGAAACTTTGTCGAAATTGCCATAAAACTTTCTACATTTATCTCTTCCACGCGTTAATAAAGAATAAAGTAAAAATTAACTTTGAGATTATGCAGATGTTTAATTGTGATGTCCGTTTGGGCCTTTATATTGTTGTTGATTGTGAATGTCGAGGGTGGTGTTTATTTTATTATTATTGATAATGAATGATGCCCGGGGTGGGATTTATATTGTTGTTGTTGATGCTAAATGCACGAGGTGGGCTTTATATTATTATTGATGGTGAATGCCCATATTGGGCTTTATATGGTTGTTGTTTAAAAATATTGTGATTTTGGATTATTAGAAAACAGAGAAAATTCTGCTAAAATTTTCATGATACTTTTCCCATTTATCTCTCCCACGCCTTAATAAAGAATAGAGTAAAAATTAACTTTAAAATTATGCAAATGTTTATTTTTTCATGCTTGATATTATATTAGAATATCATTATTGTTTGAGCTATATTCTTTATATGGTTAATCTATTTAAGTTGTTAATTGCTATTTGTTTCCTTCTTTTGTTCAGATATCGATCCCGTTGTTGCCTATTGCGTATTCGATGTAGTTGTTGCTAAATTGGTTTCCATGCTACACGAATGGAGATAATGTTGCAGTTTAATTTGCTAGTTTTTATGTTTATAGTATGGGTCGTTTTAGATATTTTTTTGTTTGTGAGTTGTCTAGAACTCAATTGGAAAACTGTTGGTGTATATATATTTTTTAATTTCAAATATTAATGACAACTTTTATACTTATTGTTCAAGTTATATTGGTACTTGGAATTTGCTACTTTGAGTATGGAAATTTGTGCTTTGAATTTACAAATCATAGTTTTATGCATTATATGTTTGGGATATTTGATTAGTACAATGCAAAAAAAGAAAGGAAATTTTTTTATGACGGTTTACAGTTCACATATAGCAACGGGTATGTTTTATGACTGTTTTATGTATGCTGTCATTATAATTAACAAAGTAACCGTCATAATAGGTACTTTTTATGACAGTTTGTACGAAAAACTGTCGTAATATAATGGTTTGTTATGACGGTTTTGTCAACACCAATTTTATTAAGACATATAACATTATTGTTAATGACAGTTTGTACGAAAAATTGTCGTAATAGGATGGTCTGTTATGACGATTTTGCGAACAAAAATTTATTATGACACAACATTACGACGATTTTAAAAGCTTTGAAATCCATCATAAATAACCTTTTATGACTTTTTTCCCCATCATAAAAATGTCTATTTCTAGTAGTGACTACACACGCTGAGTTTTAGGTGGGATTATGCTTTTGGGATTAAGTAATTTTATACCTTACTTTGATAGTTGAACATGGTATTCCTCGATGGAGAAGAGAGGACATGTCCAGTCAACCTAGATCGTCTCAATAAATTTTACCCTTAGTCCGAAATCTTGGCGCGCAACGACTCTTCTCATCCCCCTTTTATTTTAAAAAAATTCTTCATTTCACCTACCCAGAACTACATGGGACTTAATCCTCTCAAAAACATTTTTCAAAATGAAAGTCATGAATTTTTTTAAAACTCACAGAGGTACTTAGGTAGCCCATACGTCAATGGGTCCGGTCCCCCTTTTTTCCCCACAAAATGCTATTCTTTTTTAACCTCCGAGAATAGCGGTCCATTTTATCATTTATATGAACAACATAATTATGTATGCCTTAGCGATTAGTATAGATAATTCAAATGCAAAAGTCATCAAGAGGCACAATAAAATATGTTCAAAATCAACTTTTATTTATAATTAAGGAGAATACAACGTTGTTACATGAAGTATTAGTGAACGGAGTCAAACTAACCAGCAATTTCCACTGACCAAACCGTTCCAAAACAAACCTAACCCTAAACAAAACTACAGAAAGTTATCCCCAAACCCCAAACATAAAACACCCAATCACTATAGCTTCACAAAAATCACCCAAGCTTCATAGACACTACTTTCAACTGCCGGATGGCCCCGCCTCATCATCGTTACTAGCTCTCGGAGGTCCCCAAGTTTCTTATTGATGATTAACATTTCGTATAGGCTCTAGGGAGCGGTACACCCTAACAAACTTGGACAAAACCACAACACCATGTTACATGGTGTAAAAAGTAACGAACCGCCTTTGATCGGTCTCTTCCGCCATGACATTCTCTACTACACGCTTGCATAACCATTTCAGGTAGTCCCCAAAAACATGCTAGGCCCCTCACACAGATTGTGAGGGATGGACAGATGACCAACGACACTGCCATAAAGAGCCCAACATCATCCTCAGCGATTTAGTCAAATCCTCAACCAGGAAGTAATTTATTATACGAGGGGGCACGATCTGTTCCCACCCGACTTGGCACAGGAGCCACCATGGTAAATAGAGGGAAGTCTCCGAAACGCCCACTAATCGTACATATCGATAATCTCCAAGCTGCAAGATAGGTAGTAAGTCTCCCCACCATTACACTGACGAATGAAGACACTGGGATCCATGCTCTACAAACCAGTTTAACCAACTCTCCACTGATGGGCCGAAACTGAAGAAAGGTCGAACAAAAAAATTGGGCACAACCGCCAAAGGGTACTTAGTAGGGGCCATCAGACAAAACCTCATCGCAAACCACATAAATAGCATTACAGGACTCTCCCTCAAAAGTTGGAATGACCCTCTTTCTAAGCATGACGACCGTTTGGGTCTCAGCCAACACCGTCGCCACAAGATAATAGCGATAAAACATCCAAGCCATTATCGCAATAACTTGGGGATCCGCAGTTAAGTCCCCCACCACCAACAATAGACTTGAAGTAAGCCTAAAATGATAGCCCCAACAAATCCACCATCCTCAAAACTCCTCAAGCGCATTGAATGCATAACTGCCTGAAGATAAATGCCCCCTTTGGTAACAAATGTTCTAACCGTCGAGGGAGAAATATAAAGCGGCTCCGCTAAGAAAACCCTCGGAGAACTGAATAAATCAGGCATAGTCGCCACCACACTGGGGATGACCCCCAATATGGCTGAAAACTCCTCATAAGTGGGACTGAACTCATCCAGGCCAAACAAAAGACATGATCTTTACGATACTAGAACTTTATTATTACTGCCAAAAAGTTCTAATCTATGGCTTGATTATGCCACAAAGAAACTCAACGTAGGTTGCAAGCGTTGTAATCCACATTATACAAGAAAATGTTCTTCAGACCGTCAATGTAGGAAGCGAATACTTCATGGGTGTGAAGAGACATTGGATAACGGGGAATATGAAGCAAGAAAGAAAATGTGGGTATTGGTGGAGAAAAGGCATCCCACACATCCCCTTTTATACTTAAAATCTTTGGCAAAAGACAAGAGCCCTGAAAACCCGAGTAAAATTCAACCCCACAAGATTACTCTGATGTGAAAGAAAGTGGAATCAAGGCCTAGGGATTATTTGACTTGACCTTCATGTCGATAGGTAGGTTAAGGGGTATGCCGATCAGTAACCCCCTATTATGAAAAATTCCATCTTTCCTCTTTTACCTAAATCAATTTTAAAAAAAAAATCACCTTCTTGAAAAATTACCCCTAGTTATTTTCTTATTTTTCTCTGAAGAAAATTGTTTTCTCTTAGAATAAATTCTTACTCAAAAATCCCTTTTTCTTGATTAAATTACTATTTTATAATAACAATTCTTATGCCTGTCATTTTCGATTCCATACTCATCCTTGCATAAAATAAACAATCTTAGCAGAAAATTAAAAGTGCATATAGGTAAGTCACTAAATCAAGAAAAATACCAAAAAGAAATTGTATATTTCTTCATATATATTGCTTCATGGAGTTACATTTTGTAGATAAGAAAAATAAAAAAACTAAACATGAATCTTCTTGAACCCACAAACTCTCTCTTTCTCTCTAGTTCTTAACCCTCACCGCGGACGCGTTTTACCCTTCGACGAGTGGTGGCTCCTCCACTACCAGAACGCGAGCCCTCATCACAAGTGTCAGAAGGCACAAAGAATGAAGAAGAAAAACTCTTGATATAATCCGACATTGAGGACATCCAATCCTTGATATCCCTCAGCCAAGTTATCGACACCCGAACATACTGCAAGCAAAGAAGAAAAAAGAAAGACAAATCAATCAAGAAGCAAAGGAAAGTCAACAGAATAAGAAGAGAAAAAAAATATATACCTCAGGGTGAAGGGCATCATCTGTAAGCCTCTTCAATCCAAACACTTATGCGTGAGGGCGATGCGTCATACTCAATGACTCCTCGTTACTCAATCGGAAGAGGGAGTAACCTGAATAATCGAAGAAACCTTTATCGCTGCCGCTAACATACCACCACTTGTGCTGTGGGCCGATCCCACCAGTGCACTAGTCCCCTTCCCCGAAGCCGTGATGGGAGGCATGTTTTCCAAATCATAGATACAGGAGGGCATCATCCATCTCATCACAAAATCCAGATAATCATAGCTCGATGTTGTATCCGTATAGTGTATGTAGGGATCCCCAATCATCTCTACCTCGAGAGCATCATTCAACATATCCTACACCGACCTCATCTACATAGGTGCACTGAAGGCTGGACAACCATCTCCTCCTCCATAATTTGCCTAACTACGCTCTTCCATAGTACTAGACATACCCAAACTCATGTGCGAACAATCGCCGCATCTGGGCAAGTAGTCCCATGACTCCCGTATCATGCGGAGTCTCCCCCAGGGGTAGAAGGTCACCTATAATTACCAACTAAGAATCAGTATCTACTTAAGAAATAAAGAAGCCAAAGGAATAAAAAATGACAGAAAGATAACCTGATCACTTGTCAGGGCATTCATTGCCCATCGCACGTCCTCCATGGACAAAGATTTATTCAACCTTTAGTTAGACTTTTTTAACTAAAACATCTGGTAGAAGTCTCCCAAGCCCTCATCCTTCAGGGCTATCAACCTTACATTACACTCGATCACCTCGTAGAACCACCTCTGTAAAAGACAAGAATCAATAAAAAAAGAAACCAAAGAAGAAATCAAGGAAATGCATTAAAACAGAAAATGAATTCAAGATTATCTCCAGAAGATACGTGGCCCCTGTAAAAGTCTGTTGGCAGCACCGACTGAAAGCATCCAAGGAAGAGTAAAGGGAATCTTAGGTCAAACTCCCTCAATAATACATCCGTACATCAAAAATCGTCCTAAAAATAGGAAAAACTAAAGATGGACGATATTGCCACTCGTCGCCACCAGAAAGCCACCCACTAGAAGAAAAATAAATAAACGAGCTATCTGCCTCACTTGTCGCCCGTCAATAACATCCACCCTCCTCTCTAAGAGAATATCCTTCAAAGAAGAAATAAAGATCGAATCCCCAAAAACAATCCTACCCACATCTTCAAAATCTTCCAACACCGCCTCTGGAATCATCCTCAGAGTGCGATCCAGCACTCTGTGAAAGACTCACAATTAAACCTCGTCAACTGCTAAACGTCTATGGGAGAAACCATCATCTTTCTAAATCCAAGAAGGAAAGTGTGGGTAGTGTCCCACCACCTCTCTCTCAGAGCACACAAAACCACAGTAGAGCGCGATGCCTTATCCAAAGCCTCCTCTAAGCGACCAAAACATCAATAGGAGACCATCGAGCATATCACACCATGGGGCTTATCCTAAACCTCCTTTAACCCTGTCATCCCCTGAGAACGAATAGTCGAAGGAGCAATCTCAGTCTATAAAAGAAAAAGAATAAAAACCCTTCATTAGCACAAAAGAAGAAGGGGAAAAATGAAATGGAATACCAAAAGTCACTGCACTTATATAATTACTAGGATTCCTCACCCTAGATGAACGGTGATATGCCAACTCGCGTAATAAAGTAAGCTCATCAACCATAGGCTCAAATAGATCAAAGACATTTTCATTACCCAAAGCAAGAAGCTCCCTATACTGCCACTCTAGGCCAACCCAGTCACTCATTGTTGTACACAAACCATCCATTTAAAGTCTCAAAGCAAAAATAACTTAGGAATGGTTTTTAGAGAGAGAAAGCAAAAGATTCAAACACTTGAAGGTGTGAAAAATGGGGAGGATTGGCCCCCTTTTATAGAAGGCTAAGGGGCCTGTCAATCGGCAGCCCCCATGGCCATATCGGTTGGCATTCCTCTTTTTAACTTTCTAAGGAAGCCCAGCAGTTCGCGCCCTTGTCGATTGGCACCCCCTTCTAAATTTTGTATAAAAAATGCTAGAAAAATCCATAAAAATCTAAAAATTATCTAGAAAATTCCCAAAAATCCCAGAAAAATATGGAACCTCAATTTCCTCAAGAAAATCATTTTTTGAATCACTAAGCCCCTTATAAAACTCTTGGAATGCTCAGAAAGATTAATCTTATGCCCTTATTCCCAGCCGGATTAATCTTACACACTTATCCTCAACATATTCCACAAGCAGAACCAACGATGCATCCACATCCAAGTCCACTACTCCCCAACCTAAACATTCCTAGTGGAGTCTCAAAATAACACAATACACAGTCGAAATATCAAAGATAAGGCCTTCCCTAGTAGAGTCTTAAAACAACACAATCCCTAGCGAAACCATATATGCATCCGCACCCCCAAGATAATTTAAAATTTCCTAGGAGAGCAACTCCTCGCATTACAACTTTAGGTCTTTAGAATCGACCTCGACCCTTAAAATTAGTTGTCATGACTTAAGGTCCTCAAAATTGACCTCGACCCTCAGAATTGGTCGCTATAACTTTAGGTCATGAGAATCGACCTGGGCCATCAGAATTGGTCGTCCTCAACTTAAGGCCTTCAGAATTGACCTCGACCCTCAAAATTGGTCCCTACAACTTTAGGTCCTCAGATTAAACCTCGGCCCTCAGAATTTAATCGTCCCCAACTTAAGGTCCTTAAAATTGACCTCGACCCTCAGAATTAGTCGTCATAACTGCATGTCCTTAAGATTGACCTCAACCCTTAGAATTGTCCATCCCCACCAAAATATTAGAATTAACCTCGAATCGTTGAATCGGTCATCCTCGACCCACTGAATAGGTCATCCTTATTTCCCTAAGTCCTCAGAACTGACCTCACCCCGCTGAATCAGTTATTTTCGTCTCCTTAAGTCCTCAAAACTAACCTCTACCCACTGAATTGATCATCCTCGTCTCTTTATGTCCTTAAAAATGTCCTCGACCCACTGAACTAGTCATCCTCACCTCATTATTTTGATTACTGCAACTAAAATTCTTGATCTTAGTTATCTTATTTTTAGGAAATTAGTATCTTGTTTTATCAGAATATTATTAGGGTATTGGTCTCTATTTAGTTGAGTAAGAATAAGATTTTCTTATTTTTAGTATCCCTACGAGTCCTCGATGACTCAAAGGAGATTTTATCTCATATTTCCAAAGGGAGAGATTGAATCACCCTATATCGTTGACTCACTTGAGTCTATATTACATAGGCGTTTGTCTAGTTTGAAAATAGTGACAAAATTTGAGTCATACCCTAGTTTACCAAAAACCTCAGACTCTACATGATATTTCCTCTATTAGTATCAAAGGTATAATACCAACACTGCACCTAGGATTGCATTTCTATGTTGCATTCATAATAATTTAGGTGTGTAAGTATTAATTCATATTAAAATAATTTTTGGGATTTTTTAAATAATGTTTAGGAATTTATAAACATTTTTAAAACATTTAAAAATTGGTTTTAAAATGTTTTGTGCCTATTTGTAAATTCTTTTATCTCTTAAAAACTTTGGTTGGGTAGAATCCGAAAGCGAAAAAGAAATGTGTGGTACAAAATGGAATTGTTTAAACTTCAAAAACACGCGTTTTATTATTAATCTTGGCCTTACACATGTTGGTGTTATACCAATTAGATTTGTGTTTGTTTACACTCATAGTCTTAAGAATCATTCATGTTCGTTCAATCATTGCTAATCCACGGTCTACATGTATTTGTATAAATCCTTGTGATGCCCGAGTGGACCAATGAACGAACGTTTAAATGCGGTGGGTTCTCAACACTAAGAATTACATCATTTAAGCTAGAATCAATCTCAACCATTATTTTGGTTCGATCTTCTAGACCCTTCCATTCAGCAGTATAAATAGATTCCATAAGGTTAACGTTTACAATCTTTTGATCCCCTTAGAGTTAAGAGAAAAAAGAGAGAAAAGAGAGAGAGAGAGAGAGAGAGAGAGAAAGATAAATTAGAAATCGTACCCAAACCCTAGAAAATTTTCTTCAGAAAATTTACCCTGTGAGTTTGAGAGTTGTTCCAGTCGAAGAATCATTCCTATCTGGTCTTTAATCTCTTGTCCAACTTGTCACTAGTTTGGATCTCATTTTCTCTTCATAGAAAGTGTAGATCGGATCTATTTGTGATATAAATCACGTAGATTTGCTTAAGCTGATTTCTTTTTTCAAGAAATCCTTATTTGTAGGTTATTTTGATCTCAAAAGTTTTTCTAAACCTGTTACCAACAAATCTTTTTTCCGTTTCAAGTTTTGAGAAGAATTGACTTCTATCTAGTTGAAGACCTTGAAACTTTTGTGCTTTCAATTTTCATATTTCACGTTTTGTGAAATAGATGTCTACATAAATAAAAAGAAAGCATATAGGACCTTGGCTATTTTGAAAAGCAAGGTTGTCACTTGATTTGTGGTAAAGAATAAAGATCAGAAGTCTAACATTTTCAACAAATTGAGATTCAGAAATCCAAGCTCATATTAGACAATATCTGTAATTTGTAGAAAAATTTACCTGTTTAAGTGTGTGTGAGTTTGTTGCATGCATGTGTTAGGAACTTCACCACAAAATACTTTTCACACTACAAAACTAAATAAGTGTTGGTAGAGAGATTCATGACTTTTAGAGTCGACGTAAAGCTAAAGGAGGAGGAGCTATAAAGCTGGGAGAATAACTACAACATCAAAGCCTTCAGAGAAGCCAGAATTACCTAATGGAGTTGGTAAAAATTCTTGATTTAGATTAGGTCTGACTGTGTATTTAGGTTGTTATATAGCTTGTAATATATTTACTCTATTTTAATGGATTTTTCTTTTGAGGTGTAGAGACCCCCGTGGATGTTTCCCCAATTGGGTGGGGTTTTACCACGTTAAAATCTTGTGTTCTAGCATGTTTAATTTTCCTCTGATTCCCTTTTGATTACATACTGATTTAGAATTTATCTAGTTTTGTTTTTCAAAACTTGGTCACCTAACTGAAATATCTCGTTCATAACTTTTTATACACTAGTATTTGTTTTGTAAAAAAAGGAGTTTCTCAAACAAACTGTTCGAAGTCATTTAAACTGTCTTAAACCTTTTAAACAACTTCAGTGGTATTATTTTTAAATTGGTCTCAGAGCTTTAGTTTTATAAAATCTTTTTGATCCTCAGTTTCTGAAAGTGTTTTTTTTTCAAAACAAAACAATGGACGAGAAATTTGAGAGATTAGGTAACCCATGCATACCCCCACTCTTTGATGGAACCAACTTCCTTTAATAGAAAGTGAGGATGGTTTCGTTCATCCAAGGTACACTGGGAGACGATGTCTATGATGCTATTGAAAATGGATACACTTTTCCTACTAAACCAGTTATAGAAGGAAGTACTCTGAGGATTAGGAAACTGCTAAGTGAATTCACTAAAGAAGAGAAACATACCTCCTTTAATAATAATAAAGGAAAAAATGCCATATTCATGTCTATCAATGCACAAGAATTCAAGAGGATATCTTTCTGTACTACCTCTAAGGAAGCATGGACACTCTAGTGACTAAACATGATGGAGACACACGTGTTAAAGCTGCTAAAACCCAAATGTTAATCCAGTAGTACAACACTTTGGTCATGACTGAGACTGAGTCATTTGATGACTTATATATTAGATTAACATACATAGTGACTAAGCTACATGCTAATGGAAATATCTATCATAGGAAGGAAATCGTTTATAAAATTCTAAGGTCACTTCCACAAAAATTTGATAACAAGCACTATGCCATTGAGGATATGGACGATCCAAACTTAACACCTGAACTCCTCAGTAGCAAGTTAAGGAGAGTTGAAATTGAATTAGAGTTTAAGAAGCAATTAAATCAGACTCAAAAGAAAGTCCAGTTCTAATCTTGTCCTCTCTTCTAAGTTAACCAAACCCGAGTTCAATTTGACTTATATTGACTTAGACTTTGATAAGGACTATAATTTAGACAATTTGGATAATCACATTGCCTTAATGTCTAAACAGTTTAAGAAAATTTTAAAATTTCAAAATAAAGTTGCAAACAGACAAGGCAAACCTGCTTATTCAAAGTTATCTAATAATAGGCCTCATGAAAAAATATAGGACAAACACCACATTGATAACCAAAACAAACCTGGAAAAGACCTAAAAAATGTTGATTGTTTTAAATATGGGAAATTAGGACATGTGTAAAATGATTGTAGAGTCAACTTGAATAAGAATAACAAAAATAATAGGGCTAATTTGTGCAAGACCTGGGATGACTCAAGTGAATCAGAAACTGATGAGCTTGAGTCATCTAATTCTTTTGACCCCTGTATGTCATTCTTTACCAAAATCATTTATACTGATGAGCATATGATTAGTACTGAATCTGATGGTAGTATCTCTAACCATGCTATGTTGAATGATATTATTCCTGATGGTTTATTTTCTTTGTTGCTGGAAAATGTTACTAGTAGTTCTAATGTCGTGTGTGTGAGCCAAAAGGAACGTTCTTTTGATGAGGAAAATGTGTGTGTGAGTCATAAAAATGAATCGGTATGGGACACCCCTTAAGAAGAGTACTAAACTTAAAAAAGTAGTCAAGGACCTTACTCAGAAAATAGAAGCCCCAAGCCAAATGATAAAAACAAATGCTGAAGAGTACACCTCTCAATGTCTAGATCATGAGAATGAGACTAAGATTTTTGCTCAAAATATCAAGGAACTGCCTGAATCAAATGAAATTTTGGAAAAGAAATATAAAGGGACGTTGTTAGAATTGGAATAAACAAAGGAAAAAACATCAACAGTCTTCAAAAAATTTACAAAATTTGAAAATAACTCAAACTACTTTGAAGACTTTGTTGCTGAATGTAAAACCAATTCTGATGACAGAATTGGAATAGGATTTTGCCCCAGTACATACAAAAAAAAAATCTTGAAACTATTAAGTTTGTGTCCGGTGGCAAAAGACCTATTAAAACCCGTCCAGATTTTCAAACCTTGAAAAATGACTTTGATTTGAAATAACAAAAGATAGACATTGGTGATGCCAGGACCTCTAAGCTTAATGTTGAACATAAGGCTAAATACGTCTGCCCTCCTATAAGGAAATGCGAATCATCTTTCCAATCTGTGCCCCCTAGCAATAAATCTAGGGTCCAACCTTTAGACAAACTCATGTTTAACAACTTTCTCAAGGATACGCCTCCTACGAGCCATCTTTATTGCTCATATTACGATGTTTATGGACATTCTATTGATGGACGTTTTTCTAAACGTCTATATAAACTGGTCTTTAGTTCACCTGTCTGTCATAATTTCAACTACTCTAGGAAAGGTAGAAATAATTATATTCTTCCTAGGTAACCAGATAAGAACTCTAACTATTGTAATAGGAAGAAAAGATATAGTACTAAAAGATCATCAACAAGAGGAAATCCTAGATTCATGCCTAAACCAAATGCTCAAAAATTTGAGAAAAATCAATTTGTGCAAAAATCTTTTAAAGAAAAGGCTAATGCTGGAAAATTTTTACCTTATTCGAGATAATCAGCGTAAACGTTTAAAAACTTGAGAAATTTGGGTTAGGAAGGATGAATTAAGACCCCAGATGAAATGTAATATCGTGATCAGTGTTTTGAAAGCTGAGCACACAATATCTGGATGGTATTTAGATTCAAGATGTTCTAAACACGCGACTGGGGATGATAACAAACTTTGAAATAAAACTAGTTTCTCCGGAGGTAACATTTTATTTGGAGATGGGGTATCAGCCCAGATCATTGGTAAAGGGACACTTCATGAAAAAGGGTTACCTACTTTAGAAGATGTACTTCTAGTAAAAGGTCTAAAAGAAAATTTACTTAGTATATCATAATTTTTTGACTCTAACCTTACTGCCACATTTTCAAAGAATAATTACAAAATTTTAAATGAAAATGGTGACTACATTATTACAGGTCGTCGTACTCCGGATAGCTATTACACCATTAATCTAAGTAACGAGGTTTATAACATTGCCAGAGTGGATAACAATGATATTTGGCATAATAGGTTGGGTCACATAAATTTTGATAGCCTTGGTAAATTGGGTTCTCAAGAAATAGTTAGAGGTCTTCCTAAGATAAAGTGTATATCAAATATTGTTTGTGGGCCTTGCCAAGAAGGAAAAATGGTTAAGTCTGAACATAGGAAAGTCAAAGATGTATTTACTTCTAAAAATCTAGAACTCATCCATATGGACCTAATGGGTCCTGCTAGAACGGTTAGTCTATGTGTCAATAGCTATATCTTAGTGATGGTCGATGATTTTACCCGTTTTTACCTGAATAACTTTCCCTAAACAAAAGTCCATCACCTTTTAAGACTTTCTAAAAATTCTTTTACGTATTGAGAAAGAAAAGGATAGTCAAGTAAATTGTATTCGTAGTGATCGGGGTGCAAAGTTTAAAGACTTAGGAGTAACTGAATATTTTACCTATAATGGATATCAACATGAATTTAGTGCTCCTAAAACCCCTCAATAAAACGATATAGCTAAAAAGAAAGAATATGACTATTCAAGAAATGGCACGAGTTATGATTAATACCAGAACCTTTCTATGTATTTTTGGGTAAAAGCTGTTAGGATTTCCTGCCACATTATAAACAGTGTCTACCTTAAAAAAGATACCCAATAGACTCCTTATGAACTGTCGTATGGCAAGAAAACTAACCTAAAATATTCTAGAACCTTTGGCAGTGCTTGATATGTGTATAAGGACTGAGAACATTTGTCCAAATTCGAAACCAAAGGTGATAAAGAAATATTCTTAGGTTACTCTACCATTAGTAGAGCCTATCATGTCTATAATCTTCGAACCAAAACCCTCATGGAATCCATTAATGTGATTGTTAGTGATACTAATGTTGAGAGTAAACCCACAGAACCAACTATCGTGGAAGAGTCTGAAAATATTTTAAACTGTGACTCCCTAGAGATAAATGTTTCTACCAACTGAGATGCCCGAAGTACGTAATTGGGTTTATAACGATCATCCCTTAGATAATATGGTTGGTAACCCTAAAGAACCTATATGTATAAGATCCCAACTATGTAATTTTTCTCATTATGCATGCTTTGTCTCTTGTAAAACTAAATAATGTAAATGAAGCCCTAAGTGACTCATTGTGGATAAGTGTTATGAAGGAGGAACTTCTTCAATTTATCGCTCATGACGTATGGTATCTTGTACCCAGGACAGAAAATAAAAAGTTTATTGGCACACGCTGGGTTTTAAAAAATAAAACATATGAGACTGGGATGGTCATTAGAAATAAGGCCAGATTAGTTACCCAAGGCTACTCTCAGATTGAAGGAATAGATTTCGAGGAAATATTTACACTAGTAACTCTCCTTGAATCTGTTCGTCTACTCTTAGCAATAACTTGTCATTTCCAATTCACTCTCTACCAAATGGATGTGAAATCTGAGTTCCTTAATGGTATTCTAACTGAGGAAGTCTATGTAGAACATCCAAAAGGGTTTATTAACCCTCACCATTCGAATCACATTTTTCGATTGAAAAAGGCCTTATATGGTCTAAAACAAGCACCCCGTGCTTGGTATGATCATTTCTCTACGTTTTTATTAAATGACGGCTTTAGAAGAGGTGGTAATGATCCAACTCAATTTGTTAAACATTTTGACAAAACTGTTGTTATAGCCCAAGTCTATGTAGATGATATCATCTTTGGATCTACATCCTTAACAAAAGTTGAAAATTTCTCCAAAGTTATGCATGGAGAATTTCAAATGTCTCTTATAGGGGAGTTGCAATTCTTTTTAGGACTTCAAGCCAAACAAAATTCAGAAGGTTTATTCATTTCTCAATCCAAATATGCTTTAGAGATTGTTGAGAAATTTGTCCTAGAAAATGCAAAAGATGCTAGGACACCTATGAGTACCTCCGTAAAAATGTCTAAGGATGAACATGGGAAATCTATTGATC
Organism: Sambucus nigra; assembly: GCA_949130495.1. NCBI lineage: Eukaryota > Viridiplantae > Streptophyta > Magnoliopsida > Dipsacales > Adoxaceae > Sambucus > Sambucus nigra. The sequence continues at coordinate 107,294,198 of OX422219.1, forward strand.
CCACTCTTTATCGTAGTATGATAGGAAGCTTACTATACGTAACTTCTTCATGCCCTAATATTATGTATGTTATTATTTGTATCTGTGCTAGATATCAGAATGCACCTAAAGAGAGTCATTTATTCTGTGTTAAGAGAATTATTAAATATGTTAAAGGAACTATCAATTTAGGACTTTGGTATACTAATGACACATCCACCACTGTAATTGGTTACACCAATGCTAATTGGGCAGGGTGTTCTAATGACAGTAACAGGACATCTGGAGCCTGTTATTATATAAGAAATAATTTAATAGGATGGTCTAGTAAAAATAAAACTATACATCGTTATCCATTGCTAAATCTGAGTACATTGCAGCCAGAAGTTATTGTTCGCAATCACCTTGGATAAAACAGATGTTAAAAGATTATGGCATAATTGAAGATAAGTTTCACATCTATTGTGATAATAAAAGCGAAATTAATATTTCCAATAATCCTGTGCAACACTCTCGCATAAAAGACATTAAGATTCGATATCATTTTATTCGTGAATTAGTAGAATCTAAGGAATTGGAAATTATGTATTTGCCCACAGATCTTCAATTAGCTGATTTGTTCACTAAGCCTTTAGATAATATCAGATTTGAGTCTTTACGGAAATCTATTGACATGAGTTTTCTTGAACAAATGTTTATCCTCACATAAATATCATCTAGTCATATTCATGCTAATAATTGATCTTTGAGGGTATAGGGCACGAATGTTTCAAAAATGACAAAAGACACCTCCTATACCTGTTTTATGTAGAAGATCCTTGATGTGAGTCATTAATATTTATGCGTTGATAAATATTTATCTTCTTTTTACCTTATTTGTTCATGTATATTAGTGCCTACCCTTTGTCCATTTGAGACAAAATGGGGGAGAAACTTTGAGTCCACTTGGACATTATTTTGATTACTTCAACTAAAATTCTTGATATTAGTTATCTTATTTTTAGGAAATCAGTACCTCGTTTTATCAGAATATTGTTAGGATATTAGTCTGTATTTAGTTGAGTAATGTAATTTTCTTTTCTAGGATTAGGGTAGATATAATTATATATATCAATAGAATTTTCTTATTTTTAGTATCCCTACGAGTCCTCGATGACTCAAAGCAGATTTTTCACATATTTTCAAAGGGGGAGATTGAATCACACTATATTTTTTACTCACTTGAGTCTATATTATATAGGCTCTTGTCTAGTTTGAAAATAGTGACAAAATTTGAGTCATACCCTAGTTTACCAAAAACCTCATACTCTACATGATATTTTTTCTATTAGTCTCAAAGGTATAATACCAAAAATGCTTAGGATTGCATTTCTATGTTGCATTCATATTAATTTAGGTTTGTGAGTATTAATTCCCATTAAAATAATTTTTTAATAATTTTTGGGATTTTTTAAATAATTTTTAGGAATTTGTAAACATTTTAAAAACATTTACACATTGGTTTTAAAATGTTTTAGGCCTAATTGTAAATTCTTTTATCTCTTAAAAACTTTGGTTGGGTAGAATCCGAAAGCGGAAGAGAAATGTGTGGTACAAAATGAAATTGTTTAAACTTCAAAAACACGCTTTTTATTGTTAATCTTGGCCTTACACGTGTTGTTGTTATACCGGTTAGATTTGTGTTTGTTTACACTCACAGTCTTTAGAATCATTTCTGTTCGTTCGATCATTGTTAATCTACGGCTTGCATGTATTTGCATAAATCCTTGTGACGCCTGAGTGGACCAATGAAAGCATGTTTAAATGCGGTGGGTTCACAATCCTAAGAATTATATCGTTGAAACTAGAATCAATCTTAGTCGTTGTTTTTCTTCGATCTTCCAAACCTTCCATCCAACAGTATAAATAGATTCCATAGGGTTAACGTTTACAATCTTTTGATCACCTCAGAGTTTAGAGAAAAAAGAGAGAATAGAGAGAGAGAGAGAGAAAAGAAAGAGAGAGAAATTAGAAATCGTACCTAAACCCTAGAAAATTTTCTTCAGAAAATTTACCCTATGAGTTTGAGAGTTGTTCAAGTCGAAGAACCATTCCTCTCTGGCCTTTAATCTCTTGTTCAACTTGTCATGAGTTTGGATCTCATTTTCTCTTCATAGAAAGTGTAGATCTGATCTATTTGTGATATAAATCACATAGATTTGCTTAAGCTGATTTCTTTTTTCAAGAAATCCTTATTTGTTGGTTATTTTGATCTCAAAAGTTTTTCTAAACCTGTTACCAACAAATCATTTTTTTGTTTCAAGTTTTGAGAAAAACTGACTTCTATCTAGTTGAAGATCTTGAGGTTTTGTGAAATAGAAGTGTATATAAATAAAATAAAAGCATATAGGACCTTGGCTATTTTGAAAAGCAATGTTGTCACTCGATCTATGGTAAAGAATAAATATCAGAAGTCTAACATTTTCAACAAACTGAAATTCAGAAATCCAAACTCATATTAGACAATATCTATAATTTGCAAGAAAATTTATTTGTATAAGTGCGTGTGTGTGTGTGTGTATGTGTGTGTGTGTGTGTTGCATGCATGTGTTATGCACTTCACAACAAAACACTTTTCGCACTATAACACTAAAGAAGTGTTGGTAGAGAGATTCTTGACTTTTAGAGTCGACGTAAAGCTAAAGGAGGACGAGTTACAAAGTTGGGAGAACAACTACAACATCAAAGCCTTTAGAGAATCCAAAATTACCTAATGGAGTTGGTAAAAATTCTTGACTTAAATTAGGTCTGATTGTGTGTTTAGGTTGTTATATAGATTGTAATCTGTTTACTCTATTTTAGTGGATTTTTCTTTTGAGTTGTAGAGACCCCTGTGGATGTTTCCCCAATTGGGTGGGGGGGTTTTACCATATTAAAATCTTGTGTTCTTGCATGTTTAATCTTCCTCTCATCCCTTTTGATTGCGTGCTGATTTAAAATTTATTTAGTTTTGTTTTTCAAAACTTGGTCACCTAACTGAAATATCTCGTTTATAATTTTTTATACACATCTTGTGTTAGTATTTGTTTTGTAAAAAAAAGAGTTTCTTAAACAAACTGTTTGGAGCCATTTAAACTGTCTTAAACCTTTTAAACAACTTAAGTGGAATTGTTTTTCATTATTCAGCCTTACGGTTCAGGCGAATGGTCCATTTTACCTCAAAAACTAATATGGAGGCCACTTGACACTTTCGGGCTCCGTTTGACTCCAATCAACTCTTCATCTCGAACGAAGCTGAATGAATCTTCGATGGGAATTTAATACCCTTTTTAACGTTCTTACCCATGTGTGAATTAGCCTTACGGTAGGGACGAACAACCCATTTTACTCTGAAGGGTCATCAGGAGTTTCTAGGCCCCTTTTGATCATGGTCAACTTTTTGAATGGAACGAAACATGATGAAATCTCGAAGGGCACTGAATAAACTTTTTAATGGTCCATCCCGTGTACGAAACGGCCTTACGGTTTGGACAAATGATCCGTTTTCCTTAGAGAATATCTATCTAGTGACCAACAGGTACTTTCAAGCCTCGTTTGAGTTTGGTCAACTCCTAAACCCAGGACTGTCTCAATGAATTCTTAAAGGTCAATGAATATCCTTTCCAACAATCTGCCATGTGCGCGATTTTGACTTATGATTTGCGCTTTACATCAGTTTTTTCGAATTACCTCCCTCAGATTGCCAATTGGCAACACCAGGACCCTGCCTATCGGCAGTCTGTCCAGGGTTCTATGATGATAGATAGGTCTAGGACTATGCTGATCGGCACCCCCCTTAGAACTACAAATAGAGGCCATGACCTCAGTTTGAAAAAAACCCTGAACACCCCTCTTAGTAATTTAGAGAGAATTTTCTCAAATTCAGAGCTGTTCTTTCCTTAAAAGCCCATTTCCCACATTCCTTCCATCCTTTTCATACTCTTTTAAGTAAATTCCCACCCACTTCCTTAAACCACCATTACCTCATCTTGAGATCAGCACATCTATAATCAAGATCTACTTGAAGTCTTCATAAGGAGGCTGGCGACTCTATCTCTACATATCACCCCACATCGACAATGACCAAGCTCCTTGATAAATGATGCAATCTAGTGCGCACGTCGGAAGGGAAAGGATGAAAGGATCTACCTCAGAAGCAAACCCCCATCGACCCCCAGAAAAACCCCTCAGGATGGCCACAAGTCCCTAATAGGTTTCTCGAGAGAAAAAAGTATACCCCCTGGGAGCTATCAAATTGGAAGTTCTTATCGGTACGTAGCCTCTAGTTTTTAAAGGTTTCGTTTCTTCGTCCTAAATAATAACGTCCAATCAGCTTACAACATAATCCTCGATAGGGTTGGTATGAAAAATCTCAAAGCAGTACCATCTACTGTCCACCAATTTCTAAAGTTCCCCACTAATTATAGGATTGGAATTGCTACCTGAAATCAAATTGAAGCTAGGGAATGATATTATACTTCAGTCGACTAAAAGGAAGTAAAGAAACTTACTATTATCTACCAAATTGAGATCTTAAACCCCTATGAGGAGGCTAATTTAGTTAAAGGACCAATTACGAAAGTTACAAAAATGATTATCCTGGATGACGATCGTCTAGAAAGAACTATGCAAATTGGTTCATCTCTGGAACCATCACTCAAACATGAGTTAATAAAATTCCTTAAAGAGTGCAAAGACGTTCTTTAATGGAACCATAAAGACATGCCATGAATACATCTAGAGTTCATATTCCATGACCTGAATATCATTAAGGACACCAAGACGATTAAGTAAAAATGACGTGTATTTAGTCTTGAGAAGAACATGACTATCCAAGAAGAAGTGGAAAAGCTACAAACGGTAATATTGAAGATGTTAAGTACCCAGATTAGTTGTCCAACATGGTAATATTGAGGAAGAAGAATAAAAAATGGCGCACGTGTGTTGACTTTATGGATCTCAATAAATCCCGTCCGAAGGATCACTTCCCCTTGCCAAGAATCGATCAACTAGTTGACGTCAGAGCAGAACACGAGTTACTCAGCTTCATGGATGCTTATTCGGGGTATAATCAAATTAAAATGAAGACAAAAGATAGGGAAAAACATCATTTATCATCGAAGTAGGTACTTACTGTTACAACATTATGCCTTTTGGGCTTAAAAATGCTAGAGCAACATACTAGAGGCTGGTGAACAAAGTCTTTAAAGAAACGATTGTCAAGAATATGGAAGTTTATGTGGATGATATGCTTACTAAAAGAAAAACATATGTTAAGCACATCAAAGACTTAGGCCAGACGTTTGATCAACTCGAGAAGCATGAGATGAAACTTAATCTGATGAAATGTGTGTTCGATGTGAAGGAAGGGATGTTCCTGGGATTCATTATAAATCAAAGAGGGATTAAATCCAATCCATACAAAATCAAGTCATTGATCGAGATGCAATCTCCCTTGTGGAAAAAAGATGTACAAAAATTGACAGAAAGAGTATATGCTCTCAACCGATTTATCTCTCGAGCTATTGATAAATGATTACAGTTCTTCAAGGTACTTAGAAAGACCTCCAAATGGAATGAAAAATATGGGAATGCTTTCCAGGAGTTGAAGAAATATTTGGGATCTCCACCAGCTGTATCCGAGTTGGTTATCATCTTGGCCCTCGTTCGATTTGAAAATGGAGTTCAGAAACTAGTGTACTACACTAGCAAGGCTTTCATGGGCAGAGATTCGGTATCCTCTCATGGAAAAATTAGATTTAATGCTTATTGAAGCATCCATAAGAATGAATCCCTACTTCCAAGAACATACCATCGTAGTCTACATAGATTTACCATTACTCCAAGCTATCCATAAACTAGAAAAATTAGGAAGATTGATGGATTAGGCAGTGGAATTAAGAGAATATGATATACTCTATGAGCCTCGTACAACATTGAAAGGGCATGATGTAGCGTATTTCATAGAAAAGTTTACTTACAAAGAAATAACAGCTGATCATGAGCCTGTCAAAGAAAAATAGGTCAAGCAGACTTCCTTGGAAGATAGCTTAAAGTCGAACTAAGATGACCAGACTTCTCCTGAATATAGTTATAAACTAGAAAACCAGAGTCATCTGCTACTCGAGAGGTCACCAAACAGTATGAGGAGCAGAGAAAAAAGTTGTTCAAATACGGATCCTTGAGTAAAGGAAGCTTTGATGAAGAAATCCCTGTTTGGAAATTATATATAGACGGGTCCTCTTGTGGAACTGGTAGTGGGTCAGGACTGATTATCAATACTCCTGATGACATAGACGTGGAGTATGCACTCCGATTTCAATTTCAAACTTCTAATCATAAAGTTGAATACGAATAGTTGATTATAGGTCTTGAGTTAGCATTATCATTGGGTGTTGAGCAGATCGTTGCTTACAGTGACTCCAGTTGATCATCAATCAGGTGGTGAAAATATATGGAATTAAAGGAGAGCTCATGGTGAAGTATTTAGGTAAAGCTAAAAACACCATTTCTAAATTTTTGACTGTGAGAATGATTAGAATTATAAAAACTGAGAACGCCCGAGCAGATGCACTTGCTCGGCTATCTTCAGTAACAAGGACAGGGTTGAGAAGGACTATTCTGCTAGAAATCCTTACAAGCCGAAGCACAAATTAAGAGAATGCCATCCTACTATCAGTAGATCTGGGCCTATCATGGATGGATTCAATCAAGGGATATATTGACAAAGGATTGCTATTTGTAGATCCTAATGAGGAAAGAAAGTTGAGATACAAAAAGGCTAGCTATGTTCTAGAAGGATGAGTTTTATATAAAAGAGGATACACTATTTCTCTACTCCGTTGTGTCGATCCGACCGAAGTACCATAACTGATCAAGGACGTACATGAAGGATCATGCAGAGCTCACTTGGTAGGATGATCATTAGTATGATGGGTAGCTATGTAAGGGTATTACTGGCCAACTATGAAAGCATACTACTTTTCATACACTCGAAAGTGTGACAAGTGCCAAAAGTTTGTTATCGTACATAGAAGAACGGAGGTTGCTTTGACGCCGGTCATTGTCCCTTGGCCCTTTGCCTGTGGGGGGATTGATTAGTCGGCCCGTTACCCAGGACAAAGAGAAGATTTAAATTATTGTTCGTCATCATTGATTACTTCACAAAGTAGGTGGAGGCTGAGCCATTGGTTGAAATGAATTATGAAAGGTTTCTCCAGTTTATATGGAAAAATATCATATGCCGATATGGCATGCTATATGCTTTCATTACATATTATGGTACTCAGTTCGACAACCATGAGTTTTAGGATTATTATATTAAATCCAAGATCCAAAAGCTGCATTCTGTCCCGGGACATCCACAGGGAAATGGTCACACAAAGGTGACCAACAAAATGTTGCTCGATGGTTTAAAAAATGGCTTGATGATGCAAAACGAAACTAAATCAATGAGTTGCACAGTGTTTATGGGCCAGTAGAACCATGCTGAGGACAACTACCACTTAAACTTTATACACGTTAGCATTTGGAATAGAGGCGGTGGTTCCTATTGAGATAGGTCTGCCAAGCCATAGGGCGGTCAACTTAAACTCTCCCAAAAGTGATCTCACAAGGATTCTTGACTTAGACTTTGTAGAGGAAGTGAGAGAAATGCTACATTATGCGTGGCTGCCTATCAAGAGCGTACGACCAGGTTCTATAAAAAAAGACTGAAGCTAAACAACTTAAAGGAGGGAGACCTTGTCTTAAAAAAAGGTAATTTAGAAAGGAAATAAGTTGGAAGCCAACTAGTATGGTCCATAGCGTATTTATGCAGTCGTCTAACTAGGTACCAATTGCCTAGAGACACTTGAAGGGGAGCAATTCAAGAACCCTTGGAATGCCTGACATCTTAAAAAGTACTATCAATGAGTTTGAAGTAAAAGTTTTAAATGCATATGTAACAACTATTATCATTTTAATGAGACTTTATGGGCTTATCGTCAATTGACTTCTTTTTTATATTTTTTTGGGGGAGTGGGAGATGTAATAATCTCAAAAGACTGAAGAAAATGATACTGTGAAAAACAGCAAGCAAAAGAGTTAAAAACTTCACAGTCCAAATAATCCTAGCCAAGTTTTTGGCCAAACTTCATGTATGACTTCGTCTTTGATAAATGACGAACAAGAAGTCCATAATTTCAAAAAAACTTCCTATATGGTTTAAAGTCAAGAATAAGAAGTTTCACCAGATCAAGTTAAGGAAAAAGCCTATAAAATTTGGTCAAATAGATTGTGCAGGTGAATATACATTTCTTTGACTTGGTTAGAAGCGTCTAGACCGAGAAATTCCTCCAATTCTTCTTCGTCCAAGTCCTCATCACCAGCTATAAAGAGTCGTTCACTCATTCGATAATGGTCACTTTTTGTTGCTACTATAACGGATCTCCTGGATTTGAACTGAAGAACATAATATGAGTATAAAAATCAAGGAGCAAGTTCAGCAAACATCAACACTATGCATATGAAATGATTAACAATATTATTAAAGTTAGAAGAATTACATCAAAAAGGATAATTATTTTATGTATATGAAATGATGAATAATATTATTAAAGTTTTCTTGGGCCATTTCTTTTGCCAATCGAGCGACCACCACTGAAGCGTCAAGTACCATAGAAGATTCACTAATTCCCTTCTCATCCTCCATTTCTTCATCAATAACAGGAGGGGTACCGGGGTTGAACTGCTGGAAGAGGTCTAAGTCAGCAATAGTGCCCACTTGTTTAAGTGCAAAAGCCTAACCATCCTTAAATGTGGTTTTCTTCAGGTAGTCAATTTGAAGGGCAACGATAGTAAAAGCCTTGTCATAACCTTGAGTGTGGGCATCCTCTTTCCCTTTATTCATGGTAGCCTTCAAGTTTTGGTACTTATTTTCCACCTTAGTGCGTCCTTGACAGCATCTGCAACAGCTTCCTCGACATTTTTCTTGGTGCCACTTCTCTTAGTCCTTCTTGTGGGATTCCTTTTCATTATTCAAAGATCCCCTTAGAATTTTGAAGGTCGCCTCAACGTTAGTAGATAACTCCCCATCACCCCTTATCAAAAGTTGATCATAATTAACCAATACTGTAAATTTTAAAGATAAAAAGTAATCAACAAAGAGTAAGTCTATAGGGAGCCAATCATGGAATAAAAATGTATCTAGATTGTTACCAGAGCCAGATTTTGATTATAACTCTATAAAATGTGACACCTCAACTAATTAAATACCAGGTAGCTACTCCTTTATTAAATTAATACAAAATGTCAAGTTGGTTCAGTTCGTAGCATCACTGTCGAAAACGTTTTAATAATTACTAACCACTTAGTATTTAAAAAGTGAGTTGTCAAATTTTAATTAAGTCCGATTTACATGAAATACGTAAACTATGAAATCCTAACACAACCACCACAACATAAAGACAAAAGAGTAACCATAAAATAGTAATGAGTCTGGAGGAGCACTCCTCATAACAATCCAAATAATGAAATAAACAAGTACTAAGTTTGCACCATAATTAATTACAACCCGAGATCTGAAATATACTGAATAAATAAAATGTTTCTAAAAGAAATGGGGCGACATGCCCAACTGATGAGAAATTATACTAATAGAATCAAGATCAAAAGTGGAGGCGTCTACTGACAAGAACCAGTAACTTCCATATCATCTACAGTACATCACTTGAAAGGAACTCCTTTGCTTGGTGTCCTTGTGGCTGGGCACCTAAAAGGTTTTTGCAAGAAAAATATATTATAAAGCAAACGGGTCAGAGACCGATTGTGGAAAACAGTTTAAAATATAGCTAGTGTTTTAATGACAATAAAACAATGAATGCAAAATACATGTTAGGACGTGCTCTCACATGAAATACTCACCTCTCGACTATTCGTGCACTCCTAACGTACCCGTACCCATTCTAGTGATTCTCATATCTAACTAGTCCAAAACACATTCTAACCTTACTATATGATTCACGCTTTAATTCCGACATCTTCATTTAAATAGAGAGCTTTACATTTATGCTCGATTTCCCATTATTAGCAATACGAATTTACTAGAGATCATCCAATTATCTCTACAGAACGTTGCTATAATTATACTCACAATTAAACAAAACAATTCACTTCAATTAACCGTATTTTATTCTCATCATAAATATACATTACTAGCACCCCGAGACTAAGTTGCGGTGCACACATACTCTGCTATCCAATCCCAGTACATCACGTACATAAGGACCACGCATTCCAAATCTCTCAGGAATCATTTTCAGATAATAACAATCACACAGAATGGAGGCGAACATAGTTCACATCACATGGGTCACGCACATACCTACGCTCCCATGATCAGCAGACTTATTAACTTCTCAATAAGTCCTTCTCTGACCTATGCCCTCGAGGTACCAAACTAAATCCCCCCGTAGTCACACAAAGATTAGATGGCCCTAATCGAACGCAAACCTCCCATGATAGCAAGTATGGTAGTTATGTTATACACATAAAACCGCATATACTAAGCATTCGCACAACTTAGATATCTCGTATTATTAATATAGGTATACATCTCATTCTTATATCGTCATTTAATGTTATACTATTACAAGTCCCCGATTTGTATGTTTACGTTATCAACCCTTCTCACGTCGTAATTAGGTACTCGTTTCCTACTACACACTTGACATCCAATTTTATTACGAGGTTCTAAGTTCTACTCCTCAACGTACCCCAATTCTCACAATTATACTCACTAATCAATAAGGTAAGGTTAAAAATCTAATTAAATAAGTCTACGGAACATTAGAAATGAAATGAGGCCAAAAGGGCCATTCTGTCAACTCGTTAGAAGTCTCGTTCGAACGAGTTCGTTCGAACGAAAGGCTTCGAATGAACTACCAACTCGTTATAAGGGGTACTGTCATCTCATTAGAAGCTCGTTCGAACGACCTGGGCAGGTCTTCTAACGAGATGGCAGTTTCAGCCTAGAAATTCTCTACTTCGTTTTTCTCAATTTTTCTCTTCTCTAAACTCATCCTAAGATCATCCCAATAGTATCTTAACGTTTATAAACCATTCCTAATCACCCTAGGTCATCCCTTAACGTATTTTAGGGGTTAAATCTTACCAATTAACATGCCAAAATCATAAATCCCCAATTCTTGTCCCCAAACCCTATGAACTTGAATCCAAAATTAAATGTCTACAATTACTCCTTTTAAATCCGTTTTCACATCATCAAAAGATATATTTTGTATATGATATTCATCCAATAACATTCTACATGCAATCCCTATATCATATTATGAATCCTATCTCAAATTTCATGGATTTTCATCAAACTTCCAATATAAGACAATTATTCAATTCTAAGCATGGAAGAAACATTCGCTTGAAATTAATGTAATTAAACCACTTGCCTTAGATGTTCTGGTTTGATGTTGAATGATTGAATGTTGATTCTCCTCCCTCTCTCTATAAATTTCTTCCAAAGATGGTGATGGTGGCTAGGGTTTTCTTTTTGGAACTTCTTCCAACTCTTCCCTATAACTCTCGTAGCCCTCTAACTTCCCAAATGCTGATAATGGCTTAGTGGGTTCTTTTCTAATATAAAAATAACTTCTAAAATTCGTGGGTTTTAATTCCCCTATTTTAAAAATTACCAAACTACCCTTTTTGGTTGCCGGTATGGCCTAAAAATGTCCCGGGACCCAAACTAGACCCCCGGCTAGTGTTTTCTGACTATTTCGACCCTTCCGGACACGTTGATGCACTCAAAATGACCATTCGGTTGATAAAAATAAAATTCACTATTTAATTCAATTAATTACGTTCCTGACTCGACTGACACGCGCGTCCCAATTAAATTTTCCAAATTGCCGTATAGCTACCTCGTGACAATTTAAATATCAGTAATACTCATGTATTACCATACATACTCGAAAATAATAAATTTTAACATCATAATCAAATACCAACTCACATCGCGTTAGTATTTATACCCAGATTAATTTCCAATTAATTTTCATTTAATCCAATTAATCCTTTAAATAAAAATCAATAAAATTATGGGGTATTACATACTCCCCCCCTAATAACAAAACTTCGTCCCGAAATTCGGAACCAAAGAGTACCTGATAAAAACAACTCTGGATAACGCTCGCGCATCTCATCCTCGTGCTCCCATGTGGACTCCTCGACATTATGATGCCTCCATTGAACACGTAACAATGGTACTACCTTTGACCGCAGTTTTCGCTTTCGGTCCAAAATAACAATTGGCCCCTCCTCGTAGGAACTATCGAGCTGGAGATCGATGTCCTCTAAAGCAATGTGAGTATGGGCCAAATCTTCCCTAAGATATTTCCTTAGCGAGGAAATATGGAACACATCATGAATCATATGCAAGTGCTCCGGTAACCCAAGTCTATATGTAACTGGCCCAATCCTCTCGATGATAGGAAATGACCCCGCATATCTCGGTGCCAGTTTCCCCTTCTTCCCAAAACGCATAATCCCCTTCATAGGAGATACTCTGAGTAAAACTTGGTCCCCCACTTTGAATTCTCTGAAGAACCTCTTGGCATCGACATAGCTCTTCTGTCGGTCCTGAGCTACCCGAATGCGACTCCGTATCATCTCTATCCTTGCTGAAGTATCCTGAATCACTTCCATCCCAAGGAGTTTGTTGCCCCCCACTTCTAACCAACATGCTGGGGAACGACAAGGTCTACCATACAACGCCTAAAATGGAGCCATACCGATGGTGAAATGATAGGAGTTATTATAAGCAAACTCCACCAGTGGAAGGTACTGCTCCCATCCACCCCCAAAGTCTAGGATGCACATACGCAACATGTCCTCCAACATCTGATTTGTTCGTTCGGTCTGCCCATCAGTCTGCGGGTGATAAGCCATACTCAACCGCAATTCAGTGCCCATGGCCTCCTGAAAACTCTCCTAAAACCGTGAAATAAATATCTTATCTCGGTCAGACACGATATTTAGCGGCACACCAAGTCTCACTATTTCCGCAATGAAAATCTGGGCATACTGTCCCGTAGTGTAATATGTCCTTACGGGTAGAAAATGAGCAACCTTGGTCAACCTATCCACAATTACCCATATGGAGTCGTGACCCCTCTGTGACGTAGGTAATCCCGTGATAAAATCCATAGATATGCTCTCCCATATCCACGTCGGAACTTCTAATGACTATAAAAGTCCTGCCGGTTTCTGATGATCCACCTTTACTAGCTGACAAGTGGCGCATTTTGAAACAAACACAGCGATATCTCTTTTCATCCCACTCCACCAATACTGTCGTCTCATGTCTTGGTACATCTTATCCCCACCAGGGTGTACCGCGAACCGTGAGCCGTGCGAATCCGTCATTACCTCGTGTCGCAAGTCTTCCCCTTTCGGAACAACCAGTCTTCCATTAAAGTGTAATCCCCCGTCTTAACTAACGGTATAGGACTCGGCTACCTCTGCTAGTAATCGAACTATCTGCTCCTAATAGAACAAGTCATTTGCCTGGGCCTTTACCACTCTCGTAACAATCTGAGGTGTAATAGTCATCACAGACATGAACGATCGGGCCACTGCATCTTGGTGTCCCAACTCCTTCCACTTCACTTTCCACACCCCGGCCACCTCATATACTGGCCTACGGCTCAACGCGTCTGCTACTACATTAGCCTTCCCCGGGTGATATTGGATATCGAACTGATAATCCTTCACAAACTCAAGCCACCGTCGTTGACGCATATTTAGTTCCTTCTGCGTGAAGAGGTATTATAAAGACTTATGGTCCGTGAACAACCGAAATTTCTCCCCCAGGAGATAGTGTCTCAAAATCCGAAGAGAGAATACGACTGCCGCTAACTCCAAGTCGTGGGTGGGGTAATTTCTCTCGTGAGGCTTAAGCTTACGGGAAGCATAAGCTATGGCCTGAGTCTCCTATTGCAGCACACCTCCAAGTCCTTATAAGGACACCTCGGTGTAAACTAAATACTCAACTCCCGGTCTGGGCAATGCTAACACAGGTTCTAGGGTCAACTTGTCCTTCAGCTCATCAAATGCCAACTGACAGGCATCGCTCTAGATGAATGGCACACCCTTGCGAGTCAGATGTGTCAAAGGACCCGCTATCTTTGAGAATCCCCGAACAAACCTCCTGTAGTATCCTGCCAGGACCAAGAAACTACGGATCTCAGTCGGTGTCGTGGGCTATCCCCACTCCCTCATCACGGATACCTTCCCCGGATCAACAAATATCCTCCGGTCTGAAATGATATGCCCCAAAAACTGAACCTCCTTCAACCAGAACCCACACTTCTCATACTTTGCATAAAGCTCATTCTGATGTAGCGTCTGCAAAACCTGTCTCAAATGCTCGGCGTGCTCCTCTTCTATCTGGGAGTAAACCAGGATGTCATCAATAAAGACGATGACGAACTGGTCTAGGAACTCTCTGAACACCCTATTCATCAGGTCCACAAACACGACTGGAGCGTTGGTCAAGCCAAAAGGCATAACCTGAAATTCGTAGGAACCATACCTCGTCAAGAAAGCAGTCTTCGAGACGTCTTGTTCCCTGATATGCAACTGATGGTATCCTGATCGTAAATAAATCTTCGAGAAGAAGGAAGCTCCTCTCAACTGGTCAAATAAGTCATCGATTCTGGGCAACGGATACTTATTCCGTATCATGACTTTATTTAACTCCCGATAATCTACACATAACCTCAACGATCCATCCCTCTTCTTTACGAACAACACAGGGGCACCCCACGGTGAAGTACTCCTTCGAATAAACCCCTGACCCAATAACTATTCTATCTGATCCCGTAGCTCTCTCATCTCTGCTGGAGCCATACGGTAAGGTGCGCGGGCAATTGGCCGAGTGCCCGACATAAAATCAATAACAAAATCTATCTCTCTACTCGGAGGTAGTCCAAGTATATCCTGAAATACATCAGCAAACTCTCTAAAGACTGGAATCGAATCAAGTGGAATCACCACTTCTTTAGAGGTCTCCTCCTCTATATAGTACAAGTGAGTGGACGATCCTCCCTCAGGGCGAGGCATCGCCACTAAAAACATCTCCTACACGGGAATGGAAAAGATAATACTCCAACTAAAACAATCAATCATGGCTCGATACGCAACTAGCCAATCCATACCAATAATCGCATCATACTTAGTCATCTCTAACACTAACATATCAGCGGGTAAGGTAAACCTCCCAATATCTATACCCACACCTCTACAAATAAGGGAAATCACAGAACCCCTACTCAACGGTGAATCTACACAAGTAATCGTGCTCTCTGCGGTGTCTAACAACCCAATAGTGCGTGCAAATCTCATGGCAACGAAACAATGTGTGGCCCCCGTATCAAATAAAATACTCCCCAAAGTCCCCTGAATAGAGAACATACCCTCAATAGCAGGCGGATCCTGTGGGACTGCTGCATGCTGGAGCTGATACACTCTCCCATACTGAAGTTGTCCCTGCTGGACTGGGACCGCTGGAATGGGTGGTAGTGTTGCCATCTGTGGTGGTGCTGGGAGGGAGGCGGGAAAACATAGGCCTCTGTGGCTCGTGTCGAGCACCCTGCTGCTGCTACTGTGGGGCCCTGCCCCTATCAGGACAATCTTGGCATTTGTGGCCTGTCTTGCCAAAACGAAGCACTTCCCCGGGAAGTTTCCCCCTCGCTGTTCTTGCTGCCCACGGCCCTGTTGGTCGTTACCACTCCTACCCTGGCCATGCTGGCCCTGTTGAAACTGCTTCTGCTGACCATTCTGGTCCTGCTGGCCCTTACGGCCGTTCTGACCCTGATGGCCATGCCTAAAACCTCCCTGACCATTTCTGAAACCCCCATATCTGAATCTCTTAGGATCCCCCTATTGGGAACCCTGATCACCCTACCTGTGCTGACCCTGAGCAGATTGTGCCCCGCTGGCACCATTTCCCCCTATCCTGCCCTGATGGCTGGACTCTCCTGATCTCTTGCTCTCAGACATGTGGAAGCGATGATTCTGGCAGTGAAGAAGTGCAGCGTTAACCACATCAGAATAAGTGGCCAACGAGATATTCCCCAACAAGTGCTGACGGATCCTCCAAGTAAATCCATCCGTGAACTTTTGAATTTTCTTCTCCTCGGTTGGAATTTTATCTGGAATAATATTCAAGAGATTGGTGAACTCAGCCTCATACTCGGCTACGGTCTTTCCCTCCTGCTTGAGGTTCATCAATTTCCTCCTCATCTCAGTGTGTACAGCTGACGGAAAATATTTGCGGTCGAACCGCACCCAGAACTCCTGAATAGTGAGAGTGTCCCTCTCGTCCGCGGTGGTAATGGACTCCCACCACTGCAATGCTGATCCATCTAGCTTAAAAGTAGCCAGTATCTGCTTCTGAACATCCGTGCACTCGTACATCCTTAAGTGCCTCTTAATGTTCTTCCTCCACTGACTGGAGACTACAACGTTGAAGCTACCTGCGAACTTCGGAGGGTGTGCTTCCTGAAAAGCATCATGGACGCGTTCCCAAGCAGATGGGAATGCATTAGCCTGAACTAGAGCTACTTCTGGCGCCTGAGGTGGTGCCTGCTGTACAACTGCAAGGGCGGCATTCACCGCTTGGGCTACAATGGCTGCGACCTCTACGGCATTCATAGTGCCCTGAATTGGTGTAGGCTGTGGCTCGGGCTGTGCATCCCTAGGAACTCGCCGTGCATGTCGTGGAGGCATCTGAAATGAGAGTAAAATCTATAAGTTCGTAGTTATTATCTCAAAATAGCTGAAGAGTGGAACATACACAAAATAATACAACAATCCTAAAATATAAGGCTCTACATCAAAGAAAGCTCAGCGGAAACATAACAAGTCGTAGAGATCCTAAGGACACTAGAACCTGATGCTCTGATACCACCTGTGACACCCCAACTAATTAAATACCGGATATCTACTCCTTTATTAAATTAATACAAAATGTCAAGTTAGTTCAGTTCGTAGCATCACTGTCGAAAACGTTTTAATAATTACTAACCACCTAGTATTTAAAAAGTGAGTTGTCAAATTTTAATTAACCCCGATTAACATGAAATAAGTAAACTATGAAATCCTAACACAACCACCACAACATAAAGACAAAAGAGTAACCATAAAATAGTAATGAGTCCTCATAACAATCCAAATACTGAAATAAACAAGTACTAAGTCTGCACCATAATTATTTACAACCCGAGATCTGAAATAAACTGAATAAATAAAATGTTTCTAAAAGAAATGGGGCGACATGCCCAACTGATGAGAAATTCTACTAATAGAATCAAGACCGAAAGTGGAGGCGTCTACTGACAAGAACCTGTAACTTCCACAGCAGCTACAGTACGTCACTTGATAGGAACTCCTATGCTTGGTGTCCTTGTGGTTGGGCACCTAAAAGGTTTTTGCAAGAAAAATATATTTGAAAGCAAACGGGTCAGAGACCGATTGTGGAAAACAGTTTAAAATATAGCAAGTGTTTTAATGACAATAAAATAATGAATGCAAAATACATGTTAGTACGTGCTCTCACATGAAATACTCACCTCTCGACTATTTGTGCACTCCTAACGTACCCGTACCCATTCTAGCGATTCTCATATCTTACTAGTCCAAAACATATTCTAACCTTACTATACGATTCACGCTTTAATTCCGATATCTTCATTTAAATAGAGAGCTTTACATTTATTCTCGATTTCCCATTATTAGCAATACGAATTTACTAGAGATCATCCAATTATCTCTACAGAACGTTGCTATAATTATACTCACAATTAAACACAACAATTCACTTCAATTAATCGTATTTTATTCTCATCATAAATATACATTACTAGCACCCCGAGACTAAGCTGCGGTGCACACATACTCTGCTATCCAATCCCGATACATCACGTACATAAGGACCACGCATTTCAAATCTCTCAGGAATCGTTTTCAGATAATAACAATCACACAGAATGGAGGCGAACATAGTTCACATCACATGGGTCACGCACATAACTACGCTCCAATGATCAGCAAACTTATTAACTTCTCAATAAGTCCTTCTCTGACCTATTCCCTCGAGGTACCAATCTAAATCCCCCCGTAGGCAAACAAAAATTAGATGACCCTAATCGAACGCAAACCTCCCATGATAGCAAGTATGGTAGGTATGTTATACATATAAAACCACATATACTAAGCATTCGCATAACTCAGATATCCCATATTATTAATATAGGTATACATCTCGTTCTTATATCGTCATTTAATGTTATACGATTACAAGTCCCCGATTTGTATGTTTACGTTATCAACCCTTCTCACGTCGTAATTAGGTACTCGTTTCCTACTCCACACTTGACATCCAATTTTATTACGAGGTTCTAAGTTCTACTCCTCAACGTACCCCAATTCTCACAATTATACTCACTAATCAATAAGGTAAGGTTAAAACTCCAATTCAATAAGTATACGGAACATTAGAAATGAAATGAGGCCAAAAAGGCCATTCTGTCAACTCGTTAGAAGTCTCGTTCGAACGAGTTCGTTCGAATGAAAGGCTTCAAACGAAGTACCAACTCGTTATAAGGGGTACTGCCATCTCATTAGAAGCTCGTTCGAACGACCCGGGCAGGTCTTCTAACGAGATGGCAGTTTCAGCCCAGAAATTCTCTACTTCGTTTTTCTCAATTTTTCTCTTCTCTAAACTCATCCTAAGATCATCCCAATAGTATCTTAATGTTTATAAACCATTCCTAATCACCTTAGGTCATCCCTTAACATATTTTAGGGGTTAAATCTTACCAATTAACATGCCAGAATCATAAATCCCCAATTCTTGTCCCCAAACCCTATGAACTTAAATCCAAAATTAAATGTCTACAATTACTCCTTTTAAATACGTTTTCACATCATCAAAAGATATATTTTGTATATGATATTCATCCAATAATATTCTACATGCAATCCCTATATCATATTATGAATCCTATCTCAAATTTCATGGGTTTTCATCAAACTTCCAATATAAGACAATTATTCAATTCTAAGCATGGAAGAAACATTCGCTTGAAATTAATGTAATTAAACCACTCGCCTTAGATGTTCTGGTTTGATGTTGAATGATTGAATGTTGATTCTCCTCCCTCTCTCTACAAATTTCTTCCAAAGATGGTGATGGTGGCTAGGGTTTTCTTTTTGGAACTTCTTCCAACTCTTCCCTATAACTCCCGTAGCCCTCTAACTTCCCAAATGTTGATAATGGCTTAGTGGGTTCTTTTCTAATATAAAAATAACTTCTAAAATTCGTGGGTTTTAATTCCCCTATTTTAAAAATTACCAAACTACCCTTTGTGGTTGCCGGTATGGCCTAAAAATGCCCCAGGACCCAAACTAAACCCCCAGCTAGTGTTTTTTGACTTTTTCGACACTCCCGAACATGTTGGTGCACTCAAAATGACCATTCGGTTGATAAAAATAAAATTAACTTTTTAATTCAATTAATTACGTTCCTGACTCGACTGACACGCACGTCCCAATTAAATTTTCGAAATTGCCGTATAGCTACCTCGTGATAATTTAAATATCAACAATACTCATGTATTACCATACATACTCGGAAATAATAAATTTTAACATCATAATCAAATACCAACTCACATCTCGTTAATATTTATACCCAGATTAATTTCCAATTAATTTTCATTTAATCCAATTAATCCTTTAAATAAAAATCAATAAAATTACGGGGTATTACATAAAAACCTTGCCATGGACAAATTGATAGCCTTCGACATGTTTGCAGGAAAAACTCTGGGACTAATTAATCCCCTAGCCAATCCAGGATTCTCTACCAGAGAGGCAGCATCAATAGAGGCCTGGTCGGCCTGGTCTTTAATACTAATTCCTGCTGGGTGGCATAACCTTTCCTCAATATTTTGAATATAGGCCGTTTACTCTCCATATTTTCAGTAGTCACTACTATTTGGCGCTTGGAACCTTTACCTTTACTCTTCTTCCTCTCTACTGGAGAGGAGACATGGCTACAGTAAAGAGGTTTAGGATTTTCCTCTTGACCATTATATCTGGAGAAGAAAGAGTGGCCAAAATAGTAGACAAACATAAGGAATCAAATGAGGTAGAAGTTCCTATAAATGCAATGTTCCTTCTTCTTGAAAAGGAGACTTAGACACATCAACACAAGGGGATGAAGTAGACACTTTCAAATCAATGGGAGCCAGGGGATATCTTTTGTCGGATGAGCTATAGAAAAAGTGATAGAGCTCTGATACTCTAACGAAAATATAGCTGACCGAGGATGGGATTCACCTATCCTTTGTGGATAGACAAATTGAACTTCATTTATTCAAAATTAACTTCAGTGTCGAGGGGACAATCCTTATTCCTTCTCTCTGTAAGAAAGAAAACATAATATATTAATCGATAAACAAACAAGAGGAAAACAGACATAAGGAAAATATATAAATGCGTACAAGAGACCGACCTATGTCATGACTTCCTGGGGACATCTGGCCTTGTACATCTTATACCCTCAGAAGGGGAACATGTTGCCAATTCTTTACAACAATCCTATAATCCCAATAATCCTTATTAAAATTGAGCAAATTAACCACCAGGACCCTGTTGGCATAACGTGTCTTCAAATAATAAATGTTTTCCTAAGTGGTCCCCTAACTATAGAAGTACACTAATTTTTTTGTTCCTATATGATTTCCATACGACTCATTAAGACAATTAACGCCATTTATTACCCTCTAACTGTTTGGGTCCACCTTAGCAGGGACTACGTCAAAATATTGACAAAATTCCAAAAATAAATTATTTGGTTGGAAAGTAACTTCACATTAAGCAATAAAGATTGTGGGTAACTAGTGATCCTCATCCAAGGACCATAAATAAGAAGGACCATAAACCATCTCCATATAACAAATTCAGGGATTTGTCTTATCTCCCTAAACTCATCCAAAGAGCTCTCATCAACTATATAAACCATCCTAATAGCTTAGAAAGAAAAAAGACTAGAAGAAGAAGATTCTTAGAAGAAGACTAGAAGGGCATCTAATAATGTTCTACTGACTTACAGTTGCAGGTCGCACGAACCAGGGAAGGAAATGCATTGTAGCAGTCGTTCGAACGACATAGGGAAGTTGTTCAAACGACGTAAGATGTATTTTAATCTCAGTTGCCCTTGTGCACCGTCATAATTTGGGGTGATGAATCTTTGAGCCGTCGAGCCCTGATCATCCTGGAAAGGGAAAAACGGGAATTTAGGCTTTGGGAAGGTTTTATAAGGGTATATGTTTGGGTGTATTTGGGTTATTTGGTTGGGAGAAAATGAAAGAAGGAAGGAGGGAGGGAGAGAGAGAGAGAGAGAGAGAGAGAGAGAGAGATAGATAGAGAGATAGAGAGAAAGAGAGAGAGAGAGAGAGGTGGGTGATCTTCCACCTCCACCCACCACCAAACCACCACTCTCCCACCATTGAAAAAGAAGAACCACGAATTTTTAGAGTGATTGTTGGGCATTTTGAAAATGGAAATTGAAGATTGATGGAGGTCCTAGCTTGGATACATGGTGGATTAAGATTTGGAGGTGGGGCAACCATCTTGAGGCCACCTTAGGAGGTGGGAGGTTTTCATCTTCCTTAACATTCCATGCCTACCATTATTGAGCTTCATTTGAGGTGGAAAATCTATCTGTATTATTAAGATTATGTTTTGTGTTATTGTAGTCTTCTAAGTTAGGTTACATGGGATGTATGCATATGACTAGATGATAAATAATGCCAAATGAATGAGAAACATTTTTATGAAATAAAAATGTTGGAGAAGTGATATTTTATGGAAAATAGTAGATGAGTAAATATTTCAAAGTTTTGAAATATTAAAAGTTGGTATTTTGTAAAAAATGAAGTTTTTTCTTGAAAGGTTGGTCTTAAATTTTTTATGAAATAATATGTTTGAAAATAATGATTTATTTTGGATAAACATTGGGAAATAATGTTTCTTGCAAAATGGAGATTTTATGAAAGATGGATATTTTTTTAATTTAAAGAAATTAAATGTCCTTTATGTATCAAAATGTATATTTGAAAGTATGATAAATATCTAGAATGAAATATGTGTTTAAACAATTTAATAGGAATTTTAGGTTTAAAGTCCATTACCTCATGCATATAAACTTGTGGAAATTTGACACTAAGCGTAGGAACAAGTTTAAGGAATAATTACATGGTTTACACATGGAATGACAAAATTGGAAATTTTAATGTGTGACATAAAGGTAAAAGTGTAAGACTATATGATAAATGAAAGAAATGATAATTTATTATAAAAATAATCTCAGTGTAAATGGATTTCTTGAATAAAGAAAGTGAGAAAATGCGTGGTTTGGGAAATTGCTAATGAAGTTATTAAATAAAGTGTTAATGGGCAAATATGGAAAAGTTAGTAGAAGAATATTAACACTTATGAGGTTGGAAAGAACTGAAGGGGTAAATGTGTTTCCAAATAAAAATAATAATACTCCAATATTAAAAAGGGTGTTAAGATGTTAAAACACTTAAGGAGTTATGAAGGGTTACTTAATAGTGTTTTGTAGAAAATTAACACTTGTAAAAATGGAGTAAAAAGTGATTTTGGAAACAAGTGGGCAAAATGATAATTTTACGTAAAGTGGAACATTTTTATGAAATAAAAATGTTAGAAAGGTGTTACACAAGATGTTCCTAAATGAGTATGAATTTTGGAATAAAAATCAAAAGGTTAAATGAGAAAGGATGTGAAATGATAAATTTCAAAGTGTAACGCAATGGGGCGATAAAATCCCAAGTTTTGGATTCAGTCGGTTAAAAATAGGGAAGATAGGTAATGTGGACATTTGTAAAATATTAAAACACAATAAAAGGAACTCGAATGACACCAAGAAAATTAAGAAGGGCTTGAAGCCCTTGGGTGAAAATTCCTAAACACTGGCTAGAGCATATGGTGTGCATAGCCGGTGGTGTGGAGCCCGTTAAATTATGCGGTATTTGGAAGACTTCGAGAAAAGATAAAAGGAATAAGGAATATTTCAAGAAATGGGATGTGTGGTAAAATGTGTTAATACAACCTAACTTGAATGAATAATAAATGTTCCGATAAAGGTTAAAATGGACAACTAAATGTATAATTGATAAATGTTCATAACGTGGTAAATGGGTGATTAGCAATCTAAGTGGTTAATCCCATAGTTAACACAAGGATGTATTGAAAAGGATTCTTAAGGATTAAATAAGTATTTTCCAAAGGGTGTTTACGTGTGTTGAAAGGGTAAATTTCAACAAAAATACTAAAGTGGATTGAAATAAATAAAAAGGGTGATTCCGGTAAAGGATGTGCTTGAATAAATCAAATGTAATGGTTTCAAGTGTTGAACCGGGTGTGTTAAATGAAGTGATAAATGTTAAGAATGATTAAAGGAATGCTTTTACAAGATTAAGGTAAATTAATCCGAATAAATAAGATTTTTGGAGGTGAAAACCGTTTAATGCTTTATATATATATATATATACTATGTAATTGCATGTGCACGTAGTCATAGTATATTGAGTATCCAATCTGTCGTTCGTTTCTATACATCGTTTGTATATTTTCCACTGGGCCTAGACTCATACCCTTGCTTTGTTATGGCAGGTTGGGAGCGTTTCGTATTTTGGTGGAGTTATAAAGGTAATTACTTTATTTATTTTATATTAGTATCTTTGCATATTTTAACTTCGGGGTTCTCCCCATGGGTCATGCACGTAGTTTATCTTGAAATTGGAATCACATGATAAACAAGTGAAATGTTAATTAAAATAAAACTAGACTAACAATATTATGTAGGTTGTTTCATTGCACTTCACACCTAACACTCGGGTTGGATTAGGTTGACTATGGGTAACCTATGAATTCGGGTCGGGGCATTATAGCAGGACTACATGTTTACATCAATACGATAAAGTTTCAAGAAAAGCAAAGTTACTCAAGTTTGTGTGTCCATCGAGCATTTGTACTTTTTTCTTTTTAGAGTTGGGGAATGAGTCTTTTTAGAGAGCTGTACGATCCATAGGATTTTTGTTTTGGAATTGTCCTCTAATAGCCAAAGGGGGAGATTTGTAAGGACAAATTTTCAGTCAGGTCAATTTGTATGTAATTGGTATTATTCAAAAAAAAAATGTTGGAATCATATGATAGACTTTGTGTTATTGATCCCATGAGGCTATGACGTGTTTGATGAAGATTTAGCAGCGAAGCTCCAAAGATTGGATACATCATGTCGTGTTTAGTGCCAAGTTTTTCTTCACATTTACCAGGGATCTAGCAGGTATAAATGCATATTGAATATTAGTCCTTGGATAATTTTTAAAAGGTGTTGTTTTTATACTTAACTCATTTGGAACTGTTTTTAAAAGAAAAATATTTTTTAATATTAATCTCGTTATAACGACATTGAGATTTCATTATAACAACTTACCACTGACCATCAAACGAGAATTATCTGCTAAGGTTTTCACACCTCGTTTGAATGAGAAAGTAGCTTCGTTCGGACGTTATTCAGTTTCGTCAGAAAAAAAGTACTAATATCGTTCGAACGACCCTTTTTATCGTTTAAATGAATTCACCGCCTTGATTTTCATGCTTTAATTATTTAAGGCGTGTTGGACTCAGATTTTTCAGGAACTTTTGGCGATAAAAGTTTTCCTACCTGTTTATCAAAGTTTCGAAACCCTTGTTTCACCCTAGACGTTTAAATATCCAAGATTCATAATTCATATGCGTTGCGATCTTAAAATTGGGAACCAAAGGTTGTTTCTTTCATCTGGAGAGGGCTTGTTTCGTGCGGTGGACTCCGTGCGTATCATTTGCGGTGTTGACGGTTGTTGAGCCTTATCAGTGGATACCAAGATGTGCATGGACTCGTGCGTTATGGAAGTCTGTGTGGGTGGACTCCTGCATTGCACTATAGAGAAGAGGTCAAAGATTGAAGAGCATCAAGGTTTGTAAGGGATCGAGTCATTGTGTAAATCTACTATCATATTTTGTAATACTACATCATAGTGAATGTTTGGCTGGGCCGTCCAAGGTTTTTCCTTTTGTGCTTTTCCTCGTACATCGGCGTCTTGTGGTTGATTTATTTATTTTATCTGCTTATCACTTAGATTCATGCCTTAGGGTAAAAAGATAAATTTGGTAAATCGGTTTCCCACAAGAAAGTTTTAAAATTGGTTCATAAGTTTTGTTAGGTTAATTTCATTTAACGTTTTCAATCTTTAAAATTTGAAAATTTAAAAAAAAATTGGACTTGTGTTTATTCATGCCATTTTTGCCTAAGTACACACTGTTAGGGGGCATTCTCAGATTGCATGCTTAGAGGCAAAACAACAAAAACATACAAACGCCCAAAATAAATAATATTTATAAGAACAATAAAAATGATTCATCTTTAGAATATTATTATTAGTGATAGATCAAGGAAGAGAACAAAGTAAAGCCCAAAAATCTCATTAACCCAAAATCAAAATTAATCACCAAAACAAAGCTCAGATTAATCATACAACACTCGCGTGATCACTCTTCTTGGGGTCCATAATGAACGTGCCACTGTCACCTTCTATGCCCATCACTCCTTTGGTTACAATATTCTTAGGGTTTTAGGCGATCGAATGAGGAAGACATCTCCAAAACACACTTTTTCAAAAGGAGTTGAGATTCATTCAGCTAATACCAGATCCCTGGCAAGATCAAAGGTCAGGAGCATACTAGGACCATACAACTACAACATTTTTTTTTTCCAAATTATTTGCAGCACCAAATTATATGTTTTATCTGTTCTAAATAGAAAAATAATGATTTTATTGTTATAAATTTGAAGTAGTTCAAGAATGGAAGTACTTACGAATGCACTGGTGTAGAGGTAGGTGTTGTTAACGCTAAGGAAACAGAATAGCTTTGCAACCGATAAGCTTTTTTATAGTCATTCCTTTACTAGAGTACTCCATTATTACATATTCATCTCACTCTTTTCGATTGGAGTAAAGTATGGTATATAAGAATCAATCGTATAATTCAAAATATACTAAGTAGATTGCTCTTTTAGCCCTTAAACTATCTGGGTCATCCTAAAATGATCCATAAACTATTGTTTGTGTACTCAACCTTTAAACTAACCAAATATTATCAACAAGGCCCTTAAATGGTCATGTGAAATGCACATGATTTATTTTGTAAGGGTCAAAATAGAAAACCAACATTATATAGAAAAAAATAGTAATTTGACCTTGGATTGTTTAAAAAAAAGAAAAAATGGAGGAAATAGAAACAAGGTGATCAAAATTTCTCTGTAAGTGAACTATAACCTCATCACCAACAGTAACAAATGATTTTTAATGACTTCGTTGGCTAAAGTCTACGGGTTTTTCAACAATTAGAAGCCGAATACACACCTGTGGGAGCATATACACGTTAAGATGAGAGGCATGTGTTACGATTTCTCCATGAACAACCCACTATAACACAACGACAATTCCAAAAAAAAAAATATTTCCAACATAACTAGCACATACATCAATGTATCATTGTAGAATGTTACTTCATAATCAAAGATAAGGTATGCGTAGGTAAGTGAGTGGGGTTGGGGTGGGAGAAATAGTCTCCTATTTAAGTAAGAAGGGAAAGGTTGGGAGGAAAAAATACTAACCTTCCCCTCGACTTCACGGGTAGGGGTCAAAACCAAAGCTTGGCATTCAACCACACCATAGTCAAGATGTTGAAGGATAGCGGAGAGAAAGTTGTGGTTTTCCCAGTTCTAGATTCAGTCTGTTGAATAACATCAATACCCTTACAAAAAGGAACAATGCCCATCTTATAATAAAAGGCAAAATATTTTCTTTCATAAGAATTTATGATATAGTGACCATGGGTATAAAACATAAGCAACCTCTGTTTTAATAAACTCCTATTATAACTAAAATCTATGATTTGAAATTTGAACAGCCAGTTAAAGAATGGCACCCATTAAGTTGAGCAGGATCATGTATAGAGTCAATCAACATAAATATGAGTGAATAGATTCACCATAAGCATATATACACAAATTAAATAGCTCACTAATAGGAAACACATGAATTTCTATTAACTTAGAAATAAAATATTAAGTTAAACGTTCTTATAACTCATTCATATTCATTTTAGTATCAAATTGGCGAGCATCAAACTACAATCCCTCTGGTGCCAGATTCTCTATGACTACAAGAGGAGAAAAATCCATAAAAAATGAATAATTTTGCAACCGATGATATCATTAGACGTTATAAATACAAAGTAACACAAATATTTCCTATTTCAATGAGAGAGAAGAGTTAGATAAACATGAGTGTAATAGAGGGAGTGTCTTTAACTTGATATCAAGGCTCTATCAAACTTGTCCTTTGAACTTTCCAATATGATAATCTAACCGCCTATCGACTATATCAAGTACTCTGACTTAGATATTATCTTTCTTTTTTCTTTTTACTTTCAACTATGCCCTTTCCAAATTTGGGAAAAAAATATTAGTTTAGAAAAAAAAAAAAGATTACACCCCCGGGGTAAGACCAGTACTTCTTTAGATAGTTAAGCTCAGTCGTATACTTAAGTTCTATATAGAGGTAGAAAATATGAAGGCGAGGGAAGAAAATATTATCACTTCAATTTGTCGTATCTTTTTAATGCTAATAGAGTGAGTAAATACATTTGAAAGAAGGGGTTTTAGTGCTTTGAAGAAACCCAGTGTTCCTTGTCTAACAATGAGGATACGTGTGAAAACCCATCAAACATATACAGCAAGTATAGATTAATGATTATGAAAGCCTTTCTCTTTTTTTTCCCCCCATCACAGTTTCTAATGTAAAAGTTAAAGAAGAAGAAAAGTACACACAAGGCAAAAATGGGACCACAATTTAAACAAATATTAATCCTGTCTAGATGGCCGTAATTTTGGAGAAATGGAGTTGTCTATAGGCTTCATTTGTTGCATTGGGTATACATGTGTGATTTGAATAATGATATTGCTTTAATATCTTAGCTGCATCGCATAAATTTTTCATAGTATATTCACATTATTATTTAAAATTAAATATCAACTTTATTAATTGAACATCTAAACTGCATTGCACATGCATGGTGTAATTTCAACAGAGAGGTATACACACACGTATAAATATGCATGTACACAAATTTTATTTTCACATGAATTTATAGGATCTTAACTTAATACAAACCATACGCAACCTTATAATATCAACAAATGAAACCAAAAAATGTCTTAAAACATCAAACAGGTACAAAAATCAAACTTGTCCAACGCATGTGAGGTTTCCATTCATGTCTCTTTATTGGCCAGTCTAGTAGCTTGCATGCTCTCAAAGAATTCAGTTTCATCTATTGAAAGGGACTTTTCATCCAAGTCAGTAATGAATGACTTCACATATACAATATTTAAGAAATAATAAGCTACTTTAGATATGAGTTCTGACTGCCTTTGATACAATTGGATGAACTTAAGGTTGGAATGCAATTGAGGAGGATTTACCTGTTCAAAAAACAGACATGGTCATATGATTTTGTAAGATAATTAATTGTTCTTGGAATCTATTGAAAACTCTATTGATTTAGAAAGTAGCATGGGAAATATTTTCACTTCCAAAGGTGTACTAAGACCTTGAATTTTCTCAATTATCAAATAAGAATCCCGTTAATATTTCTCAGCGTCATCTAAGTTATTACCAAAATACCCCAAGCACAATTAAGTTAATGAGTAGTCATCTCGTAAAAGGTTTGAATTTTCCCAAACACCTCACTACTTGATATATGGACTTCAAAATACACACACATATATATACATGTACATACATATATGTCTGGGTGTGGGTGTGTACATACAGATGTTACGATTTGGTCACACATAACTAATTTGAATAGATAAATAGCCTTTTGTCATTATGAATTTGAAATACACATATAAATAGCTGCCACACATCACTACCTCTCCCCACCACCCTCAACCCCAATTGAACTAATTGAACTTGTCATATGCTACTAGTTAAAGTTCTGATCAATGTCGGTGGCCTTATTAATTTATGCAATAATTGCACCCAACCCAATGAATTCGAAAGACATTGCACGACTTTTCGGTATATGATCACTCTTTATATTAAGAAGGATTAAGTTGAATGAAAATGGTATAAATTGGACATTGGCTTTGTGGAAGGGGAAAAATATGCAGCAATGGATCGTAGGAAAACAGTAAAAAAATCAGTTGATTTTGATGTTTGCATTTCTCATATTTTTTATCTAAATTACAAGAAACTCCCTAACCTATCGCATAACTTGCTAATACACCCATTGGACTATTAACTATTATAAAAAAAAAAATTAGAAATATTAAAATATTTCCACCATTTAAAATTTCTCCATCTTTCTCACTAAAAAATTATAATTGCAGTCACAAGAAGAACATTTTTAGAGACCAAAAATGAGGAGTTTGCAAATTTTCCTTTATTTACAAAGTTACATATAATGCTAGTGAATATTTGAAACTGATGTGTAGTTTAGGGTGTTTTTGCCCCTTTTTGTTCTACTTTAATTCAAGAAAAGAGTATTGCAGACAAGATTATTAATAACTGAAAAAATGTTTCGTTATACTGAAGTAAAAGTGCTCATGTTCTTTCTCACCCTCTTAAGAGAAATTTCAAGGATATCCAACTAGTACAAATCCTGTTAAAAATGACATGAATAGAAAGAAAGGAAAAAAAGGGATTGTTAAGTAAATTTAACTTCTATGCAATTGCTAACTTTGCCTATGTAGTATTACTGACTTAATTGTTTATGACTTGGCTGCAATTAAATGTGTAATTTCAAATAATCCATAAAATCATAATAAAGAAACAAAATTTAGAATATTAGAAATGATTACCCCTTCGCCTAGGACATATCCACCACTAATATGCTTATTGAAATTATCCCAAATACTAGATGTTCCTCAAAAAATTCAATCGTCTGAGCTGCAATAATAAGCAAATGGTTCAATCATTGTGTGGGGTAAATAAAATTCTAAAATCCTAAAGCATAGGTAATTTTATGGTGAGAATATTAATAATATTAGTAATACACAAAAAGAAAGACCCACTCATTCACCGCCAATCTTGTCGGACAACCGTCTCGCGAAGAAGAGGAAGAAGATAGAGGAAGGGTTAGGGTTTGGAGTTTATTCTGTCGTGTTTAAAGTCTGGGAGCATGTCCTTTCACTACAAAAAAAAGTCTTTTTATGACGTTTTTTAAGTGTCATAAAACGCATTTTATGACGTTTTATTTTTCAATTAAAAGCGTCATAAGTTTCGGTGTCATAATTGATACCCACAAAAAGTGTCATATTAGGTAATAGTTATATATGATTTTTTTTCAAAAATGTCATATCTACTACAAAAAATGGTCATAATATACTCCATAAGATGTCATATTTGAATTAAAAAGCGTCATGATAAACAGTTTTCATAGTTTTAAAAAGGTCATATAAAAAATTTCATCACATGAGGGTTTAATATAAACGATCATAAATTAAACATATAATAAAAAATGTAATTACCAATATTAATATCATAATTGACAAATAAATTTAAACACAAATCAAAATTTATAATATTATAAAAATAGCCTTCAATTTTTTTGTATTTGAAGTTATGTACACCTAAAATGCACCAAGCCAAGTAATTTGTCCACATAAAAAAATAGTGGGACACAAATAGATATACCCACCATCTACATTAATTATCCACAAAAAATTAATGACCTACTACATGTATCATAGTTAGATCTACCCACTATGTACATCACTCAAAAAAATATCTCCAAAAAAAAGTACATCCAAAAATCACACATATATATCCTCAATTCTGCCATTGCTTCATGAAGATGTTGATCTATTTCTTCCATTTTCTCTTCTTGAAGCCTGGACTCTAATTCCTCAACATGTTATTTCGATCCCCATCTAGGGATATGAAAGCAAGTTGTAGTAAGTCCCTTGAGTTGCTCTGGAGTACCAAGTTCCAAGGTTAAGATGCCTAAAGTCCCTTGAGTTACTAAGCTCTCATCATGAACTTGCTTCTTCAAAGCGTCCTATAATAAAGAAAATTACCGAGTGTTGTTAAAAAAATTCTTTTCAATCCTCATATGTAGTATATATCCAAAATTATAAAGATTATATAAAAAAATTGTGTTTTCTTGGCTTTTGAAATAAACTCATAATTTTTTCACCAACTTCCTTTGTTGCATCGTCTCGATATTCTCCATTTCTCAATTATCGGGTGGTTATCCACATTCAAGATCTATCATCCTCACCAAATGCATATCCATTTCTATTTTCCTGTCCCCAATTATAAAATCAAATATAAGAAATTGAGCACACAACATAAAATCCTCATAATGAATTGATTATGGGTTTATACTCTACAAATAATACAAGAATTCAACCACATGCCAAAATTTCCTCGAGACCTGCATAACCCAACTTTCTAATAAGCTTGTGGCTGAACTTATTCTTTGCTCGTCTTTCTCGTTGTACATCACTTAATTTTAACGCATTGAATATATAACTAATGTAAGAAGTTAACGATACTATTAATAAATGTTATACATTTACATAATAAAAGGAATTTAATTACATTTAAGAAAGGGTATATGATTATGAACAAGCAAATGAAAATCAAAGTTTGATATCAATAACTTGAGTGTAAACTACAAACAAGCCACAATTTATCTATTTACCCACCCACCCACCCACCCACCCCCCACCCCATCCCACCCACACACAGAGTAAACAAAGAAATTTTACCTCGGTTTTCTACAATGACTTCCTCATTGCTTAGAATTTCTAATGTCTCTGCAGTCAGGTTTCTAACATCATAACCAATCAAAAGTGGCGTCTGCACATAAAATCAACGCAATCAAGTTTGCAAAAAATTAAAAAATCAAACTAACAAATGTTCAATGACTCTACGATCATAGGTAGCATATCGATCTACGCATCATTTAAGACGCTGGAACCATAAGTCGGGTTGATGTTCTTTTTCGATAAATGCCAACAGACGGATAATAAGAGACCTAAAAAATCTTACAAATTACTAATATTTAAAATCGCAAGCTGGGCATAGATGGGGACAATGGTGACTAAGCATGACAAATGTGTGGCAATTTTATTTCTTTTAACAGTGACCAATTTATAGTTATCTTCCTAAGATTAAATAAAAACTGATCTAAAATGGATGCAATCATACAACCCTCATATTTATTAACAAAGAATCACAAAACCAAATAATGGACTAATTCCACCAAAACCATCGACATAATTAACTTATATTGTCATTCAGATCAGCAATAAAAGTCGTACTAAAAAAGGGGAAGCAATGCTTGATCGGTACAACTTCTCCAATAAATATCAGCAAATCAATATGGGTAATGTGCAAATGCAAATCAGATCCAGGGAACTCAGATCCAGCATCCAGTTAATGAATAGACTGAAATAAGAAATATTGGTTCACACGGAACATGATATAACATTTTGCTACAGGACCATCAAGAATCTCTTGTATATATTCTATACCTGTGACGGCAGATTTGTGATAAGGTTGTTTTTGTGCATTTAATAAATGGAGAAACCTCATAAACTCACCGTCGTCATCATCTGTAGAGTCCTCATAATATGATCCATCTGCATTGTTAGGCATCATCGTCATCTGCATTTTTATCAGCAATTAAAATACACTAAATAAAGTTGTGATCTGCATTTTATCTGGTGTTAGAATCCCTAAACATTAATCAAGTAGTAAAAATACCTCAACATTAATCAACTAGTAAAAATACCAAATGATAACATGGTACAAACAGAAACGTAGTTCAAACATAACATATATATAGTACAAACAAATTCGGAGTACAAACAACATAACAATTGATCTTTTTTTTAAATGAAGCTCTATCCCAGTTATTTAGAGCCGATTACATTAATTATATGGCACTATTCTTTTGTTGTATTATTGATCTCTTATACACTAACAAAACAAACTTTTTCCAAGGAACTTGATCCTACAACAACAATTAACTTTATGTGATATATTAAGTGAAAGGTGGGAAAATGTTAGTAGAAATAACATTTTTGTTGAATTCTTATTCAGGATTCTGCTTATAACATTTTTTGTGTTGGATTAGACGAGGAACGCTGCAAAATAGTGTTGGTCTTAGAGCAGCCAAATCGTCCATCAATTCCAAATTGTCCCCTTGATAGAAACCCACAACAACACTATAGTATACTGAAAGAATTTGGTTAGCTTGTTCATAGATGTGTGCCAGGGGCAAATAGGATATGTAAATATCTGAGGGGTAAAACATAATTGCCCGAGCCATGCCCGCAACACTGGCAATAAAATTTGCATGTGATAACACAACACCCTTTGGTGTTCCAGTAGTACCACTAGTGTAGCATATAGTTGCAATATCTTCACGCCTAGGAGGATAAAAAGGTTAAAGACTACTATGGCCCTGACTAAGTAGCATCGAATATGATATAAGCTTAGCTCCAGATGATACTGGAAGAGAGGAAAGGTGCTCATCTATCCCACCCACTACCACTATAATACGTACAGATGGAATCTCGGATTAGAAGTTAACATATTATTCAGTGAACTTGGCACATAAAAAAGGGCCTGTGCATAAGCATGATTTACGATATACTTAACAGCATCGAGAACAAGAGTATCATATAAAGGGACTGATATATATGAATATGCTGAACAAGCGTGATCAGCAATCAGCTAGTCTGGTGTGTTTATGAAATGAGACCAACACAAGCTCGTTTTGATAGTCCATGAAAGTGAAGATCCGAACCTATCACTGATCGAGCAGAGTATACCTCTCCATATGTCATCCATTTGTAGTCTCCAATGGTTCCATCTAACGGAATGCGTGTACCAAAGTACTTGTAATCTCAGAATGACTCAACAGCATGAACAAAGTTATTATGTAATGTACCAATTTCAGGATGGCCAGAGAATCTTCGAGCAAGTTCCAATGGACAACGTGCAGATTGATCTTGATCACAAACTATGTATCTAACTACGCTAGTTGGATAAATGTTCAGCCAGACCCTCTTAATGAAAAACTAAATCTAGAGCGAAATAAATTATCATAAGATTTGTATTTTCTAATAGGATATATCATGACAATACTTCCAACAACACTAGTAAATTAAGACACAAAATGAAAGGAGAAAAAAAGACTGACCTTTTGGGCAACTGTATCATCATCATTGACAAAGTACTGCCTAGCAAAAAAAAAGAAGGAATTTTTACGAATTAGTGCAAACCAAAAAATTCCCCTAAATCAAGTGCTATATATGCTAAATGCATAGACATAAAGCAACAGCTGAAAAAAATAACTAAATCCACTTACTTAACAACAGAGTATGCAGGATTGTCTTGCAATGGATTGGAATTGGTCTGACATAAACACAAGAAAGAATATTAGTATAGAACTACAAAATGGATTTCCATAAGATAATACTACATAACGATAGGGTCAACTTACATTTGGTGCCTGAATAAGATATTTTACACTATCTTTTTCTTAGTTCAATAATCCATTAATCTAAAACTTAGATTATATATTCAATTCATGTTGATCGTGCATATTTAAAGCTCAATAAGTCCAATATTCAGAAATGCCTCATCATGATCATGTTTTAAATTATGAAATTTGGAGATATAAGTTTCATATTTTTCCACATTTGGGGTCCGAATGCTAGAATACTACTGACTTAAAAGATAGAGAAAGTACTGAAGAATGATCATAATGTATACAGAGTGAACTTCTTGGACAATACACACTGACAACCAAAACACTATTTCAATTCATATTCATCAGGTAAAGTGATAAATAAAGACTAAAAAGATATATTTATGGGAGCTAAGGTACCTCGAACCATGTTGCTACTTGGCTTGAACCCTCGAGTGTGAGTTTTATGGAAATACCTATTGCTTTAATGCTCATAGCTGTCAATAATCCATTTATGGAACATACTCCAATATACATTATTAAGTTGGTCTGACCATAGCACATTTGCCTGCACAGAGTAAGCATATAAGAAATCTCCAATTGGTGCATTATAATTCAAAAAAAGGGTGGGCAATACCTTATGTTTATAGCCTGCATTGTGTTGTTTTCTAATAAAAGGCTGAAATTACAGAAAGAGATAATAAGCAATGTAGAACATTTAAATTTTATATCGTGTGAGTCGTCACGACGCAAACACGTATGTGACTTTAAAAGATACATACAACTTTAAGAAATAATAATTATGCGCCGAGAACTTCTGCCTTTTAAAGAGGTTAATGTATTCAGGGTAAAAGGTTATGGGTATGTTTGGATAGTTATGCATTAGAGATTAAATTGCATATTAGAAAGTATTTTTGATTTAATCTATTACTTTTAATCTCGTGGAAATAGTAGATTCCAATTAGAGGAAAGAATATAGAAACCAAAAGGTAGATGATTAAAATTAAAAAATAAAAAATAAATCTCCCTGTTGATGTAAAAAACTAGATTGCTCTAATTATTCAATCACAGATAAATAAATAAGACAAAGATTTTTAAAGTGGTTCGGCTAGGAATAAAGCCTACGTCCACTGTTATGTTATTGCTGAATGTTTGCAGAATTCTTGATTACAAGTTCTCTCAAGAAATTCCGGTCCCCCTTGAATGAGGATGATACAAGGTATTTATAGCCTTTAGGCTGTACATGAAAGGTTCGATACATTAAATGACATACATATGAAAGGGTAATACATTTAATGTAGCATGGGCGTCAAGAATATAATTATTCAATGAATAGTCGAACAGTTGTCCGTCTGGTAATTAATGATACAGCCGAGATGCAGCTCGGACCGCCTTAGTGGCTCGTTGATCAAGAGTTCCTCGGAGCGCTGGAGTACCTCGGGGTGCTAGAGTTCCTCGGGATATCCT
The DNA here is from genome assembly GCA_949130495.1 of Sambucus nigra. Taxonomy (NCBI): domain Eukaryota; kingdom Viridiplantae; phylum Streptophyta; class Magnoliopsida; order Dipsacales; family Adoxaceae; genus Sambucus; species Sambucus nigra. The sequence continues at coordinate 107,330,354 of OX422219.1, forward strand.
CGTACCTCGGAGAGAACATGAATTGGCCGAAGGAAATGAACTTCCTTGCTGCTATTGTGCCACGTAGATTGACACGTGTCTTCGTATTATTCGTCCACCTCAGCATATTAATTTTGGTATCAACAGAAGCCCCCAATGTTTCATATTTCGAATTTTGAGGAGTATGGGACATTCTTTCTCGGTATATGGCGATATTAAATGACTTTCCTGGGTTTCAGGAACATTGTATTCAAATTTCCTTCTTATTTCGCAGCTTCCGCCTTTATTTTGAATTTTTTTTATAAGCGCTACGATCTCCGTGCAGTTTTTGTCCTTTTAGCCGCCGGAAGTTCAGTAGTTTCTTTTTGGTAATCATTTCTTTCGCCGCTTCCCAATGCAGAGTATTTAAACTTCTTAGGTAACCATACCGTCTTCTACGTTTTCCACTTTTCTGCATTCAAGCTTTCTATTCTCTCCTTCTCTCTTGTGCGTTCATCCTTGTTTTCGTTCGTTGTCAACATACGTCCTTTCTTCCTGTAAGATCTTCTTCCTTTCTTCTGTATCTCTTTTATTCAATATGGTTTATATTGTGGAGTCTGTTGAGAAATTTCGTTCTGATTTTTCCATTCCTTTCTAGGTAACTCTAGAGGTTCTTTCTGAGCCTTTAGATTATTTTCGATTGGCTGAGGGACATTGGTTCCCCAGTCTTTTCATTGCTGAATGTGGTTTTTCCTTTCCACCGAACCCATTGTGTCTTGAGTTTTGTCAATATTTTGATCTTGTCCCTGCAAAAATAGCCCCCAATTCATGGAGAATAATTAATGGGGTGCACAAATTAAATCTAACTCATGGGACTCGTATTGGGATCCCTAAAATTATGTATTGCTATAAATGGGCTACTCTAGATAATATTTATTACTTATTAACTAGGTTTCTGAATAGGGCTCTTGTAGTTAACCTCCCTGACTCAAATAGAGATTATTTTGAGCATGGGTTGATCATAAAAAATTGGCAATATGCCCCTTTAACTGGAGATGAAGTATACAACGGTCCCAGATGCCCCCCATATGGCAATAGGATAAGTTTATTTTTCATTTTATTTTACTTATGAAATTATGCTTTCATCATGTTTGACAAAATGTATGATTGATATCTCGTTATGTATTTATTTGCAGTTGATAGCAAAAGAAAAACTCCAAAGGAATCAGAAGTTAATATCAAGCATCTGAAACTTATCTGGGATTTGCATAAGAACGTTGCAGACGAGCACATTAGGTCTGCATCATATTTTCTACAGTATAAGAGTTATACAACCTCTTATACTGCTCGTCCTGTTGAGCCAGCTTCCACTCCAGAGGACTCTTCTTCAGATTCTCATCTTCCTTTAAGTCAAAGGATGGGTAAGAAAAGAGCTCCTCCTGCTCTCTTCGATGATGTTACTTCTGTTGCTGGGGCCAAGAAAAGCAAAGCTGATGTCCCAGAGGGGACTAAAAAAGTGGATGCTGGGTCTTCTAAAGCTACCGAGAAGCCCCCAGTGGTTCCGAGCAAGAAAAGTGCTCCTGTAGATATAATTACAATCTCTCCGACCAAGACTTCTTTGGTTGAAGGTTCTGAACTCCCGTTGAGGAGATTGAGGAAATCATCCTCAGTTACTCCGGCTGAAACTCCCCCCTCTCTACCTGCTTGCATTTTGTATTGACTTTACTGTTTCTCTCATCTTTCAGCTGGTGAACTGTTTCAATAATATTGTGAAGAAGGATGAGGCTATTAAAGCTTCAAGCTCCTCGTCAGGTGTAGAGGATGCTCTGTTGGGTTTGACCCAATCTTTAAATGAATCTCGTCAACAGTATGTTGAGGAAAAAGCTGTTTGGGAGAAAAAGTTGGCTGTGGCTGAAGCTGAGAAGGTGAAGATGGCTGAAACCTCCAAGAATTTGGAGGATAAAGTAAAAGGTTTAGAGGTTGAACATCAGGAATATGATGACAAGCTGAAAAAGGCAGAGGAAGAGTTATCTACCCTGCGAGATATCAAGGTCAAAAAAGAGGAATTGGATGTAAAACTTTCCTCGGAGAAATTAAGAAGAAAAGTCGCAGTCAAAAAATCTTTCAGTGCTGGTTGGGAGAAAGGATGGGATAAGGGGATTGCTGCAATGACATCCCAAGTCCAATATGGGAAGTTGAAATACTTCCACGATGGCTGGGTAGCTGCTCTGCAAGAGTTGAAGGTTAAAGACGATTCTGAGCTATTCCAACGACACCTCCCTGGTCCTCCTCCAACAATTGTGGAAGAAGAAGAAGATGAACCTCTCTCAGATGAATCTTCTATGGCTATGGGTGACCCAGTCTCTGCTTCTCAACCCTCTATCATCGAGGATATTTCTTCTATGCCTCCTCCTGCCGAGAAGATTCCTGCTGATCAAACCGTTGTTACCACCGAGCAACCGAGCTCCTCGTCCCAGCCTCCCGAGAAAGTCTTGGGAGACAAGGAAAAGGTGTGAAGTTGTTCGGCATTATTTCCATATTTCATTACTTGTAATCGAACAATGTAATCCTTTTGTGATCTAATAAAATACATCTTTGCTCATCTCTGTTGTTGATGATTTGATTGCTTTTATTTAACTACTGCTTTCTCTTCATTATTAGTTTTTGGCCAGAATGGAATTGATATCTGCTCCTGATACTGAGTTGATGCGACAATGCAATGGATATTATAAAGCTGGTCATACAGACCTAAGTGTATCAGAGATTGTCGACATCCTTGGTCACGATGCTTCAGAACAAGCAGTTGAGGCTTACCGGTACCTGAAGAATTTACTTGATAGATCTGTGGCCAATAATGTGGCATACTACGAATTGATCGAGAAACTTCATGGTTCCATAGAGGATCTTCAAAATCAACACAATGCATCAATGGCTTCGTTGCACAAGGATTATGAAAATAGATATCAACAACGTTCTTCTGAAACAGGCCATAAAAAGATTATCGCTGGATATGATATTAGGGAAAGGACCCTAAAAGGTGAAGTTGAAGCTTGCAGGCAGATTGCCGAGATCCTGGAACAAGAAAATAATAATTTACAGAAAAAGTTGGCTCAATATGAATCTGCAGCGTCATCTTCCACTGCTCTAGTGCCTGTTACTGATGAAGGTTTCTCGTTCTTAGAAGTTGAAAATGCCAAACTAAGGCAAGAACTGGATAACTTGAGAAAATCTGTTATTCCTGTGACTGCTCGGGGACGAGGAAGAGGTTCTCGGGGACGAGGAAGAATTGTCGAGGAGCAAAGTTCTCCAGTTACTTCTCGGAGCCGATCAAGAGTTCTTAGTCGCAATGTTGAAGAGGCTCGCACTCAGTCTACTTTGGAAACTCAAGCGTTTCAATTGAATGCTAAGGATCGTGCTCTGTCAGAAATGTCCAAGAAAAATCTATCGTTGGAAGATCAACTTACTGCAACGAAGTCTGCTCTTCATACCAAGGATCTTTTTGCCAAAAATCTTCTCGAACAATTAGATAGATTAACCTTTCAATTTCACAAGCAGCCCAGGGAATTCTGGATGGCAGGATATAATGAAGCTCTTGTTCATTTGGATGCTCGTATTGAACATGCCAACAATGAAGGTTATAAACAGGGATGGTTGAACGCCTTGGGTGTATTAAAATTGGAGCAAGGGCATTATTTATGGGATTATCATGCTCCAGGGTTATTGGACTTTCCTGTGCCACCTTTCAAATTGGACATGGCCTGGATCCCAGCTCGTTCTATTCCTCGTAGCCTAATTTCAAAATACCTCGGTGATTATAGCCTTCATTCCCAAATCGAAGTATCTCGTCCAGAGCATCTAATGGATACACCTTCAATAATGAACGTCAGAATGCTGAAGGACTTGAACTTTATTAATTCTCCCCTTTGCCTGGAAGATCCTCCTGCTGGCGAAGATCCTGTCTCAAAAGCAAAGGGCAAGAAACCAATAGAATAGGAATCTTAATGTAATAGTCAGCACATACATGTAATATGTAACTTATTTTGAATTTTTAATGAAAGACTTCATTTTTATTTGTAGATCTGTATTGGTATTGTCTTGTGTTTATCAAACACTTTACATTTATGCATATGTATCTGTTAAAAAGATAACAATATTGTGCTGTTCATGGACCAGCTTAGTAAAAAGAATTACCAGTATCAGTAATGTTGCTCAATCACTTAATAAGAAAGTAATGAGTATAAAAATGTTTAAAATTTTTCCAACAAACCAAGGTTGTTAAATTATGTTTGTCGACCAACTACAGTTGATGGGTTTTTATCCCCGACCAGCTATACTTGGTTCAATTTCAAATATTTTCATAAAATGTGTCCGGCCTACAACCAACCAAGGTTGTTAAATTATGTTTGTCGACCAACTACAGTTGATGGGTTTTTATCCCCGACCAGCTATACTTGGTATATTTCTGAATATTTTGTTCTTTAAAGAACTTTTTGTAATAATCTTACCTCCCGACCAACATAAGTTGTAATTTGAGAGTATATTTGTATCTTACCAACACCGTAATTGATCATGCTGGTGTACACCTCCTAACCAAAGGAGTAGTAGTGGTAGTAGTATTGGTTCTTTCGAACTTTTTGGCTCTTTCGAGCTGTCCACTAGATATCTTACCAACCGTAGTTGGTCACACTAGTGTCGCCTCCTAACCAAAGGAGTAGTTTTTTGGCTCTTTCGAGCTGTCCACTAGATATCTTACCAACCGTAGTTGGTCACACTAGTGTCGCCTCCTAACCAAAGGAGTATTTTTTTGGCTCTTTCGAGCTGTCCACTAGATATCTTACCAACCGTAGTTGGTCACACTAGTGTCGCCTCCTAACCAAAGGAGTAGTTTTTTTTGGCTCTTTCGAGCTGTCCACTAGATATCTTACCAACCGTAGTTGGTCACACTAGTGTCGCCTCCTAACCAAAGGAGTAGTTTTTTTGGCTCTTTCGAGCTGTCCACTAGATATCTTACCAACCGTAGTTGGTCACACTAGTGTCGCCTCCTAACCGAAGGAGTAGTTTTTTTTTTTGGTGCATAGTGTATTACACACTAGTATTCCCCGAAAAACTTTCAACAGAAAGAAAATGGTGAAACATCCTCGTTTTATTCATAATGAAGGAAATGCTTTACATTTTACATTACTGATAATACTTGCGCAGGTGTTCAGCATTCCATGCGTTCTTAAATTCTTCTCCCTCTAGAGTTGCTATTCTGTAAGTTCCTGGTCGAACAACCTCTGTAACTCGGTAAGGTCCATGCCAGTTTGCTTCCAACTTATTTTGCTTCTGAATGACTTTCTTTAGCACATAATCCCCTTCTTTTAAGTCACATTTCTTCACCCTTTTGTTGTAGAACAGAGCTGTACGTTGTTGGTAAGCATCATTTCTAATGGCTGCCTCTTCTCTAACCTCCTCGAGCATATCCAAATCCAGTCTTCTCATCAAATCGCTGACTGGGGAATTGAAATTCAGCACTCTATGAGTTGGGAGACCCAACTCAGCAGGAATCACAGCCTCACTTCCAAATGCTAGCATATATGGTGATTCTCCAGTTGCTGCTGCGGGGAGTTGTTCGGTAAGCCCATAGTACTGATTGTAGCTCATTAATCCAATTTGCTTTAGCCTCACTTAGCCTTTTCTTCAACCCATTTAATAATGTTCTGTTCGTCACCTCAGTTTGTCCATTGCTTTGAGGATGGCCTGGTGCTGAATGAAATTTCAGAATGTTCGACTGATGACAATAGGCAGCGAATTCCTCGTTATCAAATTGTGTTCCATGGTCTGTGATGAAAGCATGAGGGAGACCATATCGACAAATGATGCTCTTCCAAATGAACTGATATACCTTCTCGTACGTCATATCAATTAGTGGTTCAGCTTCCACCCACTTAGTAAAGTAATCCACTGCTACGACGAGGTACTTGAACCTTCCTCGGGTCGTCGACAATGGTCCAACCAGATCAACCCCCCACATGGCAAATGGCCAAGGTGAAGTTATGGGTGTCAACAATGCTTGTGGAGTTCTTCGGATGGAGGAAAAACATTGGCACTTGTCACACTTCTTGGCATAGGCTATACAATCAGCCCTCATCGTCGGCCAGTAATATCCCTGTGTCATTACCCTTTGCAAAAGTGTCCGACCTGCTACATGAGCTCCACAGGATCCTTCATGGATTTCTTCTATCAATTCCTTGACTTCTGATGGATGTACACATCTCTGCAAACCTGCCATAATTCCTCGTCTATACAAAACACCATTAGTTAACACATACCGAGCAACTTTATACTTCAATTTCTTGGCAGCTAACTTGTCCTCCGGTAATTCTCCTTCTTCAATGTATGCCCTGATAGGATCCATCCAAGATGGTCCTAAATCAAGGGTAATAATTTTCACCGTCAGATCTTCTTCTATGCTCCGACTTTCTAATACTTTAATTGGTATCGTTCTTCGTAGCTCGGTGCTCGTAGCTGACGCTAATCGGGCCAGTGCGTCTGCTCTAGCATTCTCCATCCTCGGTATTCTCACTAATTGAATGGCATCAAATTCTACCAACACTTCCATCACCTTTGCATGATACTTCACCATTAATTCTCCCTTGACTGCATATACTCCCATCATTTGATTCACAATTAATTGAGAATCACTGAACACCATTATTTGCCGTGCTTCCATAAATTTCGCTAAATTTAAACCTGCTATCAAGGCCTCATACTCAGCCTCATTATTGGAGGCTTTGAATTGAAATCGCAATGCATACTCCATGTCAATATCATCGGGGGTGTTTAAAACAATCCCTGCTCCACAACCAGCGGTGCAAGACGACCCATCCACGTATAATCTCCATGTAGGTAACTCGTCTTCAAATTTCTTATCTGTCAGAGTTCCTCGGTAAAATATCTGCTGTTTTCTTTCATCATCCCCTGGTATCTTTCTCTCCTCGTCGATCATTTGTTCGCGCCCTTTTACCAACCGTAGTTGGTTTGGGTTTGAATATGATGATTTTTCTACATCCACGAGTCCTTTTACCAACCTTAGTTGGTCTGGATCTGTGTCTGTTGATCCTGTATCGTCCACAAGTTGGTTAGCAAGTACCTTTTGTTCCTCGGGAGTATCAGGGTATGTGAATTCTGCTATAAAATCTGCTACAGCTTGCCCCTTTAATGATGATCTGGGTTCGTACACAATATCATATTCACCGAGTTCTATTGCCTAATACATCAATCTTCCTGATTTTTCTGGCTTGTGAAGGGCTTGTCTTAATGGCATGTCAGTATATACAATGATTGTATGGGCCTGGAAGTATGGCCTCATTCTTCTACTTGCTTCAATTAATGCCAGTGTTAATTTTTCTAGCTTTGGGTACCTAATTTCTGCACCTCAGAAAGCTTTACTTGTGTAATAGATAGGTTTCTGGACTCCATTCTCCAATCTGATCAATGCTGAACTAACTGCATTCTCTGATACTGCCAAATACAAGTACAGCTTCTCTCCAGTTATTGGCCTAGACAACAATGGTGGTGCTCCCAAATACTTCTTCAAGTCTTGAAAAGCCTTTTCACATTCATCAGTCCACTCAAAACTTTTTCGCAGTGTTTTGAAGAATGGGAGACATTTATCAGTTGCTCGGGATACAAATCTGTTGAGCGCTGCAACTCGTCCTGTAAGACTCTGTACTTCTTTCCTCGTCGTTGGGGATCGCAGCCCTAAAAGAGCTTTGATCTTTTCTGGATTTGCCTCAATACCTCGTTGGTTGACGATGTATCCGAGGAACATTCCTTCTCGTACTCCAAAGGTACACTTCGTCGGGCTGAGCTTCATTTGGTATTTGTCCAATTGATCAAAGGTCTGGCCTAAGTCAACTAGATGATCAGTAGCTCTCTTGCTTTTGGTGAGCATGTCGTCGACATAGACCTCTATGTTGCAGCTGATTTGTTCGGCAAAAACCTTGTTCATCAGCCGCTGATATGTTGCACCTGCATTTTTTAAACCAAAAGGCATAACATTATAACAATAAGTTCCCCTTGGGGTAATAAAAGAAGTACTCTACCTGTCTTCAGGTTTCATTTTGATCTGATTATAACGAGAATATGCATCCATGAAGCTGAGCAGCTCATGTCCCGAGGTAGCATCCACTAGCTGGTCGATTCTGGGCAATGGAAAATGATCTTTTGGGCATGCCTTGTTCAGATCAGTGAAATCAACACACATTCTCCACTTATTGTTTTTCTTCTTTACCATCACCACATTTGCCAACCAATCTGGATATTTCACATCTTCAATGAATTGGGCTTTCTGGAGCTTCTCGACCTCCTCTTGTATGGCCTGGTTCTTCTCGGGACTAAACACTCTTCTTCTCTGTTTCACAGGTTTGATCTCCTTATTCACATTGAGCTCATGACATAAGAAGTTTGGATCTATTCCTGGCATGTCTTCATGACTCCAAGCAAAAGTATTCTTCCTCTTTCTCAAGAAAACTATCAACTCCTGTTTTATTGAAACATCCAACGACGATCCTATCTGGGTTATTCGCTCAGGATGCTCGTCGTCCAGAATAACATTTTCTGTAGATTCCACCACCTGTCCTTTTACAAGTTGAGATTCATCCCTAGGATCAAGGGTTTCAATTTCTGTATCTTCCTCCACTTGGTAAGTAGTAGTCTTTTTCCTTGATTCTTCAAGTTCCTCTTGCTCGGCAGACGAATAATAGCATTCCCGAGCTACTTCTTGATCACCTTTCACAACTCCTACCCCAAAGTTTGTTGAGAATTTCAAGCACTGATGTACCGTAGATGGAACTGCTTCGAACTTCTTCAATCCGACTCTTCCCATGATGATGTTGTAGGCTGACTGCACATTCTTATCCATCACGAAGAAGCGTATTCATTCTCTTCGACAAGCAGGCCAGGTTCCAATGAATATATCCAACTTGATCGTCCCAAGTGGAAATACTTTCTCGCCAGCAAAACCCAGAAGGGGTCTATGATAAGGCTCCAATTGAGATAATTTCAAATTCAAGCTATCAAAGCATGAATAATACATGATGTCTGCTGAACTACCGTTGTCTACTAACACTCTTGAAATCATTACCTCTTTCATCCTCATTTTGATCACCAAAGGATCGTCATGAGGGTAAAGAACACCTGCCAGGTCGTTTTTTGAAAACCCAATGACTAGCTTCTCTTTATTTACTTTCCTCGGACGAGCATCCTTGGCCAGATTTATCCGCTGAATATACGAACAAGCTTGAGCCTCCCCGAGGTAAGCCTTTCTTTCTGCAGTAAGGTCTCCTCCTCCTGCATCTCCTCCTGTAATAACATTACAATCAAATGACCCAAAACGTATGGAAAATACCTCTCGTTCAGGCTGCCTTGGCTTCTTGGGAAGATCAGGGTCATCATCTGGATCATCTTCGTGGTCCCTCTTCTTTTTCTCCTCTGCACGACGAGGAGATCTAGATCTTTCTCTAGTTCTATCATCATTCTTCCTCTCACTCCTGCGATCTACATATTTTGATAATTTTCCTCTTCGGATGAGCGTTTCAATCTCGTTCTGAAGGGCTATGCAATTTTTAGTCATATGGCCATGATCTTTGTGAAACTCGCAGTATTTGGCCTTATTCCTCAGATCAGGACTTGTCCTCAGTTTTTCTGGCCACTTGATTTCCTCGCTGTTTTTGATTTCTTCTAAAACGTGATTAATACCCATTTTCAATGGAGTATAATTATCATACTTCTTTAGGACCTCCCATGACGTCCTATTATTCTTAGAGTGCTTGTCACCACCATTACCTTTCTGCTCTTTCTTCTTAGACTTGTCGACCTCCACCTTAGTTTCTTTATCCATATTCTTCTTCGCAGACATAGCCTCCTCGGCATTCATGATTTTGGCTGCTTTTGCCATCAATTCGGACATAGTTTTAGGTGGATCTTTGTCCAAGGTGTAGTACAGCTTGTTAGGTAGTAAACCACTCATCAAAGCGGTGATCGCTGTTTTTTCTTCGTAATCTATGACTTCCAACTTCTCGTTATTAAAACGAGTTATGTAATCTCTAGTACTTTCACCTGATTTTTGCCTAACACTTAGCAAATGTGCTACTCGCTTTACTGGCTTTGCTCCAAAACAGAAATTGCCAATGAACAGCTCGGCTAATTGAATAAAAGTTGAAATCTTACCCCGAGGAAGATTATTGTACCATATTTGTGCAGATCCGGTAAGAGTTCCCGAGAATGCTCTACACCTCATCTCGTCGGGGACGGCATAGATGTCGGCAGCAGCTTGGTATTGTTCTATATGAAGTACAGGATCTGTCTTTCCATCGTACTTAGGGGTCACTACAGGTGCTTTGAATTTCGATGGTGTTGGGAAATCCACAATGGCTTGCACAAAAGGTGTCCCTTGAACAAAAGTTCTCTGTAAAGGATTCCTCGCTTTAGCCATTTCTCCCAGTCTCTCCTCCAACCGTTGAATGGAACCTTTCCATGCTTCATTCCCTTCCTCAGGCCGCCTAGTCCGAGCAATTGATTGTTCTGACATAGCTTCCTGAGATTTATCTCGACGAGTAGCTGGTCGTGATTGTGATGATCCTTCTCTCAAACCTGATGGTGGCCGTAAACTTCTCGATGGAGCTCTAGGTGGACTCATATTCCTCCTTGGTCCTAATCGACTGAAGGGAGACACCCTGCTTAATCTTTCTAAAGCGCTAGTTCTCTCCGGAGAGAGAGTGATACGTTGATCTGTATCCGTGGCCCGTATTGATGAAGTTCGCCCAGGTTGATAAGAAGAATCATTAGATTCTTCATTGCGATATGACCCAGTACGTCTGGATCGCGATTTCCCACGATCACTCCTTTGCCCTGAATATGTAGGTGCACCGCCTTGAAGAGTTTGAATGAGTTGCCTCATAGATTCTTGCATGGCGATTTGTCCTTGAGCCAGATTTGTCATAATTCCGGCCAGATCTGGAGATGCAGACCTAATGTGCTCGTCTGCAACGTTCTTATGCAAACCCCAGATAAGTTTCAGATGCTTGATATTAACTTCTGATTCCTTTGGAGTTTTTCTTTTGCTATCAACTGCAAATAAATACATAACGAGATATCAATCATACATTTTGTCAAACATGATGAAAGCATAATTTCATAAGTAAAATAAAATGAAAAATAAACCTATCCTATTGCCATATGGGGGGCATCTGGGACCGTTGTATACTTCATCTCCAGTTAAAGGGGCATATTGCCAATTTTTTATGATCAACCCATGCTCAAAATAATCTCTATTTGAGTCAGGGAGGTTAACTACAAGAGCCCTATTCAGAAACCTAGTTAATAAGTAATAAATATTATCTAGAGTAGCCCATTTATAGCAATACATAATTTTAGGGATCCCAATACGAGTCCCATGAGTTAGATTTAATTTGTGCACCCCATTAATTATTCTCCATGAATTGGGGGCTATTTTTGCAGGGACAAGATCAAAATATTGACAAAACTCAAGACACAATGGGTTCGGTGGAAAGGAAAAACCACATTCAGCAATGAAAAGACTGGGGAACCAATGTCCCTCAGCCAATCGAAAATAATCTAAAGGCTCAGAAAGAACCTCTAGAGTTACCTAGAAAGGAATGGAAAAATCAGAACGAAATTTCTCAACAGACTCCACAATATAAACCATATTGAATAAAAGAGATACAGAAGAAAGGAAGAAGATCTTACAGGAAGAAAGGACGTATGTTGACAACGAACGAAAACAAGGATGAACGCACAAGAGAGAAGGAGAGAATAGAAAGCTTGAATGCAGAAAAGTGGAAAACGTAGAAGACGGTATGGTTACCTAAGAAGTTTAAATACTCTGCATTGGGAAGCGGCGAAAGAAATGATTACCAAAAAGAAACTACTGAACTTCCGGCGGCTAAAAGGACAAAAACTGCACGGAGATCGTAGCGCTTATAAAAAAAATTCAAAATAAAGGCGGAAGCTGCGAAATAAGAAGGAAATTTGAATACAATGTTCCTGAAACCCAGGAAAGTCATTTAATATCGCCATATACCGAGAAAGAATGTCCCATACTCCTCAAAATTCGAAATATGAAACATTGGGGGCTTCTGTTGATACCAAAATTAATATGCTGAGGTGGACGAATAATACGAAGACACGTGTCAATCTACGTGGCACAATAGCAGCAAGGAAGTTCATTTCCTTCGGCCAATTCATGTTCTCTCCGAGGTACGAGGATATCCCGAGGAACTCTAGCACCCCGAGGTACTCCAGTGCTCCGAGGAACTCTTGATCAACGAGCCACTAAGGCGGTCCGAGCTGCATCTCGGCTGTATCATTAATTACCAGACGGACAACTGTTCGACTATTCATTGAATAATTATATTCTTGACGCCCACGCTACATTAAATGTATTACCCTTTCATATGTATGTCATTTAATGTATCGAACCTTTCATGTACAGCCTAAAGGCTATAAATACCTTGTATCATCCTCATTCAAGGGGGACCGGAATTTCTTGAGAGAACTTGTAATCAAGAATTCTGCAAACATTCAGCAATAACATAACAGTGGACGTAGGCTTTATTCCTAGCTGAACCACTTTAAAAATCTTTGTCTTATTTATTTATCTGTGATTGAATAATTAGAGCAATCTAGTTTTTTACATCAACACTCCTAATACATATCTGAAAACTAAAAATTACTTACTGAAGTAAATTCTGGGTGACCAGCTCCGGAGGATCAAAGATTAATTTACCTTTTGATATCCCAACACATTTCTCAAATTAAGCCAAAACCCAACTATGAACAATTGACTTAAGGTAATCTATAGATGACAATATTCGCATGGAAATTGCTCAGTTATCAGCACCAAAAGTCTAAAAAAAACTCTGACAAACTGAAACACAACTATGAATTACATTAAAAAAATATATGTTCATCTCAAGATCTGGTAAAATTTTAGGAGGAGTTTGTTCAGGTTCAAGCACTGGCATCCCTAGAAATATTTCAAAATCAATTACTAAAAATGTATAAATCTAGTTCCAAACTAAAATGTATGCTAAACTTGTATTCTTGCTATCACCAGGTTGGAATGAAGAAGGAAGACATACATAAGACTAGTTTTCGAACATGTAGCTCCCTAAGGTGATTGCTTTCATACCCTTCAAATGTAGCCAACCCATTACTCTAGATGACATCAGCATCTTCCTCTTAGGAGAAATTTATTATTTTTAATACAATAAGGATGTTCGTCTCGGAAATTAATTTGTTACTCAGACGTGGTATATAACAAACTAGAACCAGTGGCATGTCGCCACTAAGAAAATTAAACATAGACTCTTCTATTTTGCGTGCACTTGAAGTAAACATCTCAAAGGAATTCCAAATCATAATGATATAATGCATTGCCACAAGCATTCAGCGTGGAAGCAGATTGAAATTTAAGTGTGAATGACCCACGTTCTTTCACCATGTCTTCATATTTATGACTGTTTACTTGGGGATATTCTCGAGATGAACCATCAATGCAAGAAAAAGTCTGCATGTGAACAACACAAGACTATAATGGAGCCCTATAGAACTTTCTGGATCACTTGTAACACTTAATAGGTAACCCAAATTCTAAAGGCTTCTTTTCCAAATGGAAAGAATTATATCACAATTTGGATCTCCTGTAACACTTCAGAGGTAACCGGGATTCTGAAGCCTTCTTTTTAAAATGAAAAGAATCGTAAAGAAACTTATTTTATCTATTTGAAAATAAGTACTGAAGAATGATCATGATGTATACAGAGTGAACTTCTTGGACAATACACACAGACAACCAAAACACTATTTCAATTCATATTCATCAGGTAAAGTGATAAATAAAGACTAAAAAGATATATTTATGGGAGCTAAGGTACCTCGAACCATGTTGCTACTTGGCTTGAACCCTCGAGTGTGAGTTTTATGGAAATACTTATTTCTTTAATGCTCATAGCTGTCAATAATCCATTTATGGAACAAACTCCAATATACATTATTAAGTTGGTCTGACCATAGCACATTTTCCTGCACAGAGTAAGCATATAAGAAATCTCTAATTGGTGCATTATAATTCAAAAAAAGGGTGGGCAATACCTTATGTTTATAGCCTGCATTGTGTTGTTTTCTAATAGAAGGCTGAAATTACAGAAAGAGATAATAAGCAATGTAGAACATTTAAATTTTATATCGTGTGAGTCGTCACGACGCAAACACGTATGTGACTTTAAAAGATACATACAACTTTAAGAAATAATAATTAAGCGCCGAGAACTTCTGCCTTTTAAAGAGGTTAATGTATTCAGGGTAAAAGGTTATGGGTATGTTTGGATAGTTATGCATTAGAGATTAAATTGCATATTAGAAAGTATTTTTGATTTAATCTATTACTTTTAATCTCGTGGAAATAGTAGATTCCAATCAGAGGAAAGAATATAGAAACCAAAAGGTAGATGATTAAAATAAAAAAATAAAAAATAAATCTCCCAATACATATCTGAAAACTAAAAATTACTTACTGAAGTAAATTCTGGGTGACCAGCTCCGGAGGATCAAAGATTAATTTACCTTTTGATATCCCAACACATTTCTCAAATTAAGCCAAAACCCAACTATGAACAATTGACTTAAGGTAATCTATAGATGACAATATTCGCATGGAAATTGCTCAGTTATCAGCACCAAAAGTCTAAAAAAAACTCTGACAAACTGAAACACAACTATGAATTACATTAAAAAAATATATGTTCATCTCAAGATCTGGTAAAATTTTAGGAGGAGTTTGTTCAGGTTCAAGCACTGGCATCCCTAGAAATATTTCAAAATCAATTACTAAAAATGTATAAATCTAGTTCCAAACTAAAATGTATGCTAAACTTGTATTCTTGCTATCACCAGGTTGGAATGAAGAAGGAATACATACATAAGACTAGTTTTCGAACATGTAGCTCCCTAAGGTGATTGCTTTCATACCCTTCAAATGTAGCCAACCCATTACTCTGGATAACATCAGGATCTTCCTCTTAGGAGAAATTTATTATTTTTAATACAATAAGGATGTTCTTCTCGGAAATTAATTTGTTACTCAGACGTGGTATATAACAAACTAGAACCAGTGGCTTGTCGCCACTAAGAAAATTAAACATAGACTCTTCTATCTTGCGTGCACTTGAAGTAAACATCTCAAAGGAATTCCAAATCATAATGATATAATGCATTGCCACAAGCATTCAGCGTGGAAGCAGATTGAAATTTAAGTGTGAATGACCCACGTTCTTTCACCATGTCTTCATATTTATGACTGTTTACTTGGGGATATTCTCGAGATGAACCATCGATGCAAGAAAAAGTCTGTATGTGAACAACACAAGACTATAATGGAGCCCTATAGAACTTTCTGGATCACTTGTAACACTTAATAGGTAACCCAAATGCTAAAGGCTTCTTTTCCAAATGGAAAGAATTATATCACAATTTGGATCTCCTGTAACACTTCAGAGGTAACCGGGATTCTGAAGCCTTCTTTTTAAAATGAAAAGAATCGTAAAGAAACTTATTTTCACTATTTGAAAATAAGTAATGAAGAATGATCATGATGTATACAGAGTGAACTTCTTCGACAATACACACAGAGAACCAAAACACTATTTCAATTCATATCCATCAGGTAAAGTGATAAATAAAGACTAAAAAGATATATTTATGGGAGCTAAGGTACCTCGAACAATGTTGCTACTTGGCTTGAACCCTCGAGTGTGAGTTTTATGGAAAAACCTATTTCTTTAATGCTCATAGCTGTCAATAATCCATTTATGGAACATACTCCAATATACATTATTAAGGTTGTCTGACCATAGCACATTTTCCTGCACAGAGTAAGCATATAAGAAATCTCTAATTGGTGCATTATAATTCAAAAAAAGGGTGGGCAATACCTTATGTTTATAGCCTGCATTGTGCTGTTTTCTAATAGAAGGCTGAAATTACAGAAAGAGATAATAAGCAATGTAGAACATTTAAATTTTATATCGTGTGAGTCATCACGACGCAAACACGTATGTGACTTTAAAAGATACATACAACTTTAAGAAATAATAATTAAGCGCCGAGAACTTCTGCCTTTTAAAGAGGTTAATGTATTCAGGGTAAAAGGTTATGGGTATGTTTGGATAGTTATGCATTAGAGATTAAATTGCATATTAGAAAGTATTTTTGATTTAATCTATTACTTTTAATCTCGTGGAAATAGTAGATTCCAATCAGAGGAAAGAATATAAAAACCAAAAGGTAGATGATTAAAATTAAAAAATAAAAAATAAATCTCCCAATACATATCTGAAAACTAAAAATTACTTACTGAAGTAAATTCTGGGTGACCAGCTCCGGAGGATCAAAGATTAATTTACCTTTTGATATCCCAACACATTTCTCAAATTAAGCCAAAACCCAACTATGAACAATTGACTTAAGGTAATCTATAGATGACAATATTCGCATGGAAATTGCTCAGTTATCAGCACCAAAAGTCTAAAAAAAACTCTGACAAACTGAAACACAACTATGAATTACATTAAAAAAATATATGTTCATCTCAAGATCTGGTAAAATTTTAGGAGGAGTTTGTTCAGGTTCAAGCACTGGCATCCCTAGAAATATTTAAAAATCAATTACTAAAAATGTATAAATCTAGTTCCAAACTAAAATGTATGCTAAACTTGTATTCTTGCTATCACCAGGTTGGAATGAAGAAGGAAGACATACATAAGACTAGTTTTCGAACATGTAGCTCCCTAAGGTGATTGCTTTCATACCTTTCAAATGTAGCCAACCCATTACTCTGGATGACATCGGGATCTTCCTCTTAGGAGAAATTTATTGTTTTTAATACAATAAGGATGTTCTTCTCGGAAATTAATTTGTTACTCAGACGTGGTATATAACAAACTAGAACCAGTGGCATGTCGCCACTAAGAAAATTAAACATAGACTCTTCTATTTTGTGTGCACTTGAAGTAAACATCTCAAAGGAATTCCAAATCATAATGATATAATGCATTGCCACAAGCATTCAACGTGGAAGCAGATTGAAATTTAAGTGTGAATGACCCACGTTCTTTCACCATGTCTTCATATTTATGACTGTTTACTTGGGGATATTCTCGAGATGAACCATCAATGCAAGAAAAAGTCTGCATGTGAACAACACAAGACTATAATGGAGCCCTATAGAACTTTCTGGATCACTTGTAACACTTAATAGGTAACCCAAATGCTAAAGGCTTCTTTTCCAAATGGAAAGAATTATATCACAATTTGGATCTCCTGTAACACTTCAGAGGTAACCAGGATTCTGAAGCCTTCTTTTTAAAATGAAAAGAATCGTAAAGAAACTTATTTTCACTATTTGAAAATAAGTACTGAAGAATGATCATGATGTATACAGAGTGAACTTCTTGGACAATACACACAGACAACCAAAACACTATTTCAATTCATATTCATCAGGTAAAGTGATAAATAAAGACTAAAAAGATATATTTATGGGAGCTAAGGTACCTCGAACCATGTTGCTACTTGGCTTGAACCCTCGAGTGTGAGTTTTATGGAAATAACTATTTCTTTAATGCTCATAGCTGTCAATAATCCATTTATGGCACATACTCCAATATACATTATTAAGTTGGTCTGACCATAGCACATTTTCCTGCACAGAGTAAGCATATAAGAAATCTCTAATTGGTGCATTATAATTCAAAAAAGGGTGGGAAATACCTTATGTTTATAGCCTGCATTGTGCTGTTTTCTAATAGAACGCTGAAATTACAGAAAGAGATAATAAGCAATGTAGAACATTTAAATTTTATATCGTGTGAGTCGTCACGACGCAAACACGTATGTGACTTTAAAAGATACATACAACTTTAAGAAATAATAATTAAGCGCCGAGAACTTCTGCCTTTTAAAGAGGTTAATGTATTCAGGGTAAAAGGTTATGGGTATGTTTGGATAGTTATGCATTAGAGATTAAATTGCATATTAGAAAGTATTTTTGATTTAATCTATTACTTTTAATCTCGTGGAAATAGTAGATTCCAATCAGAGGAAAGAATATAGAAACCAAAAGGTAGATGATTAAAATTAAAAAATAAAAAATAAATCTCCCAATACATATCTGAAAACTAAAAATTACTTACTGAAGTAAATTCTGGGTGACCAGCTCCGGAGGATCAAAGATTAATTTACCTTTTGATATCCCAACACATTTCTCAAATTAAGCCAAAACCCAACTATGAACAATTGACTTAAGGTAATCTATAGATGACAATATTCGCATGGAAATTGCTCAGTTATCAGCACCAAAAGTCTAAAAAAAACTCTGACAAACTGAAACACAACTATGAATTACATTAAAAAAATATATGTTCATCTCAAGATCTGGTAAAATTTTAGGAGGAGTTTGTTCAGGTTCAAGCACTGGCATCCCTAGAAATATTTCAAAATCAATTACTAAAAATGTATAAATCTAGTTCCAAACTAAAATGTATGCTAAACTTGTATTCTTGCTATCACCAGGTTGGAATGAAGAAGGAAGACATACATAAGACTAGTTTTCGAACATGTATCTACCTAAGGTGATTGCTTTCATACCCTTCAAATGTAGCCAACCCATTACTCTGGATGACATCAGGATCTTCCTCTTAGGATAAATTTATTGTTTTTAATACAATAAGGATGTTCTTCTGGGAAATTAATTTGTTACTCAGACGTGGTATATAACAAACTAGAACCAGTGGCATGTCGCCACTAAGAAAATTAAACATAGACTCTTCTATTTTGCGTGCACTTGAAGTAAACATCTCAAAGGAATTCCAAATCATAATGATATAATGCATTGCCACAAGCATTCAGCGTGGAAGAAGATTGAAATTTAAGTGTGAATGACCCACGTTCTTTCACCATGTCTTCATATTTATGACTGTTTACTTGGGGATATTCTCGAGATGAACCATCAATGCAGGAAAAAGTCTACATGTGAACAACACAAGACTGGAATGGAGCCCTATAGAACTTTCTGGATCACGTGTAACACTTAATAGGTAACCCAAATGCTAATGGCTTCTTTTCCAAATGGAAAGATTTATATCACAATTTGGATCTCCTGTAACACTTCAGAGGTAACCGGGATTCTGAAGACTTCTTTTTAAAATGAAAAGAATTGTAAAGAAACTTATTTTCACTATTTGAAATAGCTTTTAAACTTATAGGCCTTTTGCTGTATTTCAAGAGATAACGATCGGGCTGTACTTAACCTTGAGTTTTATGCTCATTAGAACCCAACTCATGGCTTGACATGTATTTCTTCTCAAAGGACACATATTTAGATTTCATCCTACTATCATCACCAGAGTTTCATTCTTCAACATTAACGTCAGCAAAAATAATGACACCATTTTCTTGGCACTCCTTGCCATTTAGACTAATTGTTGTATCAGCAGCTGGTACCTCAATCTTCACACAAGCACTAGCATCTCGCATCCCTCCCGAATCCCTTATTTTCGAAACATCGAATCCGCTTGAGTTCATCAAGCACGAGTTCCTCAAAATCCTGCGGGAATTGTTTATGGCACGATGTAACTGAAACGCCAACTCCACATCATCCACAACCTTCCTCCAAATAGCATCAACATTGCTACTACGCCCAACACCAGTAATAAATTCCACAGCACTTTTAGCCACTACAGCTTTTCTCAACGCGTGCTCTTTAATCTTCTTCCCTACCCCATTTTTAATTGAACTCTAATTGTTGTATGCAATAACAATTGAAATAACTGTTAATCTAGAGTTGTTGTATATAGTAAAAATTGAAATAACTATTACTTTATAGGTGTTGTATGCATTGGAGAGAAGAAATAAATCTATTTGGACAGATATAAAAACCTTATTTAACATCTATAGCGTTAACATTAATTGAATCCAAACAGAGAAGCATTAGAGAGCAGAAACATATTTGAAGAACTAATTTTGGACCAACATCTATATAAATAACTTAGATATTGTAGCAACATCTATAGATATTGAAGCAATAAGTTTGAAGGACTGATATTGTAGCAACATCTATAGATATTGCAGTAACATCTCTTGAAATAACATCTGCAGAAAGTGATTTGAAGGACTGATATTACAGGAACATGTATAAAAAGTGTTGTATATAATAATTATTACTCTATAGTTGTTGTATACAATAAATATTGAAATAATTATTAGTATATATGTGTTGTATGCATTGGAGAGCAGAAACAGATCTATTAGGACTTCGATGACAACCTTAGTTAACATCTATAGCATTTACATAAATAGAATCCAAACATATGTGATTCGGCAATTCCAAATGCATAATAGACCTGATTTTATTGATGTTCTATACAATTCCTATCAAATCTTCATCATCATGACACCCTGCAGTATGTATAGTACAAGGCGATAGGATAATGCATATGTCGCTTTTGCTTATATTTAAAAAGACCTTAAAGGGGTAAGTTGTATCCGTTTTCTAGATGTAATTTAAAAGGCATTCATTCTATATCAAATAAGCTAGAATTCATGTAGCATGTAAAAATATCATGTAGCTCATATACGTATGTATGCTCCTATTAAATTTTTTTCTCATCTTTCTTGATATATCAGTCCATTATGATTTTGTATTGAAGCCAAATTGAGTATATTCCTTAAGATAAAAAGATATAAAGTGGACAAACAAAAGGTGTTTATTCAAAAGACTATCACTAGAGAACAAAAGCTTAGATGTGGGATACACTAATTGTATTCATATAAACTGTCAATGTTTCTATTACTAACCTTACATATGGATTGAATTCAAGGAAGAGAGATAAAAAAATCTCAATATATGACTCACTTTATTTGAAAAGTTTTTTTTTTTGTGAATAAGTAGCTTTAGTCAACCACAATAGTATTATTGGTTTGGGCTCAATTAGAGTTATGAAATAACATTAGAGAGTAGAGTTCCACAAATCACAATCCTTTACTGGAAAATGAAATGATTACAGCACACAACTAAGTATTGGAAAATGTCCAAACATTTTTTGTATTCTTGTATTGGAACATAATATTGACCATTAATTTAAGAATGAATGGTTGAGATGATCAATCTACCAAATATCCAATCCTTTATTGGAAATGAAAGCTTGTGATTACACCATGTCAACTAAGCGAATTGAAAAATATCAAAACTGAATTATTATTATTATTATTATTATTATTATTATTATATATATATATATATATATATATATATATATATATATATATATATATATATATATATATATATATATATATATATATATATATATATATGAGACAACGATAACTCTACCTAGTATCTGTATCTACTCACATAAACAAAACCAGAATGACTTATTTTTTCATATATCTACAACATCTTCCATTTTCACTAACAAGGAATAATGGGGGAAAAACAAAAATATAAAAAAATAACAAAGAATGAGTAATTCTAGACATGTAAGAGTTAGTTAGAGTGTTTTAGTTAATAATAAGTGGGATAGTAACATAATTTTGATTTTCTTGTACTTGTTGATTTTATTTGGACCATCTCCAACCTTATTGGGTATTTTGCCTTGAGAAATTAGTAAAATTTGGGGTTTTCCACTATTAAGAGTTGGGTATATGTTAGTGGCATAGAAGGGAGTATCACGCCAATTTATTCGAGCATTAGGCAAATATAAAAATATATTGGTTCAATATTGACAAACTCAACACTCCAGCACCATGACAGAACTAGACAAAAAAACTCTTATACCCCTAAAAAATGAGTGGGTTAGAGTGGTTAAAACCTATTTTTAATTTGCAAGATGCGTTGAAGATGGTCGTAGGCCCTAGTAGAGCAAGATGGTTATTACACTTGGTTATCCAATGTATTATAATGATTAAGTAATTAAGACGTTTTCATATGTGATTAAAAGTTAGTAATTGTCGAAAGTTTTTTTCAGGATGGATACTTAGACAGCGGAACTCTTAGTCAATGTCCTTCACCCCTTATTTTCTTTGAAATTGTCGTAATTTTGTTGATAGTATTTTCTCACAGTCCCATTGTGGTCGCTAGTTTATAGTTGGAAAAAATGAGCCTCTTCTCTTAGTTCAAATCCTCATAAATATCTTTTTTTCTCTTGAAATCTATTAAGATTAAGTTGGTGGCTACTACAAACCATTTATTACATTTTATGTCGGATTGTAAATTGAAGCTTTTATTAACTCTTCCTCTCTATCCTCGCACTTCTCTCCACTACCTCCACTCCCCTCACCCCACCCCCCACCCTAAGAAAAAAACTTCATTTTAGTCGATGTGAGATGGATGCTTCTAAAATTTTCCATAATATTAAGCTCATAGACCTCAAAATTGGCCATTCTTTGATAAAGTGGTTTGTGTAGAATCCAAACCAAACCGATTAAACCGACCGATCCAATCCAATTAAAAAATGACCTATATTGGATTTTTGGATTGGATTATGATTTTTAAAAATCGATTTGATTGGATCAGTTTCTGTTTTCCCCCACAAAAACTGATTAAAACCTAACTTAACCAATTGTTATTAATATAGTTCAAAAATACAACATGTCCTTGCATAATTGGATAATTATATTCTAACCATACACCTTAAATGTAGAGTATTCCTACCTACACTATACACCTAGGCTCTTAAACTACACACCTCTTCCTCAAACTCAAATCCAATTTCCATATTCAATCAAGCTCAAACCTAACCTAAACTACGTACACAACACAACACACACACCGTCCGTCGCTGTTAACCCCTCCATCTCCCCCTCCTCCTCCTTCTACTTAATCCTTCCCTTCCTGACAAAGTAACCCATCCCTCCGC
The DNA here is from genome assembly GCA_949130495.1 of Sambucus nigra. Lineage (NCBI taxonomy): Eukaryota > Viridiplantae > Streptophyta > Magnoliopsida > Dipsacales > Adoxaceae > Sambucus > Sambucus nigra. The sequence continues at coordinate 107,353,291 of OX422219.1, forward strand.
CTCTATTCATCACTGTGTGAACCCATCCCTCCCTCCTTCCGCTGTTTTTCAAGTCCGGATCTCCACTCTCCGTTGTTGTTCGGGTTCATCACCTCCACTGTTGTTTAATAACTAGGTTTTGTTCTTATGTTCTCATCATATTTTTTTCTACTCATTTATGTTTGATTAGTTGATGTTCTAATCGTCCAATTATTTCTTTTTGTTTATGTTTTATGTTAACTTTATAATTTTGGATCCATCATATTATATATTGGTTATGTGTTTCGGATCCCTAATATAATTTCGGATCTATAATAATTTCAATGCCAAACAGTGTTTTTTAGTGTTTTCCTTTCTGATGTAAGGCTTAGTCCTATGTTGATAGTGCACTTTTTCCTGTTAGTATCACATTTGTGGCCTTAAATATGTTGTTTAAATGATGTTTTCATTACTGAAATTGTTAGTTATTTAGGTCTGTTTTTTTATACTGTAGGGTTGATATAACTTGTTGTTCATCAAAGGTCAGTCACAACTCAATCTTTAGGCTCATCGTGCCCGATAAATTTAAATACAATCTCTTGTTTCATTTCTGTTTATATATTCATATTCTATTATAATTAATTAAATGTGTTGTTATTTAGTTCTTTCTACTTTTTTAGATGAATGATCCTAATAGAGAAACAAATGGAACACCTTCAGATGATCATCCGCCCAATCCCAATAGTTCAAATAGTGAGAAACTTGGGTTGATTTTTTCTAGTATAGCATATATATTTCTTCATTACCCCTTTCCCTCGAGAGTGTAGGTATTATGTTTTGCCTATATTAACTAAGATGCTTACTAGCTGGTAATATAAACTATGTTTTAGCATAATAATCCTTGTATGGACAGATTTATGAATACTTATTGTCGAAATTAATTTATGTACAAAATGAAATGAAAAGAAGTGAGATAAGCACCATTATCCTAGTCTAGTTTTTGAGTTGTAGAATTCATTATGATTTCACCCCCCACCGAAAGGAGATTATTACAAGTTGTAGTTGGTTCATGAATATTTTTTTCTCTTTCGTGTAGGGGATGATGTGGCAAGCACTAATTTCATGACTCGATATTATTAAGATACAACTCAAACCTATTGTGTCAAGCAATAATTTTAAACAATGTGAGTACCAAAACACACATATCTCATATATGACTTAACTTATGTATGTCAATATAATGTATGCGTCAATATCTTTGAAATATTGCAAATGCTTGATTGGTACACTACCCTTAGACCATTGTCCAAATCCATCTTAAAATATGACTTGTGATGGTGTTAAACTAGAAAATAATAAAATGTAAAGATTGGTAAAGTGTCTTAAGAAGCAGACATATAAGATTCGGTGCGAGGGAGTGTGTATTAACATTTTCATACTCAAATGGTGATGGGATGACACTAGCGGTAACCAACCCACTAATATGAGCCACATCAGCCAACATAATAGATCTCTTCTTGTCACAAACCTATCAACTACATGAAAATCTTACTAAATGTGCGTTTTGGTGTAGTGTATTATATAGCAATGACAATTTATATATATATATATATATATACACTGAAATTCAGCTTGAGAAATTGTTGCATAATTCTCATATTCTCGAGTCATGATTGCATAATTCATATTGCCTAGGGAAATGTACTTACTGAGATGCCAACATTATTTACACAAGTAGAAGTTCCTTTTTTGTAATTGGTCGGCTAAAGTGAACATTATACCTTCAAATTGAAATACATAGAATGAGTATTTTCTAATTATTTCTAAAACCTCAAAAGTATGACAATTCAAATGTAACTTCATATTTTTTTATAATCCCTGACAATTTAGCAGTTAAAGAACACAAAATAAGACAACTCATTTTAAAAACAACACTAACTATGACATTCTTATAAAATCTCTTGAGAATAATTATTATAATATATAATTTTTTAATTTTGTCCTTGAAATTCAAAATTGTAAATGAAACAAAAGATAAAAGTAAAACTCGAGACCAACTTTATCTTGGTATTATTTAGAAAGTCATATAGTATTGTTGAGCCCTAGGTTCATGGATATGCAATATTTGTATGGAAGTGAGAATGTAAGAAAAATCCCCAAGAATAAAAAATGCAAAATTTGTAAACGGGCTCTGGATGCTCAAAATCCTTCGCAAATAACCTTTATCAACCAATGTTGAACATTACATTATCTACAATTTGTAATGTTTATTTAAAAAAAGAACAACTTATGCTAATTCAATCTCTCAAACGTTATCGCCACAATAATGTACCGCGGGTAAGGGGACAAATTAACAATCATTGAATCACAATATCTATAATAATTAGTGCTATAAATTAAATGAATTTGATAGATGAAGGATGTTTTCAACCAAGATAATTAAAACTAACATTGACTACTCAATTGCATAGAATTCCCTACATTAATGTCCAACCGTGCAATATGACATAATTCATTTAACATATGAATGTTTAAAATTATTTAATTAAGCACTCTCGTTTCAAGGATAGCCTAGATTTATGTGAAGAATATAATAGAATACAATAAAACTAATAGACAAAACATAATAGTTCCCTATAATATTCCAACACATTCACATGAAACTTCACTATAACATTCTTAAATTAACTCCAATGTCTTAACAAAATTAATCCAACTAGCCACAAAAATTAAAGGCCACTCTTTTTTACATACTAATATGCTACTAAAAGCCCTAATTTTAAAATTATTCTAGACAAGCATAACAATCAAGTTTAAGTTAAAAAAAAATTAATCTCAAAATGAAGAAGTGAAATTGAAAAAAAAAACAACGCCGGTGTGGATGAACATGTGAGTTTTAATGCAAAATTGAAATCAAAATTTTTGCTAGCACATAAGAGTGTGTATGAAATGTTGAGGGTTTCATATTTATGTGTGCATATGTGTGTCTATATATGTGTGCATCCGTGTGAGTATGAGTGTGTGTGTGTGTGTGTGAGAGAGAGAGAGATTACTTGAGGTTATGAGGGAGTGAATCGAAGGCTTCTGTTTCCGTTCAGATTTTGGGGCTTTTTCAAAGATGTTTCCGTTCATGATATCTAGGCTTTTTCATAACTGAGAAGGGGGTATAAATATTAACATGTGAGTGAAAAATACATAGAGATATACATAGAGAGATGAGACATGTGAGTGAGAATGAGGATGAGGAGCGATGGTCGTGACAGAGAGAGAGAGAGGGCGGTTGCGTGAGACAGAGAAAGGAGCCACGGCCAGCGACAAAGAGCGGGGCAATGCGAGTGAAAATGAGGAGCAGGAGATATCAAAGTTCTCCTAAATGTTTAGGAGGGAAAAATCCCTCTTAATTTTCACGGAGAATTTGCACGGAGAACAAAAAATGTCATAATATATACATTTGGTATAGAAATTCTTAAAAAAGGTCATATTATCTATAATAAAATATGATTTTTATATTTAAAGTGTCATGAAAAATAATATTATTATGTATAAAATGACATTTTATATTAAAGATGTCATATTAATAATAGTATTAGCCTTTAAATGACATTTTTATAATAAATGTCTTTAAATTAATTTTTCAAGAGTCATAAAAAGGTATTTTTCTTGTAGTGTTTTATCTTTACCTTTTCCTTCTGTGCGTAATTCCCAAAGAAAAATAAAAGAAACGGGAGATAAAAAACATATGGTGGGAACCAAGTTTTTAGCCGTCTTATAACGTATACTGAGTGGGACGGTACTAATATGCAGTCCCATTGGTATTACCTTTTGGGACGAATAACAAAAGAGGTTTTAAATACTATTAATTTTTAAGATCGCTAATTATACCCGTCTCAAAAGGTATATTTTAAGGACTCAAAATTTTAGCAGTCTTAAAAACTACTTTTCTTTTTAGTGTATATTCACGAGTCTCATATATAATATATTTCAAAACTACTAAGCTACACTACTCTCACGGTTTAGGCCCGTGATCAAGGCCTATGCGTCATGGTTATGGACTATGACCATATTAATGGTGACAAAATTATAGGTCACAGTACAAAATCGTGACCCCAAATGGGGGTCACGGTCCAAAATCGAGACCCAGTGTTAACGGTCTAATAATGTGACCCCCAGTGTGACCATTAAAAATTTTCATAGTAGGAATCACGGTCCAAAGCCATGACCCCTCGTGTGATAATTTAAAAATATAAAATATTTAGTCATGGCTTTTAACCATGACGAAATATTTTATGTTTTTAAATTGTCACACTCGGGGTCATAGTTTTAGATCATGACCAATACTAACATCAGTTAATAATATGTATTTGGACATGATTTTGGATCGTAACCAAATTAAAAATAATAAAAATAAATAACTTTTAATTTTATGCATCCTAAAAAAAACTATACATTTTTTAGACCTGTTTATATTTCTAGAAATAAATATTTAGCTATTACACAATCCATAAATCAAGATATAATACAACACAAATTAACTAACTAAATCCATCAAATTGTACAACACAACTAATATTACAATGCATGCTTGTGTGAATATGATAATAACATTGCAATATCCTAATCGAAATCCCATGCAGTGACTATTTTCTTGTACGTAACAAGACTTTAAAATGTTCCTTGTCCAACTAGGCCTGCTAACAAGAGTTAAAAATATTCCAAATGGTAAGGGACAAAGGACTTAAATCCCAAAATAACATTGGAACACCTACATAGCTAAAAATGGCATCAAAGTTCACATAGTTTGTAAGATGAACAAGGTTGGGGTCTAATCCATAATTTGAATCTAGGGTGTCTCTTTTGATTTATAAAAATATATGTGAAAATGTGTTGAAAGTACTAAAAATTATGACAACGTTATAAATTGAGATTTTTATTTATGGAAATATATGTGAATGTATATAAGATAAAAAAAAAGAGTGGGATTAGTGATACAAGCTAAAAATGGAATAATACAATAAAATAGAATTAGTGTTACCAATAAGAGACTTTGATGCCTTGTGTCTTGGTGAACATTACATAACATAACCCACCAATTGAGGAAACCACGCATATATTGAATTTGTGTGGTTATCTCAAATTGGTGATTTGTTATTAGTGTCGCATTCAAAACTTAAGAAGTTCTACATAATGATATTTTGTAAATTGTGAGTGATGGGAAAGAAAGTGTAAGAGAACTAAATGTATGAGTAAAAAAGCTATAGAAACTTATTTAAATATGAGGGTTGTTCCAATACATACGATACAAATAGGGTTGTCATACAAGATTAACTAAATGACAATAATATAATGTTTCAAAACTCAATCTTCATCTAAATCAACTAAAAGAACGGACATACTAGGATTTTCATCAAAATCACACTTGAACTCTTTAAGGGCCTTTAACACGTCTTCCTGAGTAGTCAAACCCTTCATCGCTGGCATAACAACAACAGACCAATTGTCATCATCTATGCACTTAGAGTAAAATACCCTCTTGACAATGTTAAAGGCATAAATAAAAGTTTCGTCGATCAAGCAATCTCTAGTTTTCATCTGAGATAAATCTACCATAATAAGTTTTGGTGGAGTATTAACTTTAAAACCATTCTTAGTGTCTACCACCTTCACCCAGTCACAATAGAAGACGATTTATTTAAAGTCTAAGTAATCTAGCTCGAGGATTTATTAGTTAATCCCATAATATGTTAACACGGTGTCCTTTGAATTTGTATCACTTTGGATAGTTACACAATATGTCAACGCAGAGTTGATATTCCGTTGTTTTTCATCAATTGTTTTTCCTTGACGGGTATGAGACAAAATCAAAATCATTTACACAAATTTTTTAAACTACATCACATGAAACCTAGAACCTTTGGCTAAGTGTGAAATCTTTGAAGACACATTATTTTTCTTCAAAAATGCATTTTTAATGGAAATACATATATAACCGCAATAGAAGAGGCTGGAATTACCTCTTTTGATACCCATGCCCTAAAATCACTTATCTTTTAATTTATGGAGATTTTACGCTCAGAATTCCTAAACCTATTCATTAAATTATAGAGTTTAGATGGTAATATAGAGAATACAAGTAATAAAATAAAAATAAGTTATATATGTAATTATTTACTCTCTCCCATCATCAACTTCATCTTAGGATTCGCCGACATAACAAGATGCTTGCTCGTATTACAGATTGGTGAGTCTCACCCCTTTAGGGTTCTCGAAAGTAACTTCATGCTCAAACTTGTCATGTTCCTCAATCAATCATTCTCCATGAGGATTGAATCTCTTAAGCCCTTGTTTTGACATATGTTCCCAGGCCTATAATGATGATTCTCCTATTATATATTCTTTCGCAATTGACCCTCTAATATACCATGTATTTTTAATGTAGTTATTGAAGGTTTTCATTAATCTCTAGAAAGGATACATCCAACGATACCTGATGGGTCCACACAAAAAATCTTCATTGTATAGATACACAAGTAGGTGGACGTTGATGTAAAAAATGACGGAGGAAAATACTTCTCCTAGACACAAATCGCCTCGTCTAAAGTGGCTTTCGTAGGATTAATGTGTGCCTTGTTTACCACTTGTGAACACAGTAAGGTGAAGCACAGACTAATCTGCATAATTTCCCTTCAGAGATAGTTTTCCTCAAAATTGCAGTGCCTAAACAACAAAGGGATTAATTGGATGACGACGTCCTAGTCATGAGACTTGCACTATTTTAGGTAATTTGTTTGGTAGCTTACAACTCTACGCAAATTACCAGAATAACCATTTGGGGTCTTTAAATTGACTGTGTATAGGAGGATATTTTTTCTCACTAGAAGTCAAAGTGAAGGCACCCGCAGGAATCAAATTTCTTCCAGTTGTAGGAGCAGTTTTTAACCATAATTATTTTCCATCTCCTTTAGATCGCGATGCTCCCTCTATCCATGTTACGAATTAGATTCATCTAGATATGTTCCTACCAAATTTTTGGTAATTTTTTTTCATGTGCATCATATCAATTACATGACTTACATGGTGCTCTTTCCAATAAGGCAAGTTAAATACAATTGACGGTCTGTACCACGCCTTTATTTTAATAAGATCTAATAAATCCTCCCTAGATTTACGCTTTTGTCTTACAAACTAAGGGTATTTACTTACAAACTTATTCCCTAAAGTCACAACCGTTGCCTTCTCCTTAATTTCATAACCGGAAAGCCGACCTGGTTTCACCCTATGCTCTTTACCGACAGGTAAAAATTCCGACTTGTCATTTCTAAAATGTTGATTGCTCCTTAGAAATATATAATGAGTGACATAACTCATCTTCCCACTATTATGTATCCAAGTGGATTTAGTTTTCTCCACACAGATGGAAAATTCATAATAACTATAAACATTGCAATCGGATAAGGCCCCATAGGTAGGAAGGTCGTGGATCGCCCATATAACTATTGCTTTAAGTATGAAATCCTCACGCTTTCATCCTTTAACTCTTTAAGTTCTTCATTTAATGGGGATAAGAAAATATCAATATCATTATTGGGAGACTTTTTCTTAAGTATCAAGAATAATAATAATGTGAACTCTTTTCTCATGAACAGTGTTAGAGGGAGACTTAAAGGCACCATGAGAACTGGCCGATAACTCTGATTAGTTCTTAAATTATCGAAAGGGTTAAACTCATCAGTTCATAATATAAGATAAACATTACATGTTTTTTTTACAAATTAAGGGTATCGTGCGTTTGAAAGTTGTCAGATGAGTGAATCAACTGTCATGGCCTTTTCAATCCACGGTATGATGAAAAATATTTTTAACCGTTTACATAGGGGAAAATACTTTAATACCTTCTGTGAAACTTGAGAGCACTTACAATTTTTTTTATAACGTCTTTTCGACTCTCACAAACCATATATCTTGGCTCCTTGCATACAGATCATTCATTCTTCAGTTTGTATTCGTTACGATACAATACATATCCATAATTTCAAGCATGAATAAATTTTTTCTTCAAACCCAAACCCTTCACGATATTTTTCATGTTCGAATAACTATCTGGTAACATGTTCTCTTTCAGGAGAATGTATTTAGCCCACTTAAGAATTGCAGTTATTTTATTACCTGATAACCCAAATTGACTCTTCAAATTATGCAAACCGATCAATGCGTATAATACCGAGTGATATTCTTCATAATTTTTATACAAAGGTCTAGCCGCGTCGACTTTCAACCGTATGTACTCCCGATCTTTGGGTAATTCAAGATCAACTATTTCATTAACTAGGTCATAACGCATATTATCCTTATCTATAGGCTGTAGGATTTGATAGTGGTGGACTTCATAAGCATAATCAATTATATCGGTCAAACGATGATGTGCTGACGAATTGTTCACCACTTCTACCCGCTGGAGTTCCATCATGCGGTCATGTATCGATAATTTTTTTGGAATATATGGTACATTCTTTTCCCCATGGAATATCCATATCTTATAGTCTTGCATCATACACCATATTAGTAAATGCAATTCAACTTCTTCCAAAGACTTAAACTTTTCGTTTATACAATGGTTGCATGGACACGGAATCCTATCATTATTAAAATTTCTATCTGTATATTTAATAAATTTCGAAGCTATTTACATGATTATCAGATACCTTATGACTCTCTTACATCCATTCTTTGTAATGTGGGAAATCCATTAAGTAGTCTTCAAAATTCCAGTCACTAATATAAATAGGTTGAAACGAAGGTTACGTTGGATACAAAAACTCTCATTTTATAATTCAAGAAAATTCATTCAAACCAAAAAAATTCAAAGAAAATTCATTTGACTCGGACATTCAGAAAATATGGAATAAAACCAAACAGATATCCCAGATAATTAAAATGTTACAAATTTATTCAAAAAGAAAACATTGTTCAACGCCTATTCTTGTCCAACAAATCAACTTGCCAGGTAATATATATATTTTTATAGTTTCTTAAAAGAGGCCCTCCCCACGGTCAGTGTACACAGACTCATCTCCACAACCATCCTATTTTGTATTAGCCAATATATGAGCCCCATCCATCGCCAAAGGAAATTGTGTACATTTTTTTTATAATTATGGAAATGAGATTGAACACGTCAATAACCCTGCTATTGGATAGGTCCTTTATATAATACGACTTGCCAAACTTATCGTGCGTGGATGACGATGCTCCATAGAATGTTGGAGGAGGCATTTGGGAGACGAATGTTCCAGGAGGAGGAATTTAGGAGATGAATACTCTAGGAGTATAAATTTGAGAGGGGAATGTTTTAGGAGGAGGCACTTGAGAGGGAAATGTTCCAGAAGGAGGCATTTGGGAGGGGAAAACTTTAGGCATATGATATGATCATTTTAAGGAGGCATCTGAGGGGGTAACCAAGTTATGAGTAAAGAATTGGACCAACCGATGGATTTCATTTGTCAGGATTATAATGTTGTTGCAAACATATCCCTCATTCATTAGAGGTTCACTTTACTATAATTTGATACTTGGCATACATGACCCCACACCTCTTGTCCTCCTCTTATTGTCCCTACCACATACCTTGATAAGCATCTTCTTCAATGTTATAGGGGCTTCATTCGGACTGACTGCTTGACTTGCCTTTTATCATTTCCTGTAACATAATATTATATTGAGGACTATGATTTTAATAATATTTTATTATAATGTGTATATATATTCAACTAAATTAAAATTCACCAAAGTCGGAGCCATTTTGTCTATAAATTTATTGGTCACTTTCTCTTTCGTGCATGTAAGTACAAGTTGACCCGATTAGCTTTTTTACTTCTTTTGGATTCCTCTTTGTCCGTTTGTACCATTCACCCTTCAGTTCATCATAAGATTTTGCTTTAAGTTTGTGGACATAAATGTTTTTTGACATGTCCATTTTATTTCTCTCCATCCCAATCAGTTTTCCCTCCCTAACCTTATTCTCTAAGAAGTCGTTCCATTATTCAGTCGATATTTTAACATTTTTGGGTAACTCTGTCTTCCAAACCTAAAATGTCATAACTCGTTTCCCCCTTTGGGAAAAAATCTTCCAAATATTTTTTCGATAGATTTTCAACTAATCAGCTACCCGGGGGAGCCTTTGCCTTCAAATGGGCTAGGAATGAAAATGTCTTATCATTTATTGCCGCACGTTATCCTTTATGGAATGATCAACCTTCTTCCATTTCTTTGCACCCCGACTCCTAGAGTCATTTTTTTTAGATATAAAAAACAATTTTTAAAAAGCTGAAGGTCGGCTTTATGATCGATTGGATGGTTCCCTCCATGGGAGAACCCAATGGGATTCTTAGGGTTTGCTTAGGATTCCTAGATAGCAGTAGGTGGGGATATTGGACTAATATAAATCTTCACTTTAATGACTCGGAGATGGAGTGGTAGATTGAATATCTGACAGAGTAAAGTATTGATAACCTAAAGGAAATGAGAATTGAGGTTGGGGCGTAGGAGAGCGCCCAAATGAGGTGTTCCGCTATTTGGTTGACTAGTTACGTTTCTGTTTAGCATCTCCTATAATTAAAAAAAATAGTGACATATTTAAGAAAATATGGATTACGACTATATATATGCATATATCTTTTCAACTACTTTTAAAACATGTTCAATGTGTCTGATTTCCATCCAATCAGTATTACTTTTTAAAATCTATGAAATTTTGAATGCGGCTAACTAGGCGGAAGTGTATCTATGATTGACATATAAAGGTCCGTGACATGAACTCAGAATCCTTTATTCTTCAACTTATTTGCAAGCTCATTTTTAATATGCATATGTCATGAGATGTCGCAATCTAGGTGAATGGTCTCTTTATGGAGATGTATCCATAATGGATGAATATTTTTGAGTCTTTTCTAACAGTGTCACCAATGTTAGTGCCCTGTATGGATTATGCACGCAAAATATATTCTCTGCTGCCTCATCCTAGCATTCTGGCAAGGAAACCAGAATACGATCGAACAGGTACTCTTGCGAGAGATCAACTTCATGATTTGTAAGGTAATTAAAATTTTCAATTTTTTTATTCACATTCTTATAATTATGAGTTCTCTCTATATGGCATGCACTAATGAAAGATATTTTAGTGCGGTCAAACTGCAACCTCTCGTACTCTTGTTGAAAGTAATTACTACCGTGACTCATTTTTTCTTGAGAAAATATATAGAAGGGTGTGAGTATGAGTCATAAAAGTAATTGCTATAAATAATCCTAAATAAATTTTAGTTTTCAATTCGATTAATCAAACAGAATAAGTCTAATTTAGGTTCATTTCAATTTAATTAAATATAAAATTACTATCTGTCCACCAATTGTGCATGTCCTTCCACCAATTTGTGTTCACCCAAACAATAACCATTTAAGGAAGGAGTGAACACAGCCATGAAAAGTTAACCAAATGACTCTATTCTAAATATATAGTGTATATATGTGCATGTGTGAGTCTGTTTGAATGTGTATGTGTATATGGGAATCTATGTGTATATGGGCATTTGTGAGTATGTATGTGTGTGTATCTATGTGTGTAGTCGTTACCACAAATAATTAGCTAAAGGTTTATTAAAACGAATTAATAGAATAATCGTTTTAATTATCCATCATCCGTATCTAACCATGATCATTCAACACAAGCCATAACAACCAACAACCCAATAATCCAACACGAGTTTATCCCCTATTCCTTCTAAATCTTTTAATTGATTGATTCCCAAGGACATAATTCCAAGAATATAATAGCATGGGGTATTCAAACATAAAATCTTCTCATGGCAATAATTTTATATTTTCATACTTAGAGTTTCATCAATCAAGTATTTGGTATCAAGGGTATTACTCGTAAAGTTATAGAATTAACTATAACTAATATGAACTTTCTCATATTTTAATTGAACTTTTAATTAGATCTCAATTACTCAATATATATTACAATTATCATAAATTCAAGAACAAGTCTAAAACCTTAATAAGACAATTATATGTAAAGGGTTTCATATACAGTTTCTAAACATAAATAGGGCCATATTTTAATATAAAACATGTTAGAATGATCAAACACACACGATAATTACACACACACACACACACACACACACACACACACACACACACACATATTTTTAAAAACTTTTTATGTACATTGGTAAGGATTTATGTATTTGAAAATTTGATGTTTAACCATGTATATAATATATTTATAACTAACTTGAGCTTTTTTAGAAATTATTTTCACGCATTTCAAACTTCGACTCAATTTGAGTTTATTATATTTGATGAAATATTTTTAAAAATATTTTGAGCTCTAAACAATTTCATGTATTTCAAACAATTCGTATATTTCGAACATTTCAAACTTCGACTTAATTTGAGCTCCAATCAATTTCGTGCATTTCAATTCCACCACTATATATATATATATATACATCGAAACACACACACACACACACACACACACACACACACTAAAACATACACACATTCAAACACACATACACGTACATTGAACACACACACACACAGAGAAATGTTTACATAGAGAGAGAGAGAGAGAGAGAGGTAATCAAAGCCTTAACTTCTCCAAAAATCGATTAGGGAGAGGGAGAGAGTTACGTTACTAGTGAAATGAATTAAGCCTAACTTCTCGAATTTATACCCAAAACTTGATCACGATTTTAGACAGTGTCCCTCCATGACCAATCAATCACTTAAACTTGGTCTCGATTCTAGATCGTGACTATTATAGTTACCAATTAAATCTTAAAAATGGTCACGATTTTGGACCATGACCATTTTAAACTAAATTTGGGGGTTACGGTTCATAATCATTACCATAATTTACTAGCATTGGTCATGGGTGGGTCAAGGTTTTGGACCGTAACTATCATGGTGACAATAATAGCAGGAACTTTGGCACCTAAAGGGCTTACGATTGGGTCACGATTTTGGGCCGTGACCATTCTGGTCACGGCTTCGGACCATGACCATCTCCAAATTGTGGCCACCCCTTAACCTGGTCACATCATTGGTTACTGTATTTTGAAATGGGTCATGGTTTTTTTACCGTGATAACATGGTGAAAACTCTAGATCATGACCAATTGACTGTGACAATCAGCCTATTTTGGTGTATTGCTAGTCAGATATCTCAAAAGTATTTACGATCGTAATGGGATGGGATGTCCATATATACTCAATTTTGATTTCTTCAGAAAACGTTGTGCCATAGGTCGTGAACTTTTTAGCGTGTTTATCCATTCGCTTTCTTATAAACACCCACTCGTAACCTGTAGGGTTAACGTCTCATGGGGTTTGTACTATAGGTCGGAATAAACCATGTCTATTTAGAGACTTGAATTATGCCATTATGGTTTTTCTGATTTTAGCCAATATATTCTTTGTCGACATTTATATATAGTACGTGACTTGGTAATATTATTTTCCTTTGATTTTTGTGTAGCTACAATATATATAATAATGTTATCAATGATCATCTTTGGCGGTCCGACTTATCTTTTGTATATATGTTTTACGACGCAAATATTGCATATTTCACCCGTTAACTTACGCGTTATTAGCCCCCTCAGGAATCTTAACCCATATACTTATGCTCGTTAACCAGACAACCTCGGATTTCTATATATACATGATTTGTAGGGGCTAATTGAGTTTTTGTAGGTATTTAGATGCTTAGTATGAAGTTTGGACGCTTTTCGAAAAAGTTTCGTTAAAGATTGTAGCTTCGGGGGAATTTTAGTAATTTCAGCATTCGGATTTTGATCTCTAGCTCTTCACAGAAGTTGAATCCCTTCAATTTACGTTCGCGTGGCCACCGACGGTGCATGATTCCGATGTATAATGAGGGCGTTATGGCATTTTTAGGATGGTTTTGACTTTAAAACACACTTAAGGTCACATTTAAGGGCATTTTAGTCATTTCATAATTTGTTTTTTTGCCTAATTTCTTCTTGGATGTTGTATCCCTTTGAGTTATCTTCACGTAGCCTCCGACCGTGCCTAATTTTGAGTTATAACGAAGACGTTACGACATTTTTTGTAAAGTTGGACAAAGTAACGGAACTGCAGACCTGTAGGGGAGAATCGATTCGGCCAAAATTCGAATTGATTTGTTTTTCACCAGAATACCAAATTTTCATTTCGAATCGATTCGGAATGACCCCGAATCGATTCGGGCATGTTTCCCCTATTTTTCTTTTTACTAGTTTGCCATTTGGATTTTGTATAAATACCTTTTCTCTCATTTTTGAGAAACGTAATTCATTTTAGTTTAGGGTTAGGGTTTTGGGAGATCTTCTTCTTCCTCATTTGGTGTGACAACTTTTGGATGTTGTAAGTTGAACTTTTCATTAGCCCTAGCATTAACATAGTTGTATTTCTTTGTTTATTCCTTATTTCCAATGTTGTCATTTACATTTATTTCCTAGATTAACTTGTATTTCATTTATTTATTGCTTTCCTAGTGTTAAAGTAGTTTAATTTATGTATTGCCCTTAGATAAATAGGGTCGGGGTTGTGTTCCGCCATTAATGGGTTTGAGCTCCGAAAACTAGGTTTTGTGTAAAATTGCGTTTAATTGAAACTGCGCGTATTAAAGTCGGATTATTATGTGTTTAACTTACTTTGTGACGCAACGTTAGTGTTTATAGCGATAATTCGAATTTAATCCGAGTAGGAACATTTTCAGTTAAATGTTTAATCTCGTAACTTTGGGTTAAATTTCTTCTTGCGTGAAGTTTATGCTTAGTTGAAAATGCTCGATTAAATTTCTTTAGAGCCTTAACTCTAATTAGTATTTGTTTCGATCCGTGTGGTCGAATGCGATCCTGATCCTCACTTTACTTTTGTGTAGCGTAACTTATTCTTTTCTTTTGTCACCACAATCACCCATCACCTTTTATTTTATTTATTTTACACTTTTATTCCTGAAGTAGCAAAATAATTAAAATCTAAAATTCAATCACTCCCTGTGGATTTCTTACGATATCCGACTTACCGCTGTGCTTGCCTCGCAAATGTAGTAGTAGCTTAGGTTTTGGCATGTAGAGCGGGAGCCGAAATCAACGACAGTGCCCCTACATGAACACTCGGTTCCCCTCGCATCAATATGTAAAACATAGAGATGTCATTTAATATTATGTACCTTTGCATACTTCACGGGCTTTATAGTCACTTCAGGGATTTGTATCTTTTTAAGGACAATAACTTCTTCTGGAGTTTAAGATAAAGTTTATCTTTTGTTCATAACCTCTTCTCGAGCATTATGTATAACCTATTTTAGAGCATTATTTAGGCATGATTTTATTTGACCTCCACTACTAGGGAGTCAAATAGTTGTGACCTATATATTACCATGGTTACGACATGTAATAAATTTATTTGTTGCCGAATTTATTTTGTCCTACTGGGACAATGATTTTGCAAGCAAATTTGCAATTAGTCCATGTGGCATTTGATGTTGTAATATCATTTTCACTTTATTTTTGCATTGAGCAAGTGAAAGTATTCTACGACAACTCTTGTCGTTCCTCACAAACAAATTGTTCTTTATGAATAATATTTACTTCGGGTACGTTCTATCCTCCCCTTAATGACGAAAATAGTGTAACATCAAAATAAAATTGCACATACGCGATTAACACCATATTTGTTAATGGTTCAATAAAGCACCACACACACACACACACACACACACACACACACACACACATATATATATATATATATATATCCTTGTGATAGTAAATATAAACATTGATTAAAATCATAAATATTTTGTAAAAACAATCATATGATATCATTCGGAATATTAAAGACTTATGAAAATGAGGTGATCAAAATGGTTATTGTATAATATCACCTAATTGAACCATGGAGCTTCAGTCTCATGACAAAGAGAAATTCTACAACGATAAATGTTGTATAGTATAACCTCGTGAATAATAAAATGATTGTTTGTTAGTGTGAGCTTTTGGATTCCAACACTAGAAGTAATGAAAAATTACTTTTCATTATTTATTAATATGGCACCCATGTATATGTCAATAAAACGAATCAAATTTCTTCAGGAATTGCTTCCATATAATAGTCGCATATGAATGGTTAGGTACCATATAACAACATATAGGATCTTCTGGAGCGTTAGGTTCAACTATGGTTGAAACTTTTACTATATTACATACCAAGTCTAAAAAAACTTATGGTGTTTCAGAATAGTGTGAGTTATTCATTGTCTGCTAGACAAATGTCATCATATGATGACCATTTACAATTGCCACTTTTAAGAGTCAAAATTGATTTTGAAGTGTGTAAAGTGAGACCAAATATAAAGATGCTTAACAATACAATAATATATTTTACGATCAAGCCTTTGGTGACCAAACTTTAAAAAATGCAAGTATTTAAAAAATACTTGAATAAAATAATTATTAGATATTCAAAGAAGGGGATGGTGATGGAGGCAAAAATCGAGCGTTCGTGTAATACATTAATAGTTTTTATCGACTTTCGACCGTAATAAAAAAAAGACCTAAACTTTAACTACACTCTTATGGAGTATAGCGACTAATCTGGGTATCGAATCCACAGGGAATGTTTGATGGATTTTAATTGTTTTATTACTTTTAAAATAAAAGTGTAAAAGATGATGATGGGGTGAGAAAGGAAAAATGGAAAAAATAAAGAAGTTAACTAAAACTAATTAAAACTTAAGCAAATAATACGAAAACAGGATTAGGATCACATCCTTGCCATGGAAAAAACAACACGTGTGAAGGATTTTTTGTTCGAAAACAATTAACCGAGCATAAACTACTAATCATAAACATCATGCTTGAAGAGACTTAAACAAAAAATGCGAGATAAAACTTTCAATCGAAAATGGTCACAAGTGGATTAATTTCAAAATATCGCTATAAACACTAACGTTGCATGACAAAAAAAGTTAAATGCCTAATATTCCCACTTTGATACATGAGGTTTCAATTAATTGTATTTCTACCCAAAACCTAAGTTTCAAAGCTCAATGCCCATAAATAGCGAAAACATGATCCCAACCCTTGAACTAGATACTAAACATGATGGTGTTAACAACGAAAGAATCCATTAACAAGCACAAAAAATAAGGAAATAATAATAACAGTGCTAGAATTTAAGGTTACCAAGGTTGAAGAACACAAACATGCAAGAAGAAATCAAAGCTTGAAGAAGAACCGAAAAAGATCTTGAATTAAAGGTTCAAAATATGTAAATTATTCTCCTAGATGTTCTGATGGGAATCCATTTCACCTTCCTTTTATTTTCATTGTATTTTCTATTTTTAGGCCTTGTCCTTCCTTAATTAGTTGCTAAGCATGTTTGGGACTAATTAGGTATTCTTTTATTTCTTAATTGGTCCTTTACTCATTTTAGCTATTACTTGATTAGCAATTAATACCTCTACTATAAATAGGCTTGTATTATCATTTTGTAGTTAATTCTCCATTCTTGAAATATAAGAACTCTTTTGTTTCTCTCTCTAAAAATAATATTATCTTGATTTTTAGGTTATTGACGTGTAGTTCACGTCAAATTGGTATCACAACGGGTGTCGCTCCAAAACATTGGTGTTCGTGTGTAGAGTATCAACAAATTATGCACTATATTTTCAATGATTCCGAAGAAGAAGACGTGAATTCAAGAGGAGATTAACCAATAGTTACAAGAAAAAAAATTCAAGAATGGAAGGAAACATACAAGAATTAAAAGATCAAATGGCCACCATCCTCCAACTTCTTTCCAAATCCCAAAATCGCAGCCCCTCCCATGAAACCCTAGTTTCAAATCACTAACAAGAAGACACCCGAAGGCTTGGAAAATAGCCTGAATGCATCCCCAACAGACCCGAAAAGAAACCCGAGGAAGCTGTTCATCATTTCGACCTGTTTTCGGCACCGGACAGGGAAGTTCTTGGCCCTAAAGCTGCCAATCAAGGCCATTTGGGGGGTTCTACAGTGTCAGATCCTCCAAATGGGGGTCGACACCCCTCTGACTAAGTTTTTTAGTGTCGACTGCCACCTAAGGCCTACCGCAATCCCTCCCTTGAGTTGGACCACCCTCCTAGTGGTCGATCCTTATATTTTTGCCCCGGGACTCCCCGATTCAGGTGTATATACCACATATCCATATGAAGAACATGTTCTAAACCCTTTAATTTCCAATTGTTGTCCAAACATCATCCCTAAACTCTAATACCTGCTACCCTATTTGAAATCCTAGCTCGCGTGGATTTAACAAAATTATGGCCCCAATCTACCAACCATTTTCGTTACCCCAACCGTAAAACCCATTCTGAACCTGGACCCCACCATAATTTTTCCAACCAAAATTTTAACCCAAGTAACCCAAGAAACCCTAATTTCACCCAAGAACGGGCACCGACAAAAAAATCCGCCCTACCCGAGTTTCCCGAAATCCCAAATACAATTTCCCTAAACCCATCACTTAATTCCAACCCTATTCGAACTCCCTAACCGCCCGATCCATTTGATTTTGGTATTTTTGAATATCAAAATATCTGATCGTGTTTGTATCCCCACTTGCCACCACCCATACCACCACATCACACACCCTCTTATCATGACCTATCTTTAACTTACACCGATTCCTCTTCTTCCTTTGACATTGGAGATACACGTCGTACTATCTATGAGTGGATTCCCCCACCCGGTGCCCATCTCTCCATTACACTATGGGATCATCAATGTTTCTATTGTGGAGAACGTGGTCACCTCATTACCACGTGTCCTCACTGTTAGCGTGATCCCAGAGCACCTCCCATGGCCCTAAATGATAATTCTCCTCGCCCACCACCTGTATAGATACCACAAGATCCGATTGATTATTTTTCACCTACACCAGGTGATGTGGTGGGCCTGAGAGCTCATCACGATGGAGACCCACTCTCTTTAGCACTCTAGTTACTTTCTCGAAGTCTCCATGGGTACATTCGTATAGACATTACTATGTTTGACGGAAGATTCTCCTCGGATGATATGACCGATTGACTCACCGCTATGGAGACAATTTTCAATTACAAGAGGATTCAGGACCGATCATGTGTTCTTCTAGCTGCGACCAAATTTTAGGGGTTTGCTCGTATTTGGTGGAATTACCTTTGTTATCGTAGGACAACTGCAGGACTCCCACCTATCCAGGACCGGTTTGATCTCAAGGCAGCTCTTCAGTTCTCATTTATACCTCCCACGTATGAGAGATGCCTCTTTATGCATATTAAGTCTCTCTAGCAGGACACGTCTTCAGTCATAGAGTACACGAAATAGTTCCAACTCCTTTGCACTAGAGCACGTCTGCTCGAGACGGAGGATCAGCGGATCAACCGCTACATTCTGGGACTCCATCCATATATTCTCCTTGACCTTGGATTGAGAGAGATACCGACCTTTTTGAAGTCGGTAGAGTATGCTACTAAGTTCGAGGCACATTATGCAGTCTTAGCAGCTTCTCCAGCATCCCGACCTCCATCTTCCTTGAGTTTCGTTCCTCCTGCAGCTTTATCATCGACATCTTCGGCCATTCCTCAGTTACTGCCACTTCCGCTGCAACCCATACATGCCCTCCCACATTTCGCTGCTTTAATTGTAGCGATGAATCAGCCCCCAGAGTATCTCGACGAGACCGAGCAGTTCCTTGGCCCTGCATTGATTACCATTTTAGAGGGTGATTCTGTTAGTCTTCCCCTTTGTGTTCGTGGACGAACTTTATTTGAGGGGGGGGGGGGGGGGGGAGGGAGTGATGGGAATCCATTTTATCTTCTTTTTATTTTCATTGTATTTTCTATTTTTAGTTCTTTTTAGGCCTTGTCCTTGCTTAATTAGTTGTCAAGCATGTTTGGGACTGATTATGTATTCTTTTATTTCTTAATCGGTCCTTTAGTCATTTTAGATATTACTTGATTAATAAGTAATACCTCTACTATAAATAGGCTTGTATTCTCATTTTGTAGTTAATTCTCCATTCTTGAAGTATTAGAATTCTTTTATTTCTCTCTTTAGAAATCATATTATCATGATTTTTAGGTCATTGACGCGTAGTTCACGTCATGTTCCTCCTAGTTTTGGAGATTTTACATGAATGAAATATATGTTAAAAGAATCCTAATGACTAAATATATAGGTTATAATTCATTTAGAAGAGTCCCTAAACTCAAAAACTCTTTTGGCTAAAAAATAGGGTCAAAATAAAAATCCCGCTTCAAATTAATTTATCACGGTTTTAGGCGTGACTAACATTTTGTCATGGTTATAGCACGTGACTAAGAGAGAACCGGTTCCCTTAAAATGAACTGGTTCTATTTTTTAGCAGATCAAACCGTTTTTACTTCAGGATCGAACCAGTTCGTTTTTCTGATATCTCTGATTCTTCTCATCTTCGAATGCGCATAACTTTTTCACCGTAACTCGAATTGTGGTGCCATTTTTTTCAGTGTTCATGTGACTTCAATCTCTTGAACTTTACAGTTGGCCCCACCTCAGGAATAATGCTGAAAAATTATAAAAAAAAACCTTCAAATTCCTTTCCTTTGTTTCTTTCACTGTTTCGATTTCTCTCCCGCTATTGATACCAAAATTTACCACCTTACGTGGACCAATTACAAGCTAGCACGTGTCATACAATGTGTCATAACTCCAAATAAGCATGATACAAAAGCTTGACAAATAAGGAATCCCGAACAACAGGGATGCCTGACCAACAATGAAGCACAACCAACTGGAAAGCCCGACCAACAGCCAAAAATCCAACCTGTATAGCCAACAAAGCGACAGCAGTCTTTCAGCCTGTATTGCCAATGAAGCAACAACATTAATATATTTATTTATCATTAAGTATTGATGTAAATGCCTAAAAAATGAAGGCATTTCATTCTTTCACACGACAACTATCAATACCCCTCTTGGTCTATAAATACATTGTATCACCCTCATTGCAAGGGATCGAAAATAAATCAAGGCAGTTAATACATAACAGTGGGCATAGACTTTTCCATTGAGACAAACCACTTTAAAAACCTCTTTGTCTTATTTGTTTTTATTTATTTATCTATGATCAATCAATTAGTCCTAGTCTAGTTTTTTGTATCAACAGATTGGCACCATATGTGAGAACGTATTGCTAAAAGTTTTCACTAACTCATCATCCATGGCTGAAATTACTGAATCAAGTACCAGAAATGAGAGAATTTTGCTCAATCCCTCTGTCCCTCCAAACAATAATGATTTAACTGGAATTTTGGCTAGCTTGGCCAAGAATCAAGAGGCTATGAAGGATATGATATGACAGTTGGCCCAAACTCTGCAACCTGTAGTTCCTGCACAATTCAATCAAAGGAGTATGCCACCACCGCCAATAAGGAGTGTTGGCCATAGCGATTCCATAACTTCAAGGGACCCTTCGTACCTTCTTGGAGCAACTTCTTCTATCAAGATTACTAATTCCTCTGATGGATAATCTTTCGTCCTAGAAAGATTAAGTGCCTTAGAAAGTCTAAGTAGGGCCTCTCCTTTTGATCGTTTGGGATCCAAGGAAAATGCCCTACGGGTTGCATCGAGAAATACTCGATGACCAAGCGATCTGAGGGAAGGTTCAGCCCAATCCAAATTGAACACCTGACGAATTGCTCGATCCAGTGAAAGAGAAGGCTCAGAAGATGAAAGCTCAGCATGATCAGTTGATCGACATAAAAAAGCCGCCACCTATAGATCTGGTGCTGACAGTGATGCTTGGAAAGGTTCCATTCAGCGCTTAGAAGATAGGTTGGGAGAAATGTCTAAGGCTAAGAATCCCCTCCACGAAAGTTTTATTAAGGGATGTCCCTTTATACAAACCATCGTAGATTCCCCTACGCTGACCAAGTTTAAAGCTCGAGTGGTCAGTCCCAAGTATGATGGGAAGACTGATCCAGTTCTTCATATATAATAATAACAAGCAACGACTGATATCTATGTTGTTCCTGTTGAGATGAGGTACAGGGAATTTTCAGGAATAATCACTGGATCTCCTCAAATCTGGTATAATAGTCTTCCCCGAGGGTAGATTTCTAGCTTCCAACAACTCGTCGAGCTATTCATTGGTAATTTTTTCTTTGGAGCAAAACCAGTGAAGCGAGTAGCTCATTTGCTTAGTGTGAGACAGAAGGTGGGAGAAAGTACCAGGGATTACATCACTCATTTTAACAACGAGAAATTGGAAGTCATTGATTACGAAGAGAAGACTGTAATCATTGCCCTCATGAGTGGTTTGATCCCCGATAAACTGTATTATACTTGGTAAAGGATACCACGAAGATGATGATAAAATTGATGGCCAAAACAGCGAAGATTATAAACGCCGAGGAAGATATGGCTGCTAAAAATAATTCAGATGCAAAGGCGGTAGCACAGATAGAAGGGAAGTCAGATAAAAAGGAGCACAAGAATCATAATGAGTGAAGGAATTCAAAAGTAAAAGAAAGCCTAAATATGCTCAGAAAATTTACCAATTACACTCCCTTAAAAGTGGATATACATAATGTTTTGGAAGAAATCAAGCACAACAATGATTTGAGTTGGCCTGAAAAGTTAAGGTCACTTGTTGATAAGAGGGATAAGTCCAAGTATTATGAATTTCACAAAGATCATGGTCATACGACCAACCGATGTATTGCTCTCCAGAATGAGATAAAAGCACTCATTCGAAGAGGAAAATTAGATAGATATGTTGATCGATAGGATGGTGGAAGAACTGGAGGTAGAGGTCGATAGAGATCTAAATCACTAGTTAAGCCTAGAGACGATTAGAAGAGGAACCATGATGATGATCCAGAAGATGATCCTGATCTTGCCAAGAAGCCTAGACAACCTGAACGCAAGGTATTCACACTTAATTTTGGATCTTTTGATTGCCATATGATTACAGGTGGGGATGCAGGTGGAGGAGATCATACAGCTGAAAGGAAGGCTTACCTCAATGAGGCTTAAGCTTGTTCCTATATCTAACGAATCAACCTTGTCGAGGAAGACCGACTAAGAAAAGTCAACAAGGATAAGCTCGTAATTGACTTTTTTAAGAACGATCTATTTGGAGTGTTGTATCCTCATGATGATCCTTTAGTGATCAGAGTTAGAAATGAAAGAAATACTAATAGCAAGAACATTAGTGGATAACGGCAACTTAAAAGACACATGTTCTATCCCTGTTTTGATAGTTTAGGTTTAAAACTCAGCTAACTGGAGCCTTACCACATGCCACTCATTGGGTTCTCCCATTGGTAATAATCAAGTTAGATATGTTGATCGGGACATGGCCGACGAGCATAATAGAGAAAGTGAGATTATTTATAGTGGACAAAAATGTTCATTCTGTCTATAACATGATTATGGGAATAGTTAGTCTGAATAAATTCAAAGTTGTACCTTCTCTTGTTCATTAATGCTTGAAGTTCCCCACCAACTTTGGAGTTGGAGTAGTAAAAGAAGATCAGAAAGTAGCTCGGGAGTGCTACTATTCATCTTCCGAGGAGGAAGATATGCTAGAAACAAAGAGGAAAATGACCACTTATCAAGTGGATATATCTGAGCCGAACAACGAATTTGAGGTTAAAACCTTAGATCTAAGAGATGAATTTGAGCTCATAAAAGGCCAAGTAATGAAGGCAACATAAAGCATTGTTCTAGACGGTGATAAACCAGAGTGAACAACCCAAATAGGAGCATCATTAGAAACGATTCTTAAACATGAGTTGGTGACTTTCTTGAAACAAAGAAAGTAGGTGTTCGCATGGAGCCATGAAGATATTCCTGGAATAGACCCAAATTTCCTATGCCATGAGATTAATGTTAATAAGGAGGTTAAACCTGTGAAGCAGCGAAGAAGATTTTTTAGCCCGGAGAAGAACCAGGCTATACAGGAAGAAATAAAAAAGCTTTAAAATGCTTCCTTTATCGAAGACGTGAAGTACCCAACTTGGTTATCCAACGTAGTTATGGTCAAGAAGAAATATAATAAGTAAAGGATGTGTGTGGATTTGACTGACTTGAACAAAGCGTGCCCAAAGGATCACTTTCCTTTGCCACTAATCGATCAACCGGTGGATGCTAATTTGGGGCACGAGCTGCTGAGTTTCATGGATGTGTACTCTAGTTATAACCAGATCAAAATGAAGTTAGAAGATAGAGAAAGTACTTCCTTTATTACTCCCCGAGGAACTTATTGCTATAATGTTATGCCATTTGGTCTAAACAATGCGTGTGCCACTTATTAGAGACTAGTGAACAAAGTATTTGAGGAAAAGATAGGCAAGAACATGGGGGTGTAATTTGATGATATGATGACTCACAGCAAAAAAGTTGTTGATCATATTGTCGACCTCAACCAGATGTTTGATCAATTGGAAAAGCACCAGATGAAGTTAAACCCCACCAAATGCATCTTCGGAGTTCAGGAGGGAATGTTCCTCGGGAATATAGTAAATCACAGGGGCATTGAAGATAATCTAGATAAGATTAAAGCCTTGATGGAAATAAAATCCCTGACCAGTAAAAAGGATGTTCAAAGGCTAACAGGGTGTGTAGTAGCACTCAACAGATTTGTGTACCGAGTAACAGACAAATGTTTTCCATTCTTTAAGGGACTCAGAAAAACCTTTGAATGGAATGATGAATGTGAAAAAGCCTTCTTGGAATTGAAGAAATACCTGGGAGCACCACCACTACTCTCCTGACTAGTGTTGGGAGAAAAGTTGTATCTATATTTGGAAGTTTCTAAGTCAGCTCTTAGCTCTGCCTTAATCAGGGAGGAGAATGGAGTTCAAAAGCTAGTTTATTACACTAACAAATCTTTTCAAGGATCAGAAGTTAGATATCCCATACTAGAGAAATTAGCTTTGGCCTTAATTGAGGCTAGCAGACGTATGAAGCCATATTTTTAAGCTCACACCATAGTAATATACACTGACATGCCATTGAGACAAACTTTGCATAAGCTAGAGAAATCCGAGAGATTGATGTATTGGGATGTGGAGTTGGGGGAATATGACCTCGTATATGAACCAAGGAATGCTTTAAAAGGCCAGGCTGTGGCTAATTTTATTGCAGAATTCACTAACCCAGGTGTCCCCGAGCAATAAAGGACTCTAGCCGAGCGACTTTCAGGAGTTAGCAGACCTACTAGAGATATACCTGACCAAATACAAGTAAGGGAAACTACAGAAGAAGTTATCAACGATCAAACAGAACTGCCAAGCGGAGTACAAAAGATGAAGAAAAAATATGAGGAGGTGAAGGATAAAATCTTCCATCAAGGGATTATGACAAACCAAGTGTTTGACAACAATATTCCCATATAGAGTCTGTATATTGATGGGTCATCCTGTGCAACTAGATGTGGAGTTGGGATCATTCTCAATACTCCAAATGAGCTAGATATAGAGTACGCTCTATGATTCTAATTTTAAGCCTCCAATAATGAGGCAGAGTATGAAGATGTGATTATTGGTTTAAATCTAACTAAATCACTAAATGCCGACCAAGTTATGGTATACAGTGATTCACAGTTGGTGGTAAATCAGGTGATGAACTTATATGCAACTAAAGGAGAACTGATGTCCAGATACTTAGCTAAAGCTTTAGAAATAATTACCACTTTTTAGCTGTCCAGATGATTAAAATTCCAAGATTGGAAAATGCCCGAGCAGACGCACTTGCTCGGCTAGCTTCAACAATCTGAACTAAGGTGCAAATAACTATTCCTATTAAGTTACTTGCTAATAGGAGCATTGATGGCGATCTGATGGTTAATTTTATTACAGTTTATATGGGTCCATCTTGGATGGATCCCATAAGTGCTTATATTGAAGAAGGAATTCTACCAGTGGACCTACTTGAAGCTAAGAAACTGAAATACAAAGCGGCGAGATATGTGCTTAATAATGGTGTGTTGTATAGAAGAGGATTAACTGCTGGTCTACAACGATGTGTGCATCTAGCTGAAGTAAAGGATTTGATTGATGAAATTCATGAGTAGCAGGCAGAACTTTATTGTAAAGAATCAACACACAGGGGTACTATGCGAGCAGATTGTGCAGATTTTACCAAGGAGTGATAAGTGACAGAGGTTTTCCAGCATACACAAGGCTCCATAATATCTCCTAACATCAATCACTTCACCTTGGCCCTTTGTTATGTGGGTAATTGACTTGATCGGGCCTCTACCGACCACCCGAGGAAGGTTCAAGTACCTGGTTGTAGCTGTTGATTACTTTACTAAATTGGTGGAAGCTGAACCATTGATTGATATGTCCTATGGAGAGGTTTATCAGTTTATTTGGAATAATATCATATACAGGTATGGCTTTCCCTACGCCTTTATCACTGATCATGGCACACAGTTCGACAACGACGAATTTGTTGCATATTGTGCCCAATCCAATGTCCAAAAAATCCACTCTACTCCTGGACATCCTTAAAGTAATGGCCAAACAAAGGTAACTAATAGAACTTTGTTGAATTGTTTGAAGAAAAGGCTGGAAAATGCTAAAGGAAATTGGATCAATGAACTGTATTTTGTCTTGTGGGCTTACCGAACAACTCTTAGAACAGCTACTGGAGAAACTCCCTACTTGTTAGCATTTGGTACTGAAGCAGTAATTCCTGTCGAGCTAGGTTTACTTACGCAGAGGGTTTTTAACTTCAATACCCTAGTCAGTGATTTGATGAGAAGGTTGGACTTAGACATGCTGGAAGAGGTACGTGAATATGCGGCTTTAAGGAATGCAACCTATCAACAGCGGACTGCACGTTTATACAATAAAAGGGTGAAGCCGAGCAACTTAAAATAGGGTGATTATGTTTTGAAGAAAGTTATTCAGAAGAAAAATAAACTGGAAGCCAATTGGCATGGGCCTTATCGTATTACTGCAGTCATCCGACCAGGCACATATCGAATTGAGACTTTGAAGGTGAATAATTCAAGTTTCCATGGAATGCAGAACACTTGAGGAAATACTATTAGTAATGTAATCATGCTGTATTAAGTTCATTTCAATATTAATGGGAATGCGATTTTCCCAAAAATTTTATTATTTTTTTCGGAGTACTAGTGTTATGCACTACATTATGCATCTACAAAAATACCAATAAAGTTGGTTCTCAACACAAAAATACAAACAAAGTTGGTCGGCAACAACAAAGGCACCAACAAAGTTGGTTGTCATCACAAAAATACCAACAAAGTTGGTCGGCAGCAATAAAGGCACCAATAAAGTTGGTTGTCATCGCAAAAATACCAACAATGTTGATCGGCAGTAACAAAGTTGGTTGTTAACACAAAAATACCAACAATGTTGGTCGTTAACATTAACTATCGGTATTAATAAAGGCACCAACAAAGTTAGTTGTCAAATACCTAAAAAACCACGTAAGGGAAAATTATAAGTCCCAAATGCTTGGTTAACGAAGACCCGAATGAATAATTTTCATCTAAATTGAGCTAAAAGATGGACAAATATTCCACTCACGCCTGGGAACCAAGGTAACTAATTCAATTACCTAAAAAATTTAGGTACATTAGAAGAACCATGGTGATGCATTGGTGTAACAACCCGCGTAATTTTCGGGGTATTTTCGAAATAAAGAGGGAAAATAAAGTTTTTCATAAAATTATTTTTATTGGCAAAATATGTTGGTTATGATTTTAGAAGAATAAAACTTCAAGCGGAATTAAAATCGGAGTTAAAACGGATTTTATACGGATTTTTATTTATTTTTATCCCTTATAAATTTTTGGCAGAACTGCCAGTTTTTAGGCACGATCGATCGATCGATGCCTGGGGTCGATCGATCGATCACCCCAGATTTCATGCGCTGCAATCTGTTAAGAGTTTTAGTTTGTTTCAAACACTTTTGTTTTCACCTTATTTAAAGGCATCGTGGGCTATTGTTTTGGAGCAACCTTTTGGCACAAAAATACTCAGATTGTGTATTTTCTTTTCCTCTCTTTTACTCAAAACAATACCCTTTAATTTATGCTTTAAACCCTAGGTGTTTAGAGGTGTTCTTGGAGCTATTTTGAGGTTGTTCTTAGAGGAACTTTTGGTGATCTTTGGAGCAGATTTTTGGTGATTTTATCTGCGTTTCTGGGCAGATTTATCGTTGGTTTCTCATCATAGTTTGAGGTATGGGGTTTTACACAATATGCTCCTGAAATCTCGCGAGTGTTTATTCCATTGAATTCTTGTTAATTGAACTCATATTTTGAATTGTTAAATTCTTGAAAATCTGGAAAAATAATTGTTGGAATTATTTTCATTCATGAGGTATTATTCATGTTGTTTTGAGCACGCTGTCATGAGATTTTAATATGACACTGATGTTGGGCACCCACCAAGACTCCTTTTCCGGCTACTTGATAAAGTATGGCGCGGTATGGTGAGGCCTGGTGACTCCGGTTAATGTGTTGTTGAGAAATTTATTGATAAAATGCTATTGAGATCTGCATTATTTGATTTGAGTATTCGTAGTCGTATTGTTGCGCTTTGTTCATCTCTAACATATTTGTTGAGCATATTCCTGTCGTATTGTGTACTTCCCCATCTTTTTCTTAGTTGGCAGGTGAGCATGGATTTGAGTGCTATGGCCCAATTGGGATGATTTTAGCGAGGATTATTTGGGAAGAATTTTTAATACAAGAGATGAGAAAACTTGTATTTATTTTGATGTATAGAGCATTTGGAGATTTATTTTATTTTCGAGATTATAAGATTGTTGTAATTATTTCGAGAGATTTGTTATATTAATTTGAAGATGAGAATAGTGGTTTCTTGTTTTATTGTGGGATTTAGATGCTCTATACCTTGTGATTTATGGAATTGATTTAGTTATTCGATAGTAGCGCTCCCTTCGCTCTCCCCCGGCGGGCGGGGTGTTACAGAATGGTATCAGAGCTTAGGTATACGACCACCCTCGGGTCTTGGGTTTTGGGTCTGTTGCGTTTTTGTGGCGCATATTTTTGGAGATAGATTATTTTAGATAATCGTTTCGCATTAGGCATCTAGATTAGATGTGAGGAATTTATTTTCGGAGACGAAATTATTTTTGGAGATTGTGGCCTGATTTTTGAGAGTTAGGTATTCGGTGAATTTCGAGGGCGAAATTCCATTGTTAGTGGGGAAGTGTAACAACCCGCGTAATTTTTGGGGAATTTTTGAAATAAAGAGGAAAAATAAAGTTTTTCATAAAATTATGTTTATTGGCAAAATATGTTGGTTATGATTTTAGAAGAATAAAACTTCAAGCGGAATTAAAATCGGAGTTAAAACGGATTTTATACGGATTTTATCCCTTATAAAATTTTTGGCCGAACTGCCAGTTTTTAGGCACGATCGATCGATCGATGCCCGGGGTCGATCGATCGATCACCCCAGATTTCGTGCGCTGCAATCTGTTAAGAGTTTTAGTTTGTTTCAAACACTTTTGTTTTCACCTTATTTAAAAGCATCGTGGGCTATTGTTTTGGAGCAACCTTTTGGCACAAAAATACTCAGATTGTGTATTTTCTTTTCCTCTCTTTTACTCAAAACAGTACCCTTTAATTTATGCTTTAAACCCTAGGTGTTTAGAGGTGTTCTTGGAGCTGTTTTGAGGTTGTTCTTAGAGGAACTTTTGGTGATCTTTGGAGCAGATTTTTGGTGTTTTTATCTGCGTTGCTGGGCAGATTTATCGTTGGTTTCTCATCATAGTTTGAGGTATAGGGTTTTACACAATATGTTCCTGAAATCTCGCGAGTGTTTATTCCGTTGAATTCTTGTTAATTGAACTCATATTTTGAATTGTTAAATTCTTGGAAATCTGGAAAAATAATTGTTGGAATTATTTTCATTCATGAGGTATTATTCATGTTGTTTTGAGCACGCTGTCATGAGATTTTAATATGACACTGATGTTGGGCACCTGCCAAGACTCCTTTTCTGGCTACTTGATAAAGTATGGCGCGGTATGATGAGGCCTGGTGACTCCGGTTAATGTGTTAATGAGAAATTTATTGATAAAATGCTATTGAGATTTGCATTATTTGATTTGAGTATTCGTAGTCATATTGTTGCGCTTTGTTCATCGCTAACATCTTTGTTGAGCATTTTCCTGTCGTATTGTGTACTTCCCCATCTTTTTCTTAGTTGGCAGGTGAGCACGGATTTGAGTGCTATGGCCCAATTGGGATGATTTTAGCGAGGATTATTTGGGAAGAATTTTTAATACAAGAGATGAGAAGACTTGTATTTATTTTGATGTATAGAGCATTTGGAGATTTATTTTATTTTCGAGATAGTTAGATTGTTGTAATTATTTCGAGAGATTTGTTGTATTAATTTGAAGATGAGAATAGTGGTTTCTTGTTTTATTGTGGGATTTAGATGCTCTATAACTTGTTATTTGTGGATTAGTTTAGTTTTATCGATAGTAGCGCTCTCTTCGCTCTCCCCGGGCGGGCGGGGTGTTACAATTGGTAATTGGTATAATACTTAGGATAATCATAAGGATATCAATTGAATCTGTGAAAAATTAAAGATTGACTAAAAGTTGATCCATCCATTAAATAAGCTTTTCATTAAATTAAATGATTACATATTATTGCTTAAACATACAAAAACAAAATACGAAGCCTTATTCTACGGGACATTTTCCTTCAGCCTTAGAAACAGGATCCATGCCAGCTGGAGGATCATCCAAAGTATAAGGAAATTTAATAAAGTTAAAGTTCTGAAGAATCCTGGTATTGCTGCTACTAGGACGATCAAGAAAATGAGAAGGTCCTATAATATCTAGTTCATCATGTAGCTCGTAATCTCCTAAGTATGTTAAAATCAAGCTTTGAGGAATACGATGAACATGATTCCAGTTAACATTCAAATTGAATAGATGATTGTCAAGCTCCAGCAAACTTGGGTCATACCAATCCCACAAAGAGTTGTTCCGATCCACCTTCATCATGGTTAAAGAATTCATCCAACCCCATGTATAGGATTCGTTCTTGGCTTGTTGAAGTCTGTCATTAAGATGCCCTAGAGCTTCATTATACCCGTCTATCCAAACCTTCATTGGTTGCTTATGTAATTAAAAGGTTAATTTATCAACTTGAGGCTGCAGCTTCTTTAATACTCCATCCTTAACCTGTAATTGGAAAGATTAGGTGGATAATTGTTCTGACAAGGTCTGCAGCTTCTGGGAAATCTCAGCCATAGCTCGATCTTTAGCTTTGAACTATGCAGCGTGATTGACAAGAGCCTCTTGGGTCCTAATTTCTTTCGTGGTTTCCTCGGCCAAGCTTATTTCTTGCTCGGAAAGAGGATGAAGGTTTAATCATTTTCAAGGCTTCCAACTCATTCCTTAAAGTTTTATTTTCAGAGTTTAAAAAGGAGTATCCCTCATTAGTAGTAGTAATAACAGTTCCAGAGGCAGACTTCAAGAGATTCACTGCATCTCTCAAATTACAGTTCTCATCTTTACGAAGTTTACCAACAGTTCTAGTTTCTTCAACTTCAAGCTTAAGTAAATCTTCATTTTTATTGTAAACACAAACAAAATTATCAAAACCCCGACCTACACTTAAGCTTTGATATTTCTGCTCATAGCTCTGGTGCAACAGAGCAGTGGATTCTTTATACCGTTCTTGAAGGTCTTTTATCATCTCACAGTAGGCAACATTGTTTGCTACCGCCCGATCAAATAAGTACATCAAATACTTGTATGCTTCTTTAGTCTGTTCTGATGCATCATCACAGAGAAACTGAATAATTTCTACTTCGAAAAAATCCATATGACCTGCTTTGAAAAAAGCATTACACTTCCTCAGTAACTCGGTATCATTAGAAGACAATTGTTCCATCTTCACTATAAACTAGCAAGAATAAATAACCACCAATTAACAATAAGAATGCAGAACATGTATAATCAATAAGAGATAAAAAGGAACAAAAGGTTATTTTATTGATAACAAAGAGTTCAAGTACAATAAAGGAAAAAAAGACAAAAAAGAAAAAGGTCAAATGACGAATAACTTTACACCTTCTCCCTATTATTATCAACCTTCTTGTCCTTCTCAGAAGAAGGGTCTATAGATTGGAGTTGCTCAATTTGCTCATCTAGAGGAAAAGAAGGTTCAGTAATTTTAGGTTGGTCTGCAGGAGATTCAGAACCAACTTCATCTTCAACCTCAGCCTCATTGACTGGAGGAGGACCATGAGTATATCTCTAAAAAATTTCAGAGCCCTCAATAATGTTTAACTCCTGAAGGGCAACAACCCAACCATCTCTAAAATATTTTTATTTTGCATACTCAATCTGAGCAGAGGCAGTAGAAATGACTTTGTTCCAACCCTTATCCCAACCAGCACTGAAGTATGTCTTAACACCAGAATTCCTCTTAGACCTTTCAGAGGACACAAGCTCCTTAATAGTCTTTGCCCTACGCTCCGCCTCCTCTGCCCTGTCCTCAGATTCCTTAGCCTTGCGCTCAGCTTCCTTTGCCCTGCGCTCAACTTCAAGGGAATTGTTATCAGACGTCTGATGAGCAGTTTTAACTGTCTTCAGTTTATCTGCCCAAGCACTCTTCTTGATCTCCAAGGCTTGTTGAGATTCGAGTAGAGACCTCTTCAAGCTATCCAGGGCTTCTTCCACATAATTTGAAGAAGAAGCCCTAATTGCATCATCCTTCTACAATATATTATTAAAACGCACCAAGAACTGTAAAAGAAGAAGAGGAAGTTAGTACATGACAAATATAAAAGACAGCGATACCAAGAAGATGAAAATCACTTACTGATGCAAGGCTCTAGGCAGCCAGTTCAGAAAACCTTTACTCGAGGAAGCTTGGCATCGACTCCCCTGTGGTCTGGATGAGTGCCAGACTTAATTAACTTCCTGGCTAACCTAGGAGTTATAACAGCTGGAGTACTAGCCTCAGAAGAAGGTGATTCAACCAAGGCCAATTGGTCGGTCACCTCTTTGACCTGCTTCTTTACAAGCCCTCTTCTAAGCGTCCTCAATGGGATATCATCATCTTTGGGAGCTGCATCTTTGGGAGTTGGGTCTTTGGGGACTGGGGGCTTCATGACATCCCCTGTCTTCTTCTTGAATCCTTCAGCAGGTGCTTGGGAGCCAGAAGTTCTACCACTAAGAAGATCAAGAAATTTTCTCTTCTTCATAATATCAGAAAGACGTGTGGCTGAATCTTCCTGATCAAGATCAGTCACTTAAGAAGGAGGAGCGACATGACGGGAGATGAAGGAAGATACGATATTTCTGTATTGAAGCAGATAAGAAGAAGATCTAATGTGCTCCTCAGCAATCATCTTGTGAAATTCCCAAATGAACTTCAATTCTTTTAAATTTACTTTACTCTCTTTGGAGAATTTTCTTTTCCATTCAACTGTAGTCATATTTACAAAACAACAGTCAGTATGACAATTTATCAAACATAAACAGGGTAAAATTATTAAACCATATAACAACCTATCCCATTGCCAAAGAGAGGACATCTAGGTCCTTGATATTTAGCACCTCCAGTTAAGGGAGCATGTTGCCAATTTTTTTACAACTACCCAATGATCAAAATAATCCCTATTAGAATCAGGGAGGTTAACTACCAAAGCTTTACTAACTGCCCTAGTTTTCAAATAATAAGTGGTATCCCTAGTTACCCATTTATAACAAAACATTATCTATGGAATCCCTAGATGGGTTCTATAGATTTAATTTAACCTATATACACCATTCACCACTCTCTACATGTTAGGAGCTATTCTTGCAGGTACAACATCAAAATATTGACAAAAATCCAGACACATGGAGTTGGGGGGAAATGTGAACCCACACTCAACAATAAAAATGGAAGGGAACCAATGGCCCCTAGTAAGAGATAAGAAATCAGAAGGAAAAGCGGGATATTCCAGCACAACCCAAGATGGAATGTTAAAGTCATTCCTGAATTTATCAAGCGACTCAACAGAATAAATCATGATGAAGAAACAAAGAAGAAGAGAGAAAAGTTCTTACAAAGGTTTAAGGATTCAGCAAGAACTGAAGACAAAAAAGAAAACGATCGCACGAAAGTTCAAAGAACACAGCAGCAGAACCAGAAGTGAGAGGTAAAAGCTGATTGAAGTTTTACCGCCCTTTTTATAAGTCGCCTAAAAAACTGGGAAAAGTAATGATTAAAGTGAACGACGGTTGAGTTTACGGCGGCTAACGAGGAAAAAGACGAAGATAGCCCATAAATGTCACTAAAATTTGAAATATTTACAAAATTGCCATTCGCACTAAAAAATTGCGAATCAAGAGGATAAATTTCACAAGTCTGGAAGGTCTGCAGCCGATCAAGCAGCCCAAACTACTGTTAAAGCACAATATTTTACACTTTCGCATCATCTCCAAGTATGAAACATTGGGGGCTTCTATTGATACTAAAATTTACCACCTTATGTGGACCAATTACAAGCCAGCACATGTCATCCAACGTGGCATAAGTCCAAATAAGAATGATGCAAAATCTCGACAAAATAAGGAAGGCCGAATAACAGGGAAGCCCGACCAACTGGGAAGCCCGGCCAACAATCGAAAATCCAACCTCTGTAGCCAACAAAGTGATAGCAATCTTACAACCTGTATTGCCAATGAAGCAACATCATTCATAAATTTAATTCTCATTATGTATTGATGTAAATGCCTAACAAATGAAGGCATTCCATCCTTTCACATGACAACTATCAATACCCCTCTTGGGGTTATAAATACATTGTATCATCCTTATTGCAAGGTACCGAAAAACAAATCAAGGTAGTCAATACATAATAGTGGACGTAGGCTTTTCCATTTAAACATCTCTTTGTCTTATTTATTTTTATTTATTTATCTGTGATCAATCAATTAGGCCTAGTCTAGTTTTTTGTATCAACACCCACATTCACCTGCATGAAATACCTATAAAACACACGAGAAATACACAAACAAGAAATACTCGCCAAAAAGTGTTATTAACATGGATATGAAATAAATTCAGTCTATTTACACCGCACGAGACCATAAAAGAACCGAAATTAAGGGGATAAATATGAAAAATTTATGCCTAATTAAATGGATAACAAAAACTTTATGTTTTTTAACAATGAATCTTTTAATACTTAATAATCTCAAAAGAATTTCATCTTTGAGGATATCGATAGTTTATGAAAAAAATCTGAAGAAATATATGCTAAAAATCATGCATTTTGATGATTTTGGATCAACACAAATCATAATTTAATCATTATGCATTAAGCCCAAAAAACCTTAACTACACGGATATTAAATTGGGATCTATATTAAAGGAAGAAAAACTAATCCATTAAAGTTTAGAGCTTTGGGTTCATAACTGATGAATCAAACTTTCATATTTTTATCATATGGTAGAGACTTCAGGATCGAAAATAAAAAACTTTAGGTTTATAACATTGAACCAGGGGTAGACCTTTAGCTTATCTTAAAACTTCAAGTTTGGGCTAATATTGATTCATTTTTTTTAAAATTGTGTAATAAATAAAATAAATAGTGGAGGATATGTTACCGATCACTAAAATGATTATAACTAATATTTTGTTTGAAAAGTAATGAGAACTTCGAGTTCTACACAAATAATTAAACTTCTTATGCAATATTGTTAATATCAAAGTACATCAAATTCTATACTATTTTTATATCAAATTTTCCGGTTTGATTAATGGTAAAAATGTTAAATAGTCTTACAAAGAAGTGTCGAATATTTTTATTAACTCTGACCAATAATAATCTAACTTTAAAAAAAATTGGGCTTAACTTTTTACATCCTTTACATAATCACAAGACTCGAATGTATAGTAAATAATTAGAATGTAAAAGGTATTTAAAATGAAACGCCATCAAAATGATAAATTAATACTCAAAAGAAGCGAAATATTAATAGATAAAACTTTAATGGTGAAACCATTAATATGATAGTTAAAGAATCCTTTAATCATTATAAGAGTATTTAAAAATACATTTCATTTATTAACGAAAATAAAATGTCAAGAATTTGAAAAGACCTATACTAATATCAAATTTATTTTGAAACTAATTCCTACAAAAAATGAGATATTTGGAGCTTGAGGTCCAAATTATAAATAAGTATTTGAGAACTTTCAAAATTTATACCCCATGAATAATTAAAACTATAAATTTTAATTTATGGTACATTTTTGTTAGAGCTTCATGTCCAAATAATTTTAAATAGCATGATAGCTTCAAGCCTCATAGTTTATATCTCAATTATAAATAATATTTTGTGAATTTCTGGTCAAAATAATGAATATGGATCTTCATGTCACAAATTAATAATAAGTGGGGGATTCTTGGACTATACCCTTTCAATTTGACAATCAAAACTTCAAGTTTGATAGTAAATCACAATTTGTGATGTATTTTATTTGACGCTTTAGGTTCAAATGATTTAGGATGTTCAGGTCCAAAAATTAATTACTATATGGGAACTTCGGGTCTCAAATTTAAAATAGTAATTACGAACTGAAATATTCAAATATTATTACAGATGGAACTTTGGGTTTCAACGTTAAATGATAATTAGAAACTTTGGGTCCTAATAAAAAAATAGGAAACTTCTTGTTCCAAATTTTAATTTGTAATTGAGAACTTTTAGTCTCAATTTTAAATGATGTGAAAGCTTCTGACCCCCAAATTGAATAGTTATTTGGAAACTTCGCGCTTCAAATAAAAAAGTTATTTGACAACTTCTGACCCCAAATTAGTGTTAGAAAACTTGTGGCCCGTAAATAAAATTGTTATTTGGGAACTTCTGGTCATAAATTAAATTAGCTATTTGAGAACTTCTGACCCCAATGAAAAAATATATATATATGAAAACTTCAGGTCCCAATTAATAAATAACTAGTTGGAAACTTCAGGTTTCAAAATGTAAATAGCCATTGAAAACTTTAAGTACCAATAATTTATATAATAGAAGTATAAATATGCAAAGGCCCTGTAATACCCTGTATTTTTA
Source organism: Sambucus nigra (assembly GCA_949130495.1). Taxonomy (NCBI): domain Eukaryota; kingdom Viridiplantae; phylum Streptophyta; class Magnoliopsida; order Dipsacales; family Adoxaceae; genus Sambucus; species Sambucus nigra. Next base: position 107,390,442 of record OX422219.1, read on the forward strand.
TGCTTTCTTAATTTGGGAATTTATTAAATTTAATGTGAATGAATTATTTAATATAAATCTGGAAATTAATTATTTTATAATTATTAACGTGATGTGAGTTAGTAATTATGGGAAACTTGTTGAATATTAATAATGAGCAAAGTAATATATATATAATATAGGTTCTATTAAATGTCACGAGTGAATAGAATGGTAATTTTGGAAATTTAAGTCGGGACGCGCCTGTGTCGCGTTGGGAATAAATATTGATTAATAAAAGTGAAATATTTTTAAGTTATTCGTATGGTCGTTTTGAGTGCTCCAACGTGTCCGGAAGGGTCGAGATAGTCAGAAAAGTGTACCTGGGGATTTAGTTTGAGTCTCGGGGTATTTTTAGGCTTAATTAGTACCCCGGGAGGGCATTTTGTGAAGAACCTTATACCTTTGAGTTACTTAAGTCTATATTGTATAAGTGTTCATCTAGTTTGGAAATAGTGACAAAATTAGTTGTCTAACCTAGAATCCAAAGAACCTCAGACTTATTCACTCTCTAATCCTCTTCAATGATAAAAAAAGGTATAAATTGAATCACACTACACACATTAGAAGTGCATACATGTGTATATATTGCTCATATTGATTGTGTGTTAAATTCCCCTTAAAATGTTGTTTTAATAATTTTTTGGGAATTTTTAAACATTTTTAAAATAATGTTTTCTTTAATAAAAGTTTGTTTATAGACTTTGTGGGGTTAAAATGATATTATGCAAAATTATTTTTTCATGAGAATGTTTGATTGGGTAGAATATCAATGCGCCAGAGACATTAGGGTGTTGCCTGTAATTAGTTTGGACGCGCGTTTGCCAGCCAATAACTTGCCAACACTTGTCAAGCTCCTGTTATCTCTTTTGTGTTTGTTTTGTGAGAGAGCAGCCTGGTGAATTGTGGATCGTTAGATCAAACGTTATCAATGACCTGCATGTGTTTAAAGACTATCCGTGTGTTATCACTGTGGACCAATCATCTTCGTTTTAACCACCGCTATCTCACAACCCTTGGATCAAAGTCAATATAGGAAGACTGGATCTCAACCATTGATTGCTATCTTCGATCCAGAACCTTCCTTGGCTCCTATTTAAACCCTCTCATTCTCAGCCTTTTAAGACTTTTGGCAGTCGTCTAAATTGAGAGAAAAAAAGAGAGAAGAGAGAAGTGAGAGAGTAGAGAGAAAAGAAATAAGAGAGAGAAAGGGAAACTGAGTTAGAAAAACCCTAACCCTAAACAACTTCAAACCATATTCAAACCTTCGTAATTTCAAAACCCCAAACACAACCTTGAGTGTTTGAGAGAGAGTGGTGTTACTGGTTTGATAGTTTGTAGCTGTAACCTCTTGATCTGTGATCTTGTTACCAACTTAGACATTTTGGTGAGATCTGTATTTCTTTATTCATAGAAATCTTATATCTACACTATTGCATGTTATATATCACTAGATCTGCATATTTGTTTCTCGTTTTGTAAAAATCTTTGTTGATTTAGATCTGTAAATGTTTTATGTTTCTTATTCTTGTGAAACTAAACCTTGACCTAGTTGGATTCTCACTTGGAGGTTTTCAATCTCGAAAATCTTTTCAAAACTGAGATTGATTAAGATCTTGACTGATTTTGAAGCAAGATATCCGTGGAATCTGGGATAGATTAAAAGGTCAAAAGGTTTCAAGTTTTGTAAGAAAGAAAGAAAAGAAAATCACAGCATATAGTCTTTATATGTAATTTTCTAGGACTTTCTGTACAAACTAAGTGTGTGTGAGTTCATGCATGTGGATAGAAATCACATCACAAACACTTGACACACTACCACACTGAAAGTGTTGTGAATAAGATCAAAGATTATTGAGTCGACGCAAAGAAAGCTAAAGCAAAGTGAAAGTTATCAAACTGGAAGAACATCATCCACAATCATATCTACAAAGAAGTTAGAAGGACACCAAGTGGGGTATATTCCTAAACTTAGAATAGGCTGAGTTGTGTGTATGTATGTTGTATTATTTGTAACTGCTATTTGTTTTTAGTGGATTTTTTACTTTCGTGACTTAGAAGTCACCGTGGATGTTTCCTCTATTGGGAGAGGTTTTACCACGTTAAAAATAGTGTGTTCTGATTATCTTCATCTCCTCATCTCATTCTATAGTGTGGTGATATTTTGAAACTCTCTTAGTTTTAAAACTGATTACAAAGTCTTGGTTATTCTCGAACATAAGTTTTTGTAAACACAACTTGTTGTTTATCTATTTTATTTTCAAAAGAAAAGGGTTTCTTCAACAAACAACTCGGAGTTGCTTATACAGTTTAATCTTGTATTAAACGGCATTAGTAACGTTCTTTTTCAATTGGTATCAGAGCCCTGTAAACTTTTATTTCAAAAAGGATCTTGTGTTTCTGAAATCGTTTCCTGAAAATCTTAACTATGGACGAGAAGAACGAAAGGTTTGGTAATCTTTCCAGACCTCCACTCTTTAATGGAAACAACTTTGCTTACTGGAAAGTAAGAATGGTTGCCTTCATCCAAGGGACTTTTGGAGATGATGTCTGGGACATTATTGAAAATGGATATACTTATCCTACTAAACCAGCCACTGAAGGAAGTGATGAGAGGGTAAAGAAAATCTTAAGTGAGTTTACCCATGATGAGAAAACACTTTCTCGTAATAACAATAAAGGCAAGAATGCCATCTTTATGTCAATTAATGAGTATGAGTTCAAGAGAATCTCATCTTGTGCCACTTCCAAGGAAGCTTGGGACACATTAATCACTGCCCATGAAGGGAACTCAAGAGTTAAAGCTGCTAAAACTCAAATGCTTACCCAGCAGTACAACTCTTTGATTATGTCTGACTCTGAGTCTTTTGATGACTTTTATATGAACCTAACTGATATAGTTACTAAGTTGCATGCTAATGGTATAACATATGATAGGAATGAGATTATTTCTAAAATCCTAAGATCATTACCACAAAAGTTTGACAACAAGAGGTATGTTATTGAGGAGATGAGTGATCAAAACCTCACCCCTGAGTTACTCAGTAGCAAACTTAGGACTGTGGAAATGGAATTAGACTTTAAGAAACAATTAAATCAGTCTCAAAGAAAACAGCCCAACTCTAACTTGAGTTTTTCTTCTAAGATATCTAAACATGAGACTAATTTGACCAACTGTGACTCTGATGAGGAGTGTGATATAGACAAACTAGATAATAAGATTGCCTTAATGTCCAAATAATTTAAGAAAATTGTTAAATTTAGAAACAAAGAGGCATCTAAACAAGGCAAGCCTAATTATCCAACTGTGTCTAATCCCAAACCTCATGAGAGAGGTCATGACAAACATCCTAAGAACAAAAACTTCAGACCTAACAGAGACCTTAAAAAGATTGAATGTTTTAGATGTGGGAAACTAGGTCACATTGCTCACGATTGCAGAGTTAATCTGAATAAAACCAACACACACAATAGAGCCAATGTCTGTAAAACTTGGGATGATTCAAGTGACTCTGATGAAGAGGAATTGAGTCATCAAATGTATTTGACCCTTGCATGTCTTTTTTTTCTAAGATCATTTACAATGATGATATGCCTGTGTGTGATAATGATACCTCTACTCCTGCTTTTGTGAATACTGCTTTGACTGGCCTAGATGCCTTGTTATCTAAAAATGTTGCTAGCTCTAGTTCCGTGTGTGTGAGTTAAAGAGATCTCGATAACGACGATGTAAATGGGTGCGTGAGTACTAAAACTGAATCATTAGGGGTCACTGCACACACTTCACTTAGCGACTCAGACACAGATGACCTCCCAGATATTCGTACTTTGTATGCTAAAACCCTTAAAAAGGCACTAGACTGGAGAAGACTGTTAGAGACCTGACTAAGAAATTAGATGATCTAAGTCTTATTGTGAAGCTGAATGTCGAAGAGTACACTAACTAGTGTCTGACACATCAATCTGAAATTGAAACTTTTGATCAAAAATTAAAAGAGTTGACCAAAACTAATGAAACCCTGGAAATGAAATACAAGGGAACATTATTTGAACTGGAGGAAGAAAAAACAAAGACAGCAACTGTTTTCAAAAAAAATTCTAAGTTTGAAAACAATTCAAATTGTTTCACTGACTTTGTTAAGACCAATTCTGATGATAGAACCGGTATTGGATTCTGCCCTAAGAATAAATCACAAACTAAAAATCTTGAATCTATTAAGTTTGTGTCTGGGGGAAAAAGACCAATCGAAACATGTCCAGATTTTCATTTTATTAAAAAGGAATATGATCAAAAGAAACAACAGAAAAACATTGGAGAGTCTAGTAACTCTAAGGCTGACAGTACACTTGAGACTAAATACGTCTGTCCTTTGATCAGAAAGGTTGAATCTACCTTTAAAACCATACCTCCTAGGAATAAGACTTCTGAACAGAATCCTGTTAAACCCATCTTTAGAAGTTTTCCTAAGGAACTACATCCCTCAAGAAATCAATATTTCTCCTACTGTGACGTTTATGGTCATTCCTTTGAAGGTTGTTATGCTAGGCATCTAAACACCCCTGTGTACAACACTCCTGTTTACAAGAACTTTAACTATTCTAGGCAAAATCGTAACCATTATGTCCTTCCAAGACAACCTGACAAGAACTCTAACTACAGGAATAGAAAGACCAAAACTAAGAGTTCATTTAAGAGAAAGGCTCCCAGAAACTTTCCTAAACCAAAAGCTCAATTTTTCCACAAAAATCAGTTTGTTGCGCCAAATGTTTTTCGACAAAAAGCTGCTTCTCGAAAATTTTATCAAATGAGAGAAAACTTGCGCAAAATTAAAACTAGAGCTATTTGGGTTAGAAAAGGTGATCTTTTACCCCAAATGAAGTGTAACATTGTCATCACTGCCTTAAAAGCTGAACACACTTCATCTGGTTGGTATTTAGATTCAGGATGCTCCAAACATATGACAGGAGATGAAACCAAACTCTTAAACAAAACCAGATTTGCTGGAGGTAAAGTAGTTTTTGGCGATGGAGTTTCATCCCAGATCATAGGTAAAGGAACCCTAAAAGAAGAGGGAATGCCTGTTATGGAAAATGTACTTTTAGTTAAAGGCCTTAAAGCCAACCTCCTAAGTATATCACAATTTTGTGACTCACACGATACAGTTACCTTTTCAAAGAACAATTGCAAAATTATAAATGATAAAGGTGAATGCATCATTACCAGATTTAGAACACCTGACAACTACTATACTGTCAAGACTAGTTCTGAAACCTGTAACATTGTCAGAATGGATGACAATGAAATCTGGCATAATCGTATGGGTCACCTAAGTTATGATATCCTTGGTAGATTGTCTAGTTAAGAGATTGTTAGAGGAATTCCTAAAATTAAACCTATTTCCAGTGTTGTTTGTGGTCATTGCCAGGAAAGAAAAATAGTTAAGACTTCGCATAAAAAAGTTAAAGACATTCTCACCTCTAGACCTCTAGATCTCATCCACATGGACCTTATTGGTCCCTCTAGAACTTTTAGTCTTTGTGGACACAGTTATATCCTAGTCATGGTTGATGATTTTACACGATTCACTTGGGTTGCCTTCTTGAAACATAAATCTGACACGTTTCAGACATTTTTGAATATTTTACTAAGAATTGAAAATGAGAAGGACACACAAGTCAATCGCATTCGTAGCGATAGAGGTAGAGAGTTCATAGACACGGGAATAGTTGAATATTGTGACTACAATGGTTACAAACACGAATTCAGTGCCCCTAAGACTCCTCAGTAGAACGGTGTTGCCGAAAGGAAAAATTGAACTCTTCAAGAGATGGCTCGTGTCATGTTGCATGCCAAATCTCTACCTAAGTACTTCTGGGTAGAATATATTAGAACTGCATGTCATATCATTAATCGGGTTTACCTTAGGAAAAACACTAAACAAACCTCTTATGAGTTGTGGTACGGTAAAAAGCCTAATCTGAAATACCTAAGAACTTTCGGAAGTCGGTGTTACGTCTGTAAAGACAGAGAACATTTGTCCAAATTCGAGACGCGTGGAGATAAATCCATCTTTTTAGGTTACTCTCCAAACAGTCGTGCATATCGTATATACAATCTGCGTACTAAGACCCTTGTGGAGTCGATAAATGTAATTGTAAGCGACACTATTATCAAAAATAAGATATCTGAATCACCTATTGTGGTTGAATCTGAAAATGATTTCAAAAATGATTCACCAGAAATAGATGACTCATTACCTATTGAGAGTCCAGAAGTACTTAGCTGGGTCTCTAAAGATCATCCCATTAACAACGTGGTTGGTAATCCTAATGAGCCAGTCCGTACTAGATCTCTGTTAAGAAATTATGCTAATTACGCATGTTTCGTCTCCCTTGTGGAACCGAAAAATGTTAATGAAGAATTGAATGACGCACACTAGATTTCTGCTATGCAGGAAGAACTTTTACAATTTGTCATTCACGATGTCTGGTATCTTGTACCGCGGCCTCAAAACAAAAATGTTATTGGCACACGTTGGATCTTTAAGAACAAATCTGACGAAAATGGGGTAATCCTTAGAAACAAAGATAGACTTGTTGCTCAAGGTTACTCTCAAATAGAAGGGATAGATTTTAGCGAGACATTTGCCCCAGTCACTCGTCTTGAATCTGTTCGACTTCTTTTCGTCACAGCGTGTCACTTAAAATTTACACTTTATCAAATGGATGTCAAATCTGCCTTCCTCAATGGAATTCTGTCCAAAGAGACGTATGTAGAACAACCCAAAGGGTTCATTGACCCAAAATACCCAGACCATGTCTTTCGTCTAAAAAAGGCTTTGTATGGCTTAAAATAAGCTCCTAGAGCTTGGTATGAATGCCTTTCCAACTTTTTGTTGGATAATGGTTTTACGAGAGGAGGAAATGACCAGACCCTCTTTGTCAAACATTTTGACAAAAACATTATTATAGCCCAAGTCTATGTTGACGACATCATCATTGGGTATACTTCAACATCTGAAGTTAAATCCGTTTCTGCTATTATGCATAAGGAGTTTCACATGTCCCTTATGGGGGAGCTATAGCTTTTCTTAGGATTTCAAGTAAAACAGAATTCTGATGGATTATTTGTCTCTCAAACTAAGTATGCCTTAGACCTTGTTAAGAAATTTGGTTTAGATAATGCTAAAGTTGCCAAAACGATAATGAGTACTACTGTTAAATTATGTAAAGATGAAAATGGAAAGTCAGTTGATTCCACACTTTATCGTAGTATGATTGGTAGTCTACTCTATCTAACTGCCTCACGACCAGATATAATGTATGCTGTATGTCTGTGTGCACGTTACCAGAATCACGCTAAAGAGAGCCATTTATCTTGTGTAAAACGTATAATAAAGTACATAAAAGGCACTCTTAATCTTGGACTTAGGTACACTAATGATACCTGCAGCACCATCATAGGGTATACTGATGCTGATTGGGCCGGTTGTACCGATGACATTAAGAGTACATCAGGTGCCTGTTATTATATCGGGAATAATTTAGTAGGTTGGAGTAGCAAAAAACAGAATTGCACATCTTTATCTACGGCTGAGTCCGAATATATAGCAGCCGAAAGTTGCTGTGCTCAATTGTTATGGATAAAACAAATGTTAAGCGACTATGGGATTAAAGAAGATCAGTTACAATTGTATTGTGACAATCAAAGCGCCATTAACATATCTAAAAACCCAGTTCAACACTCGCGAACTAAGCATATTAAAATAAGACATCACTTTATACGCGAACTTGTTGAGACTAAGGAGTTAGAAATCCATTACCTACCTACTGATTTGCAACTTGCAGACATGTTCACTAAACCTCTAGACTATAACAGATTTCTGTATTTGCGTAATTCTATAGGTATGGTATGTGCTGATTAATCTCTTAAGACCGTAATTTTTTACCCTTTGTCCATTTGAGACAAAATGGGGGAGAAATTTGAGTCTTACGGGTTCAATCTTTTGTTCATATTACATCTAAACTGCTTGATCTTAGTGCATATTTGCAGGAACCTCTTCTACTGTTTATCTACCATTTCTCTCTAGTGTACAAATTTGTAAATAGTTGAGTTATGTAATTTTTGACTTTCTAGGAAATGGTTAGATAGTATCTTTTGCATAGGACTAGGTTTTATTTATTTTTGGTTCCCTAAGAGTTTAATCTAACTCAAAGGAGATTTTGTCCCATATTTCCAAAGGGGGAGATTGAAGCACCTTATACCTTTGACTTACTTAAGTCTATATTGTATAAGTGTTCATCTAGTTTGGAAATAGTGACAAAATTAGTTGTTTAACCTAGAATCCAAAGAACCTCAGACTTATTCACTCTCTAATCCTCTTCAATGATCCAAAAAAGGTATAAATTGAATCACACTACACACATTAGAAGTACATACATGTGTATATATTGCTCATATTGATTGTGTGTTAAATTCCCCTTAAAATGTTGTTTTAATAATTTTTTGAGAATTTTTAAACATTTTTAAAATAATGTTTTCTTTAATAAAAGTTTGTTTATAGACTTTGTGGGGTTAAAATGATATTATGCAAAATTATTTTTTCATGAGAATGTTTGATTGGGTAGAATATCAATGCACCAGAGACATTAGGGTGTTGCCTGTAATTAGTTTGGACGCGCGTTTGTCAGCCAATAACTTGCCAACACTTGTCAAGCTCATGTTATCTCTTTTGTGTTTATTTTGTGAGAGAGCAGCCTGGTGAATTGTGGATCGTTAGATCAAACGTTATCAACGGCCTGCATGTGTTTAAAGACTATCCGTGTGTTATCACTGTGGACCAGTCATCTTCGTTTTAACCACCGCTATCTCACCACCCTTGGATCAAAGTCAATATAGGAAGACTGGATCTCAACCATTGATTGCTATCTTCGATCCAGAACCTTCATTGGCTCCTATTTAAACCCTCTCATTCTCAGTCTTTTAAGACTTTTGGCAGTCGTCTAAATTGAGAGAAAAAAAGAGAGAAGAGAGAAGTGAGAGAGTAGAGAGAAAAGAAAGAAGAGAGAGAAATGGAAACTGAGTTAGAAAAACCCTAACCCTAAACAACTTCAAACCATATTCAAACCTTCGTAATTTTAAAACCCCAAACACAACCTTGAGTGTTTGAGAGAGAGTGGTGTTACTGGTTTGATAGTTTGTAGCTGTAACCTCTTGATCTGTGATCTTGTTACCAACTTAGACATTTTGGTGAGATCTGTATTTCTTTATTCATAGAAATCTTATATCTACACTATTGCATGTTATATATCACTAGATCTGCATATTTGTTTCTCGTTTTGTGAAAATCTTTGTTGATTTAGATCTGTAAATGTTTTATGTTTCTTATTCTTGTGAAACTAAACCTTGACCTAGTTGGATTATCACTTGGAGGTTTTCAATCTCGAAAATCTTTTTAAAACTGAGATTGATTAAGATCTTGACTGATTTTGAAGCAAGATATCCGTGGAATCTGGGATAGATTAAAAGGTCAAAAGGTTTCAAGTTTTGTAAGAAAGAAAGAAAAGAAAATCACAGCATATAGTCTTTATATGTAATTTTCTAGGACTGTCTGTACAAACTAAGTGTGTGTGAGTTCATGTATGTGGATAGAAATCACATCACAAACACTTAACACACTACCGCACTGAAAGTGTTGTGAATAAGATCAAAGATTATTGAGTCGACGCAAAGAAAGCTAAAGCAAAGTGGAAGTTATCAAACTGGAAGAACATCATCCACAATCAGATCTACAAAGAAGTTAGAAGGACACCAAGTGGGATATATTCCTAAACTTAGAATAGGCTGAGTTGTGTGTATGTATGTTGTATTGTTTGTAACTGCTATTTGTTTTTAGTGGATTTTTTACTTTCGTGACTTAGAAGTCACCGTGGATGTTTCCTCTATTGGGAGAGGTTTTACCACGTTAAAAATAGTGTGTTCTGATTATCTTCATCTCCTCATGTCATTCTATAGTGTGGTGATATTTTGAAACTCTCTTAATTTTAAAACTGATTACAAAGTCTTGGTTATTGTCGAACATAAGTTTTTGTAAACACAACTTGTTGTTTATCTATTTCATTTTCAAAAGAAAAGGGTTTCTTCAACAAACAATTCGGAGTTGCTTATACAGTTTAATCTTGTATTAAACGGCATTAGTAATGTTCTTTTTCATTTTGGACATTTTACATTTTTGGGTAATTAAACCCACGAAAATTCAAGGGATATATCAGATGTCTAAGGTTTTCTTCTAGGGTTAAAATAACTAAAGACAAGTGACGGCCATAGGAGAGGGAAGGAGAGGCTTTTCCAAGCAATCCAAAGCCAACGATTCACCCGGTTGCACCGCCACCACCACCAACGCGTAGATCACGCGACGGGGAACGCAACTACACCAAATTCCTCATCAAATCCGAACGTCGAAAATCCCAGGAAAGTATTTATCTTTCTTATTTTCGTTAATGTATCACTCATGTTAGTCTTGGGATGATTAGGATGAGTTTTATGGAAGAAAACCCAAATTTGAGATAGAAAATCGCATGTAGTAATGAATTGAATGTTAATCTGGAAACCCCTTAACATGTAGAGGATTAAACCAAAATTTTTTGATGTTTTAGAAGAAGAAAATTATGGAAAAAGACAGATTAGAACCATGGTAAAGAGAATTCTAGGGTTCTTGAGATTTACATGAATTTTGGCCTGTTAATCCATGATTATTAATGGAAATTTGCATGCTTTACATAAAAGATGTATGGAATGGATTTATACTATTAGTAGTACAAATTTCTGGACGATTGGGAATGAAAAGTTTGGATTTGGATGGAGTTATGTGAGAAAACCCGTCACTGGTAACTGCAGAATTCGCCATACCTGCTTGATCGATCGATCGAGCCCAGACCTCGATCGATCGAACCCTTCTGGCAGGCTCATATTTTTCCCTTTTTAAATTAGTTGAATTCAATTTAATGAGAAATAATCCTTGGATACCCTTATTAAAATATTTTGGGAGATGAAGAAGACTAGTAGGACTTATAAATAATTATGGGACCTTTAAGGTAAGACGAGAGTTGTATTTTTGGGTTATTTACACATAAGGGACGATGAAACTATGCAGTAAAGGGAGAGACGTGTAAGATAGTTACGTTGGAACATAAGTGAATACCTACTGAATTTTACACTTGAGAGGATAGAGTCCATGAGTATTACGTAGTAAGTTAGAAAAATCCCTCGAATTAAAGTTAGAGACGAACCGTTATACGTGATAATTAATAATGGGAAAATCAGGATAAATGTCGTGATTATGGGTTATGAGATGAACCTAAATTGATATGATAAAAGTAGTTTATTTATATGACTATGTGTATGCATATATTATATACGTGTGAAAATCATGCCCGCGCTACTTGCTATCCCTGAGGTTATCGCGCTGGGACGGTCTTATCTCGAATGGGCCTTCATGGGGGATATTGACTCGTACCCTTTAAGATAGGAATCCTAGGTACAGGCTATCGAATCGATAGTCATGGTCCTAAGAGACGCGAGGGTATGTGCTGACCTCTTGGACTTGGAAACTATGCTTCGCCTCAATATTGTTTGTGTATGTATTAATACAGTTCGAGAGTGATTCCGAACTTATATTTCTCTTAGTACGATTGATACGGGGATTGGATAGCAGAGTATGCCCGCACCATAATTTTTATGTGGGGTGCTGTTAGAATATATATATTATACGAGTATTTAATATATATATGAACTTCTGAAATTTGGGAAACTGCCTACTGTGTTATGGTAAGTAAGACATGTATAATGACTCAAATTGGAAGTACTTGTTTTGGAAAAGTATAATGGAACACTGGGAAACTTTATTAGTAAATAAGGTTTAAATGAGAACTTTGTGATCTAATGAAGTTATTTTTTTTAAACAATTATATTCTTCGGTTTTGAATCTTACGAGTAACCTAAGATAAGTTAAACCATTGGGGAGGTTAGTGCGATAGGCGTGCACATTAGAAGAGAGGTGAGAAATTCTCAAGAGAGTGCCGCACTAATATGTTGTTGCATTGGCCTGTAAACATTTTAAATACTTGCTAAACAAATTTTAAATCATCTACACTATCGGGCTCTGACCCGTTTTCATTTCTCTCTCTCTCTTGTATATATATGTATATATTACAGGTGCCCAGCCACAGGGGCATCTTACATAGGATCCTTTGGAAGGAACGTGCTGCAACTTAGGTGAGAGTTGCAGGCCTCTTGCTTAGACGACTTCATTTATTTGACTCCACTCCTAGCATATTCATTTAGTGGGGCATGTGTCGCCCTTTTCCATTATTCAGTTGTTTATTTGGACATTGTGATTTAGATATTTCTAGTATTGTCACTTTGGGATTTATTACTCTGGATGTTCTACTTTAAGTTTTAATGTTGGGATTTAGTTGTTGAATGTTTAAATTATTTGGATTATATGTTTTAGGATTATTGTGGTGTGATTCTTTAAATATTGAATTGTTGTAAATAATTAAATCTTTGTTTTCAAAATAAAATTTGGAAAGTAATGTTTAAAAAAATGTTTTTGACACTTAGCTTAATTAATTAGGGTGTTTAAATTGGTATAATTTTTTTTTACGACAGTGATGCTAAGAATGAACCAACTGTTCACCTTGATTTTAATTTAATAAAGGAGTGATCGCCCGGTATTTAATTAGGCGGGGTGTCACAGGTGGTATCAGAGCATCAGGTTCTAGTGTGCTTAGGATCTGTATGGGTTATTTCGCTTTCAGCTTAGCATTTTTGATATAGAGCCCTAATACTAGGAATGTTGTGTTCATCTCTATACATTGGGAATTCGTGCTTCTGCGATTTGTTTATGCGAATGATGAACTCATCCAAATTTATTTAAATTTTTAGATGGATCGTCAAGAAGAAATAACTAAAGCGGTTAGCGGAGTTAACGAGCAAGATCGACTTACACCTCAGGTATCTCCAAAGAGAATATCTACCGCCGAGTTAGCAGGTATTGTGGCACAGGCAGTTACCACTGCAGTCTTACAGTATCAAGAACGCAGCACACAGCTTATGGGGACCGAAAGATCTAGAGAGTATAGTCAGTCTGTCATGACTGGAAATAACAAGTGTGTGAAGATGCAAAAATCGCAACAACAATCTCTTCAAGTCCGTAAAAGCCACAAAGGTAACAAATTGTGTAGAGAAACCCAAAAGCGTTAGGGTCAACAAAGCCGGGGGCCGAGTGAAGTCACGAAGAGGTGCTTTAAATGCGAAATGGACGGTCATGAACGTCGAACTTGTCCGGATCAGTCTGGAAAGGAACTTCAACCCAACCAGATAGAACTTTCAGGACTCTTCTCTAAATGTGTACAGCCGGGTCACAAGTGGAGGGATTGTCCTGACCCTAACTTAGTTTTTCCACAAATTTCCCATCAAGACCAACAAGACCAGGGAAAAAGCGAGACTAGTCAACAACGTAATGAAGTGAAGCAGTTTCGAGGGAGGTGCTTCCAATGTGGCAGAAATGGCCATAGGCGCCAGGATTGCCCAGAGAAGAATATGGCCCCACGGTAGGAATGTGCTAGTAATAAACCATAGAAGCCAGCTCCACCACCCTTTCCAACAGCCTCAGTTCAGCAGAGACAACTACAGTGTGGACGTGTCTATAACATCCCCCAGGCAGCAGCACCGCAGGCACTACCCGCGATTGAGGGTATGTTTTCTATCCATGATACTATGAGTTGAGTTTTGTTTGATACTGGGACAACGCACTATTTTATAGCTACCCATTTTGCAAAGGCCTTAGGTCTATTAGCCACAGCAGAGAGCACTATGACATGTGTAGACTCACCACTGGGAAATGGTTCGCTTATATTTTTTTATATGCCGGAGTGTGTGGGTAGAGATTGGTAGCTTAGTATTACCAGCAAACATGTTAGTCTTAGATATGCATGAGCATGACGTTATTATCGATATGGATTGGCTCACAGCTTATAGAGCCATGATAGATTGCTTTGGTGAGAGTATTGTCCTTGCCATTCTGGGGCAAGAAATGTTTGAGTGGTGATGCCTTGCCCAGAAGGGGGATCTTTCGCCTATATTTTTATATAAAGTAGGATACCTATAAGGAGATTGTGATCCTCCTGGATTCAATTCCAGTCGTTCGTGAGTTTCTGAATGCAATTCAGGTGTTAAGCAAATTAAGTATCGAAGTATTTTGTGAAAGCGAGTAGAGGGGATAAGAGTATGGTACCTAGTAAAAGACAACAATTAAAGTAGTTTTGTTTGGTTTTAGTAGACGTGTTACGTCCGAAGACCATTTGTGCAGTTAAGACGATTGACAAGGTGGAAGTATAAGTTGTATCCTCAGAGGATGAGGCGTGTTTATGTGACACGAACGAGTCACTATATTTTGTTCACTGTTAGATTTGCATGTGAGACGAGTTTAATGAATAAAATTATAAACGTTATTATTATATGAATAATTTTCCCTAGTGTAGTGGGATTTTCATTTCTCTTTCGTGCTATCCGCGGAAGATGAATGAGTATATAAACAGTGTTATGTACCTTACTCAGGTTACTCGTTGTAGTGATGCGATACACGAGTATGATATTATCTGCGTTAAAATGTTATAGAAATGGTTAGTACGATAGTGGGCATTTATTGCAAGGCTATAGGAGTGGTTGCGTTAGTGCAACATACTTTTGTTCTGGCTAGGCTTTACCTGTAAGAAGGTTGGACTCGCACTTATATTATATATCCTAGAGACTTCGGAGGGGATAGTGGGCTCGAGATATTCGATGCCAATGTATGTATAGACTTTATCATTATGATTTGGTATGTATCAGGTTTACTGTTGAGCGAAAAGATTCGACTTAGTATTATGTTGAGCACTCAGGACTTGGAAATAGGAAGAGTGCATTCTTCTATCTATCCTCTAGAGATGTGAGAATTAAGAGTTATACCCCTATTATTAGGGAAAGGGATTTCAAGAATTCCGATTGTATGTATTCGAGATTCATGGAACGCAATTTTCCAACACCCAATTATGAACGATAGTGCAATTGGGGAGATATTCTTTGTTAAGTTTAATTACGGGAGGAAATGTAACTTTTCTGTCAAAAGATGGAGTAAAGGGGTAAATGCTATGGACGGAGGACCTAACGGATTTTGATAATCGACAATGCTAGGTAGTAGTGTATCGGGAGGGTTCCTTGTTTGGATTTCGCTTTGCGAGACATCCCACGCATGAAACTTAGCGTAAGGTTGGAAATATGGTGATGTTTGGTCACTATTCCATGAGTTCGGAACTCTAATCGAAAGGGGATCAAGTAATTATATCTTTAAGTGGGAAGTTAAATTTTGATTTAAATCCTTTGGAGCCGGTTGTGTGGTAAGAAAGCATTGAAAGTTTTGCTTTGTCACCAGAGTTAAAGGGGCAGAATGATAATAAGAAAGATTTAAAATTTTGATTTTTAGGGTGATTAAAGTGTTGTAATCACGCTGCAAGCACTAGGGAAAACAAAGAATTTGTTTATTAGTATGGAGCGTATGTGATGCTTACGTTAGTATGCACGATTTATAGGGTGTGTAGACTTCATGGTTAACTGATGTTAAAACTCGTTCGAGATGAAGGGGCGTGGCGATGGACGTGGGGAAAATGTGTTTGTCGGGCTAACGGAACGAAGTGGAAGTGATAGAGTGGATTAAACGTCACATGAGGGGCGATAATCCATACGTAAGTGTGCAATTAGAATAGCACAACCTAATTTGATGGGAAGGCTGTGGGAAGCCATTTAAGAAAGGGTATCCCTTGAATAGAGTAGAAATTTAATTATTATGAAGAACCCTCAGAGCGGAGTATTTATTAGTCAAGTGTGAGAGCGAACTTGCGCATGCAAAGAGTGATGATGTTAGTATGGTGTAAAGGATTCAGAAGTGCGCTTCATGGAGGAAAAGAGCACGGGTCAGAACTTTAGGCATACACCAAGGAAGGAAAGGGAATGCTACGTGTCACATAATGTGCGACATTTCAAGGAAAGATCGATGTTTAGCGGGACGTAGTGAGTAGTCCCTACATGTACCGCCCATAGGTAGGGTTCGGTTGGAAGAGGAGAGAAACCAGAGAATTTTGCGTTTATCAACAATTCCTGAAATGGAAAGATGTCGGTAAAGTCGATAAAGTTCTTGGATGGGTTACCACCCTCAAAACAAGATCAAGGCAATCTTAACTAGTGCGCCCCAGACTTCCTTTGAAAGGAAGGATCGCGCCAGTACATGGTCTGGCGCAGTATTAATTCCTGAATCGGTATGATATTTGTGAATCCCACCTTCAACATGGGATTTCAGGAACCAGCGGAGATAAGGTTTCGTTTCGAGAAGGATGTATCACCCCTAGTCAGGGAATAGGCGCACGGTGATTAGAAATTAGTGGAACCACGTGAAGAAAATTTTGGAATCTTAGTACGGTGTTTTCAGGAGTGCTCTGAAAAGGCACTCGTACCTGTTAATCGTGTATGATGTGCTTATTAAGGTTTTGGTATGGAAGAACCTCGAATATTCTCCATTCGTATATTTAGAGGTGAGTGGATACTCAGAATTTTGGATCGGTCGGGAATACTCCGATGACTATGATGAAATTCCACGACTGTTTTAGGCGAACAAGGGTGGTCAGATGTTTGTATGGTTTTTCTCAGAATGGGAGTTTTGTGTATAGATAAATCCGAGTAGCTGCCATGTAATGAGGTGCGGCCTCCCAATGATAGTAAGATAATGGAAACTTATAATTTATAGGCGCGACCTATGCGAATGCTGTCGGTTAGGATCACCATGTGAAGTGTCTCCAATAAGAATGTTAATCAAGCTTGCTGTGAGGCGGGGACTATAGTGATTAAGCGCCTTACTATGTAGATAGTCTGCGTACAAAGAGAAATCCAGAATTGTTCTATCAGTTAGGCCTTATTTTCTGAATTTCGGGACGAAATTCCGTTATTAGGGGGGAAGTATGTAATACCGCGTATTTTTATGCTTTCTTAATTTGGGGATTTATTAAATTTAATGTGAATGAATTATTTAATATAAATCTGAAAATTAATTATTTTATAATTATTAACGTGATGTGAGTTAGTAATTATGGGAAACTTATTGAATATTACTAACGAGCAATGTAATATATATAATATTGGTTCTATTAAATGTCACGAGTGAATAGAATGACAATTTTGAAAATTTAAGTCAGGACGCGCCTGTGTCGCATCGGGAATAAATATTGATTAATAAAAGTGAAATATTTTAAAGTTATCCATATGGTCGTTTTGAGTGCGCCAACGTGTCCGGAAGGGTCAAGATAGTCAAAAAAGTGTACCCGGGGGTTTAGTTTGAGTCTCGGGGTGTTTTTAAGCTTAATTAGTACACCGGGAGGGCATTTTGGACATTTTATATTTTTGGGTAATTAAACCCACGAAAATTCAAGGGATATATCAGATGTCTAAGGTTGTCTTCTAGGGTTAAAACAACCAAAGACAAGTGACGGCCATAGGAGAGGGAAGGAGAGGCTTTTCCAAGCAATCCAAGGCCAACGATTCACCCGGTTGCACCGCCACCACCACCAACGTGTAGATCGCGCGACGGGGAACGCAACCACACCAAATTCGTCATCAAATCGAAATGCCAAAAATCCCAGGAAAGTATTTATCTTGCTTATTTTCGTTAATGTATCACTCATGTTAGTCTAGGGATGATTAGGATGAGTTTTATGGAAGAAAACCCAAATTTGAGATAGGAAATCGCATGTAGTAATGAATTGAATGTTAATCTGGAAACCCCTTAACATGTAGAGGATTAAACCACAAAATTTTGATATTTTACAAGAAGAAAATTCAGCAAAAAGACTGATTAGAACCATGTTAAAGAGAATTCTAGGGTTCTTGAGATTTACATGAATTTTGGCCTGTTAATCCATGATTATTAATGGAAATTTGCATGCTTTACATAAAAGATGTATGGAATGGATTTATACTATTTGTAGTACAAATTTTTGGACGATTGGGAATGAAAAGTTTGGATTTGGATGGAGTTATGTGAGAAAACCCGTAACTGGTAACTGCAGAATTCGCCATACCTGCTTGAGCGATCGATCGAGCCAAGAGCTTCGATCGAACCCTTCTGGCAGGCTCATATTTTCCCCTTTTTAAATTAGTTGAATTCAATTTAATGATAAATAATCCTTGGACACCCTTATTAAAATATTTTAGGAGATGAAGAAGACTAGTAGGACTTATAAATAATTATGGGACCTTTAAGGTAAGACGAGAGTTGTACTTTTGGGTTATTTACACATAAGGGACGATGAAACTATGTATTAAAGGGAGAGACATGTAAGATAGTCACGTTGGAACATAAGTGAATACCTACTGAATTTTACACTTGAGAGGATAGAGTCCATGAGTATTAGGTAGTAAGTTAGAAAAATCCCTCGAATTAAAGTTAGAGACGAACCGTTATACGTGATAATTAATAATGGGAAAATCAGGATAAATGTCGTGATTATGGGTTAAGAGATGAACCTAAATTAATATGATAAAAGTAGTATATTTATATGACTGTGTGTATGCATATATTATATACGTGTGAAAATCATGCCCGCATTACTTGCTATCCCTGAGGTTACCGCGCTGGGACGGTCTTATCTCGAATGGGCCTTCATGGGGGGATATTGACTCGTACCCTAGAAGATAGGAATCCTAGGTACAGGCTATCGAATCGATAGTCACGGTCCTAAGAGACGCGAGGGTATGTGTTGACCTATTGGACTTGGAAACTATACTTCGCCTCAATATTGTTTATGTATGTATTAATACAGTTCGAGAGTGATTCCGAACTTGTATTTATCTTAGTACGATTGATACGGGGATTGGATAGCAGAGTATGCCCGCACCATAATTTTTATGTGGGGTGCTATTAGAATATATATATTATACGAGTATTTAATATATATATGAACTTCTGAAATTTGGGAAACTGCCTACTGTGTTATGGTAAGTAAGACATGTATAATGACTCAAATTGGAAGTACTTGTTTTGGAAAAGTATAATGGAACACTGGGAAACTTTATTAGTAAATAAGGTTTAAATGAGAACTTTGTGATCTAATGAAGTTATTTTTTTTAAACAATTATATTCTTCGGTTTTGAATCTTACGAGTAACCTAAGATAAGTTAAACCATTGGGGAGGTTAGTGCGATAGGCGTGCACATTAGAAGAGAGGTGAGAAATTCTCAAGAGAGTGCCGCACTAATATGTTGTTGCATTGGCATGTAAACATTTTAAATACTTGCTAAACAAATTTTAAATCATCTACACTATCGGGCTTTGACCCGTTTTCATTTCTCTCTCTCTCTTGTATATATATGTATATATTACAGGTGCCCAGCCACAGGGGCATCTTACATAGGATCATTTGGAAGGAACGTGCTGCAGCTTAGGTGAGAGTTGCAGGCCTCTTGCTTAGACGACTTCATTTATTTGACTCCACTCCTAGCATATTCATTTAGTGGGGCATGTGTCGCCCTTTTCCATTATTCAGTTGTTTATTTGGACATTGTGATTTAGATATTTCTAGTATTGTCACTTTGGGATTTATTACTTTGGATGTTCTACTTTATGTTTTAATGTTGGGATTTAGTTGTTGAATGTTTAAATTATTTGGATTATGTGTTTTAGGATTATTGTGGTGTGATTCTTTAAATATTGAATTGTTGTAAATAATTAAATCTTTGTTTTCAAAATAAAATTTGGAAAGTAATGTTTAAAAAAAAAATATTTTTGACACTTAGCTTAATTAATTAGGGTGTTTAAATTGGTATAATTTTTTTTACGAAAGTGATGCTAAGAATGAACCAACTGTTCACCTTGATTTTAATTTAATAAAGGAGTGATCGCCCTGTATTTAATTAGGCGGGGTGTCACAGGTCCTAGGATTAGAATAAAAGCATGTGGTGAAATGAAAATCAAAAGTGTAGGAGTTAAATTATAAATGGCCAAAAGTATAAGTTCAATTATTTTTCTTAATAAACTTTAAGTTCCACATTCTAAATAGTAATTAAACTTTAATTAGGAACTTGATCCTTTTTTATTGATTTGAATTAGAAGCCGCATTTAAAGAATGGAGCATATTATCTAACCCTCTATTCCCGCTGTCAAATATTAATATAATAAAGAAAGTATCATTTTAGTCAAAGATCAACACTTATTCAATTATCTTAAAATTTTCGTAGGTAGATTAATTTTTAAAAATGAAATCTAGTTTGAAATATAAAAGAAAATCAGTCTTGAAAAAAAATAAGATAATAATTTGTGCCATCAATCTTTTTTTTTTTTGATGAACTGTGATTTAATTGAAAGAGGCAAGCCCTAAAAAACAGACTAAAGCCCAAAGGCCAAGCA
Source organism: Sambucus nigra (assembly GCA_949130495.1). Lineage (NCBI taxonomy): Eukaryota > Viridiplantae > Streptophyta > Magnoliopsida > Dipsacales > Adoxaceae > Sambucus > Sambucus nigra. The sequence continues at coordinate 107,410,949 of OX422219.1, forward strand.
ACAACTAAGGCAACTGAATGGCGAACTAAAGCACCCACAACAACCTAATCGGCTTAAAACCCAACAACCTACACCCAACCCACTACAGAACCCAACCAATAAAATCAGACCATTAAAAGGAAAAAACAAGAAGATTCTGGATAGAAAATACACGTGCAATCACCTCCACTCCAACCAAAGAGAAAGAACCACAAGGAATCCACTAAACTGGAGAAAACAAAACTAGCAAACTCAAACCATCAAACCCATACGACAACAACCATCATAGGGAGAGAAGAGCTGTAACAGGGCGCCAAAAACCTTCAGCCTCCACTGCCATCAAACTCAACCAAGCGACCAACCTCCACATCCATCAAACTCAACTGCGCAAGAGCCAACTCATAAAGCTAAACTTCAACAACTGAACCAAAATCGTCTCTAACAACAATCATGCAGAAAGAGAACCACATTTAACCAGGAGTCAATGCATATCTTCGATAAAACTCCATCCACAGTAAAAGAAGACGAATAGCTGGTTCCAAAATGAGGAAATCCAATTTCTGCTAGTCAAAAATCCCCCAGAAGAAACTCATTTAAAAACAAAAGAACCCACAACCATCCCAACCTATGAAAGGAGAACCCAAAGCCACCAAGAGTATTCTTCAAGACTGAATCAACCATGCAATGGAGAAGACCAACAGCGCATGCTTGGTGCATCTAACCCCATTTCTCAATCAAACAACTAAGAAAACATCTTCTCATTCAAACCCCATTTCATGCATATTTCCTTATTAATTGTTGTTTTCCCCATATTTCTCCAATTATGAGTGCTTTCATAAACCATCTTACTTATTTTTGAAAGAATACATCCTTGATAAAGTTGTAGGTTACTGAAAATGATATCGTTCCTTCTTTTCCATATAAAGTAAACTGTAATTGATAAGCATAATTTCAGAAGATGGCTTTTAAAATCTCTATCATTCTTATTCATTCTTTTAATTTCCTCCTCAAATCACAAGATTCTTCTATTATCCCCACATCAAGTTAAAACGTCCTTCCAGACTTGATTAGTTACTTCACACTGAAAAAAAAGATGGTCTCTGGATTCTTTGTCTTTCTTACATAAAACACAACAATCTTCACTTATAATACCCCACTTATGTAGTCTGTCTTTAGTCCTTAATCTATTAAGGCAAGAAAACCACAAAACACAAGAACATCTAGGAATTCTTTTGTTAAACCATACAGTTTTAGCCCAAGCCACATGATCTTTCTTAACTCTAAGCTCTTCATAGGTGCTCTTACAATTATAGTTACCATCCTTAGTAGTCACCCAAGTCAGCCAGTCTTCACTGTTCAATTTAGGCACCACATTTGTTCTAGACATATCCAAAAGTTCATTAGATATAAGCCTAGGAAAATTCCAACCATTTGTATTTATGAATTCAGAAACCTTAGCCATACTTGAACTTGCTGCATTATACACAATCCTATCCCCATAGTAATTGATTAAAGGCCCATTCTCATGCCAATTATCAATCCAAAAATGAGTGTTCTTCCCATCCAATGTTATACTTGATAAAATCTCTAGCTTTCTCCCTCAATCTCTAAAGTTTCCTCCAAGTCCATGAAACATTTTGTGAGAGTTTAACGGTCCAAATAGATTCATATTTAATTACTACAATATGAATCCATTTAACCCAAAGAGTATCCTTCTTTTTTGCAATATCCCAGATATGCCTTATTATAGCTGCTTTATTCCAAGTTTCCAGGTTCCTGATACCCAGACCACCTTCCTCATAAGGATAACAAATGTCATCCCAAGCCACTTTAGCTCCATTCTTCTTAAGATCAATACCAGTCCAAATGAATCTCTTAATCACTTGATCAATTTCTTTAATTACTCTTTTAAGAATAATAAAGATACTAATCCAGTATATTTGAATGCTCCTTAGAACTGCAATTGCTAATTGAATCCTTCCTGCATAAGATAACCATCTATTGGTCTAAGTTTTAACTTTATTAACCAATTTCTCCACCAGAATATTACAATCATGGGGTTTCAATCTTGTAGATATTAAGGGCACACCAAGATATTTAACTGGTAATTGCCCAATCTTCATTCCCATAAGGTCTGCCAATCTATTCTTTTCCTGGTCATTTATACTTGAAAAGAATATTTCACTTTTTGGGCAGCTGACACCAAGGCCAGACAACATTTTAAATTCTTTAAGAGCTCTATCCACCACCAATAGAGAATTATGATCAGCTTTAGCAAGAATGAACAAATCATCAGCAAACATAATGTGTGACAGTTTAAGACCTTCATACACTACACCAAAATGATAAAATTGTCACCTTTCAGTCGGTCACCCTTATCAAGGTCATTGACCGTGACAAAAAACACGCGTTTTGTGTCACGGTCATTGACCTTGACACGACCGTGACAATGTTTGCAGTAAAAACCCTTTCCCCTTCTTTTTTCCCTCCCGCTGTTCCCTCTCTCTCTCTCTCTCTCTCTCTTCCATTTATATATATGTTTGTGTGTATATATATGTGTGTATGTGTGTATATATGTGCGTGTGTGTGTGTGCGGGGGTAGGGGGTGGGGCAGGGTGGGGGTAGGGGTTAAAAATATAATATTATTTTGATACAACATTAATTTGTGTATGAGTTTCATAATTATAAATAATATCCAAAAATATTGGATAACAATTTATTTTCATTCAAAATAAATAAGTAATTTTCTACAAATTTCATAAAAAAATGAAGGCCGGCTTAATATGTGATTTAAGTGTGAAATAATCGCTATATACTTATGCTAATGGAGAAAAAAACCATATATGGTGTTTTTTATTTTTATTAGATGCAAAATAACACATATAGGTATCACATGACTTTATATCCATCAAATAAAATTTTACCATAAAATATCATTTTGTGGAAGGCAAGATCTATTACAATATATTTACATACCTAAATGATTTCTTTTAAATGACATTACAACAAAAAACTACAATAAGGGTTAAAATGGCATCCGAAATTGCTAAAAGCATGAAAAATAAAATATCATTTAGTCTATGTTGTTGAAAAATTTGATCAAATTGGTGAGCCCTTCATATTTTAAAAATGTTGTTTTTATTCCTATTTTAACTTTTCTTTCTATACATCCTTAATTATATTTAAATTTTAATAAAATAGGAGTTATAGAAAGAAAAGTGGGGTTTAAATAAAAACACTTTTTTAAAATTTTAGGTTCTGGTGCATAATCTTACTTTGTCATAATTAATTTATATGCCTCAAAGTTATTTTATCACTCTTAGTTTATATTTGTGATAATACTTTATGAACCACAACTTTAGGTTGATTATTTTAGAACTTAAACTTCAAGATACAAAAAATAATTTTATAGAACAGCTTAGATATCTTAATAAAACACATATCTAACATTGAATATGATTTATAAAAAGAACAAAACTATAGTAGAAATTCAATACATGAAATTAACATTGAGATTATTTTAAATAGACAGTCACTACATGAAATTAACATTGAGATTATTTTAAATAGTGAGTGGGGGTGGGGGTGTGTGTGTATGTGTATGTGGTGAGTGGGGGGTGTGGAGGGAGGTGGGTGTGTGTGTGTGTGTGTATTTGAATTAATCCATGAATTTGTATTTTTGTATTTGAATTAACCCATGAATTTATTTTTGTATTTGAATTAACCCATTATATGAAACATACTTGAAATTAAATATAGTGCGCATAGATACTAGCCTTCTAGTTCTTATGCGTACGCATTCAATAGCCCTTAGACCCGTTCGAGAGTCATTACCCCTACAATGAGATCTCTCGAATTGTCCCGTTTGGACAGTTTGAGACTGTATAATTTCTGTATAATATTCTTATTGGCTTAAAGTTGTTACTTTTGGAGGAAGTTATGCGGTCGTATCTTAATGTTTTCTGGGTACATACTAGATTGACAAGTGTGACTGTTATTTCAATTGACCAATTGAAATAACACTCACACCTGCCAATCTACGTCGTGTACTTGGAGAACTAAGGGGATATGCTGTCGAATTTTTTTCAAATCGTAACAATGTGCATGAGCTGTTAAGTATATTATAGAAAAATGCAGTCTTGAATGGGATAGGACCACTTACCCTTTAATAGGATAATTAAATGATGGGATAATTAAATAAAAGATACTATAAATCTAAGTTTTGTTTACCTTTAATAGGTGTTTAGTTGTGGTAGCTGTAATGGGATATCCGAAATACAAAGAGTGGATGGGTGAGACTAATAGAATGGGGGATGTATTTCGCAGAGGTGCTAACGAATTTGTGAAATATGCAAATAGATGTCGTAATGATGAAGAGTTTCCGTGTCCGTGTGCTAGGTGTAAGAATGGTAAGGTGTTTGAGTGGAAAACAATTGAACTACATTTGTTAAGATCGGGTATGCAAGATAGTTATCGATTTTGGAGTTTTCACGGTGAATTGAAAGTTCCTTTTGTCCCCGACCAACCTTCACAACAACCTTCAACAAGTAGAATAGATGTAGAAGGGGACGACGTAGATCATAATATGTTAGAGGATTTAGTTGATGATGCGTACGGAGTTTATGAAGCTGAGGAGAATGAGGTTACGGATGATGTAGAAGATTCAAGTGCTCGTGAAGATAACACGATAAAACTTGACGATGACTACCAAAGTTTAAAATTTAAGGCGACCCAACCATTATACTCTGGCTGTGAGAAAGATCAAACAACTTTACATGCCATAGTTGGTTTGCACAGTTTGAAGGCGCAGTATAATTTGTCTGGCAATAGCGTGACGGGAATTCTAAAATGGGTGAAGGGCTTATTACCCAAGGTGAATACACTTACAAATAGCTATCCTATTATGAAGAACAGTTTGAAAGGTTTGGGAATGAAGTATAAATCGATTCATGCTTGTGTGTATGACTGCATACTATACCGAAAGGAGTATGAAAATCTCGATCGTTGTCCGGTATGCGATGAACCTAGATATGTCCAATCTACTAGTAAGGAAGGCACAAGCTCAAAAGTGCCTCAAAAAGTATTGAAATATTTTCCCGTTGGGCCTAGATTAAAGCGATTTTTCACAGTAACATGGATTGCAGAGGCAATGACTTGGCATGCTAGGGCAGAAGTAGGGGGTAATATCATGTGTCATCCTATTGATTCTACTGCCTGGCGGAGGATGAATTTTGAGTATCCCGATTTTGCTCGAGAACAACACAACATTCGTTTGGCTATATCAATAGATGGTTTCAATCCATTTGGAAATCTAAGCACCAATCAGAGTGTATGGCCAGTGATCCTAGCCCCACTCAACCTCCCTCCTTCACAGTGTATGAGACCTGAATTTTCGATGATGGCTTTATTGATACCTAGGCCAAAGGCACCAAGTGATGACATTGATATCTACCTGGCTCCTTTGGTAGAATATTTAAATAAGTTGTGGGAAGAGGGTGTGCAATCATTTGACTCTTTTAGAAAAGAAGAGTTTACGCTGAAAGCTATGTTGATGTGGGCAATTCATGATTTTCCAGCTTATGGGACATTATCCGGATGTGTAGTACATGGTTATTTGGGGTGTCCTATTTGTGAAGAGGAGACTGAATCTCTTCGTCTAGCCTCTAGCTTAAAAAATGTATACCATTGCCACAGGAGGTTTTTACCCCCAGTTCATAGTTTCAGATTTGAGAAAGGTTCCAATTGTATACCATCACCAGTTGAAGTTGTCAATTCCACTTTCCATACCCCACCACTTGGAACTTCTAGCAAAACATGGGAGACCATTGAAAGGTGGAATTGACAACTTCAACTGCTGATTTTTGGCTACACAACGGTTGGAAGGAATTTGCAAGGCATAACTCCATAGGATTATGGTATTTCTTAGTGTTTAGATATGAAAAGAATTATATTTGACACGATTGCCCAGGGTACATTAGTTGGAAGGAGGTGCCATATGAGCTCAAGTTAGCTGTTTGAGTGACACTACAGGTAATGTATTTATATTTATATGTCAAATTCGATTTCGATTTCAATTACGATTTATATTTATCTATATTTGAGGGGCGGATACTAATTTTACTTTATTTCAATTCAGGGGACAGGGAGTGGCCCTAAGGGTAGGCCACATATGCTCTATACTTATGTGACTATTCGGACGAGAAGGGAAGGATAAGGAGGTGTCCTCGAGCGTCGCGGTACAAAATCTCTTTTCCATGCAAATAGTTTGTAGATTTGAGATAATTGATGGTGATGTTGTTTCTTCTTAAATAGTTTCTATTTTGAATATATATTTGCATTATCTTTAGTTTGTTTGGAACAGGTCCAACGTTGCTATAACAGGTACAAATATACTGTTGGGCAGTGGCAGTGGCCATACTACCCAGCAGATTTTTTTTTAATTCTACCCAGAATTGTCACGGTCATTGACCGTGACATGGCCATGACAAAAAGTTGTCATGGACGTGTCACGGTCAATGGCCGTGACAATTTTTTTAAAAAGGGTCACGGCTTTGTCACGGTTATAAACCGTGATAAATGTGTCACGTTCATTGACCGCGACACGACTGTGACACAAAACGCGATTTTTGTGTCAAGGTCAATGACCGTGACACGACCGTGACAAAAAAAGTTATCTCGCCTCGAAATGTCACGGTCATTGACCTTGACAATTCAGTAGATTTGGTGTAGTGATAGTTAGGGTGATATGTGTAACCTCCTTTACTGATCTTATCATCTAAAACCCAAGAGAATGCTTC